>OU015742.1:178080475-178112771 GCA_907169655.1 Acomys percivali
CTCTCTCTCTCTCTCTCTCTCTCTCTCTCTCTCTCTCTCTCTCTCTCCCTCTCTCTCTCTTTCTCTCTTCTCAGAAACTGGCAGTGTGGCTTACCCAAGAAAGCAGAAGCTGGATCACAAAGCCCGGTGACATGGCACAGCTTAGTAACTTCAGCTGTCCTGCCTGTTGCTGTAGGAGGGTGGAGGCCGGCCGGCTTCTTCCCGCCCACGTCTAGCAGCCCCTGGTGGGTACTGAGCTGACAGGTCTGTCCCCACAGATTTCAGGCTTCTGTGCTATTCCTTCACTTTCAAGGGTTGAGGGGCATCTCTTTCCCTAGAGCAATGAATCGGGAAAGAGTGGGGTGAAAAGGGGCACCCTATCCACTAGGCCCCTCCTCTTTGCTGAGCAGGTAAGGGGGCCAGACACAGCCCTGGTTCATTGACAGAGTCAACTAAGGATTCTTTTTTGGACAGATACAGGGGCACACACCTGGAATCCCAGCGCTCAGGAGACTGAAGGAGGAGAAGGATGAGTTTGAGGCCATTCTAAACTACAGAATGAGATTCTGTCTCAATAAATAAATAAATAAATAAATAAATAAATAAATAAATAAATAAATAGTTAGTTTGAGGGCTGGCAAGAAGGCTCAGTGGGGAGAGGTGCTTGCCAATAAGCCTGAGTGTGACCCCTGGGACTCACACAGTATCAGGAGTGAGCTGACTCTTGCATGTTATCCTCTGATACATACACACACACACACACACACATTTTAAGTTGATCTCAAGAAGGCTGGAGAGATGGCTTAAATGGCTCAGTGCACTGGCTTATCTCCCAGACGACCTGGCTTGGACTCCTAGCACCTACATGGCAGCTCACTGCCATCTAACTCCAGTCCTAGGAGATCTGATGCCCTCTTCCGGTGTCCACAGGCATTGCACACACATGATGATATGCAACTCTGCATGCAGTCAAAACACCCACACGTATAAAATAAGTGAACTAAAAATTTTTTTTGGTCTCAAGGAAAATGGTCCATGTGGAAAATGATGGGCCTGGAGATGATGCTCAGGGCCCACATGGTGGAAGGAGAAAAGCAACTCCTTCAACTTGTCCCCTGACCTCTACAGGCACACACAGAGATAGATGGAGGGTGAAAATGACTCTGAGTCTCCTCAGCCTGGTACTTCTGATTACCTTCCCCCAAGGGAGATACCTAGCTGCGTTGTTTGTTTGTTTGTTTGTTTGGAGACAGGGTCTCCCTGTGTAGCCTTCGCCATCCTGGACTCACTTTGTAGACCAGGCTGGCCTTGAACTCACAACGATCTGCCTGCCTCTGCCTCACGAGTGCTGGGATTAAAGGCGCACGCCACCACGCCCTGCTCCCTAACTGTGTTGTAAGAGTCTCTGAAAGGCTAGGGGTTGGAGGTCAAGACTCAGGGCCTTAGGCTTCTCAGGGAAAGCGGTCTAGGCAGCCCAACCATGTTTTCAGGTGGCAAAATGTTTCTGTGGGGGTGAAGCCCAGAGTCTCCATGAACAGATCATCTACAGGGAGGGAAAGCAGGCTCTTGTCTGAAGAGCACTGGGCCAAAGGCCAGTCTCTGAGTGGCTGCCCCAGAGCCAGCCAAGTGAGGCATCTGAACCTGTGGCAGAAAACACAGTGCTTGCTGATCCCAAGAGCCCTAAGCCTTCAAGAGGCCAGGAAGTCAGGCAGATTTGGGCAAAGTCACTGGTACAGACTCAGTGACCAACTGGAGCACCACTCATTGGATTATCAGCCCCAGTCAGTTGTCTGTCCTTTAGAGAAAGGAGGGATCAGATGTTTCCTCAGACTTGTTCTGGATGAGCTGAGTTGTCGAGTGGGTGAACGGGATCTCCTAGGAGTTAGCATCCTTCACTCAGCTCCTGACAGGCGAGGATGCCAGCGTAAAGACGGTGAGCAAGGAGCTTCCAGTTCAAGGGGAGAAACATAATGTTGTCTTCAATGACATCCAGTCTCGGGGCTTCTGTCCCTGACCTGTCCCACACCTTCCAAATACCTGACTCTCAAGCAACTTGGTGATGTAACAGAATGTTCTAGGGCTGAAGCGTAGCTCACTTGGTAGAGCACATGCTAGCACTATACATAAACAGGTGTAGTACATGGCTGTAGTCCCAGCACTCAGAAGGCGGAGGCAGGAGGAGCAAATTTGAGGCCAGCTTGGGTTATATGAACCCTTGGAGAGAGAGGCAGGGGTGGGGGGGGAGAGGAAGAGACAGACAGACAGAGACAGAAAGACAGACAGAGAGAGAGAGAGAGAGAGAGAGAGAGAGAGAGAGAGAGAGAGAAAGGGAATATGAAGGAATTAAAGATGGATGGAAATAAATAAGGAAGAAGGGAAAGAAATAAGGAAGGAAGGGAAGGAGGGAGGAAAATATACAATGTTCTAGGAACTTCTATCCAGAAGATAGAAAAGATCCGCAGAGCAGACAAAACAGAGTTGAGAAAGATACTATGTTCTTAGCATTCTACAAGCTGAGCCAGAGGCAGAGCAGAAGGGTGGAGTAATCAAAAAGGGTGGATTGACAAGACATGGGCTGTTTAGGGGGCACTGAGTCTGGGCAGGAGCTAGACAGTATTCAGGGAAGTCGGGGAGGGCGAAACGTGCATGGGTGTGAGGCGAGACGGGAAAGCAGGGCCTTGTTTTGAGGAACTGGAAGACCGTGCTGAGAATTCGCTGGTTCTTGAGCAGAGGAGCTGCGTGAGTACACGTAGCATTTGGAGAAGCATCTGGGAGCAGATGTTTGCTTCCATTGTCTCTTGGGTTTCGTGTCCAGCTGTCGTTCCAGCCAGCTGTGACCTAGTCCTAGCCGATCCCCGTTAGGTCTTCTCCGGGCTCTGGCTGGGTGTGGCACTCTTAGATTTAACCTCTTGAAAGCATCCTTAAGGTTTCTGCCAAGTTTTGCCTAGAACCTCAGCATGCTGGTAGGGGCTATTGCAGTCATCTCGGAGCATGAGTGGCAGGCAAAGTAGAATCACTCCAAAACATCAAGAAGTTTTCGTACCTTCCCTGTGCTACTTCCATCCAGAACTAATTCATATTAAAAGGCAATAAACTTCAATGTCGTTAAAGCTGATATTATGTTGGTGTTTCCTATTAAAATGTTCTGTTTTACGTTTGCTTCCCCAAGGTGGGATGGTGAGTGCCTTTGTTCTATATGAGTTTTACAGGAAAAAGGCTGGGTTTGCTGGGGGAATGAGTCATATCACTGTCTCCTGGGAGGAATCGAGCCTGTCCCATCCCCTCCCAGCTGGAAGCAGGACCGGAGAGGCCGCTGTTAAGGATACAGACACGGGGCCCAGCTGAGCTGGACCAGCCCTCCCAGACGCATCCCTCACTCCCCAGCCCCTCATCTTCTCCCAGAGAGCACATGAAGGGGATTGATGGGGGCAATAGGTGCAAAGGGGAAGACAGATTCGTTCTTCTTCTGCTTGGATTCCCAGGGGTAGAGGAGCCAGAAAGTCTAGCGGAGCCTTCAGCAAACAGACAGTGGACCTCCAGCTGGCTCCTCGGGCCCCAGACTCCTGTGAATCAAGGAACACTCGGCTGCTGATTCCAAGATCTTTTCTGCTGTCAGCTTTCCTCATCTCAGAGTGGGGCCTCGAGTCTGGGGCTTCAAGTCTGAAGCCTAGGAGGCCCCCACTTTGGTGTGATGAGGTATGGCTGGGGGACCAAGTTGTGCTGGAAGTTGATGTCTGTGACATTACCCCACAGTCCAGCCTTGGGCACACGTAAAGAATTCCCCAGAGAGTGCATTTCCCCCAAATGATGACAAACACAGTAGATGACACCTCACATTTCAGTCATTTCCTCTTTTCTTCAGGAACCTGAGGAACTCCCTGGAATCCACGTTCACTGCATGCTACGTGGCAGGCTGTGTGTGTGCATGTGCGCTCTCATTCCAGCCCCGCAGGGGGCCATAGCAGTTGACATCATTTCTGGTTTAGCCACGAGAAAAATACATCACAAACAAAATAAGCAAGTTGCCTTGAGGTACCCAGTCAATAATAGTTAAACCTGGAGCCCTAATCAGATGACTCCAAAGACAGAGGTTTCTACACTAGACATCCCTTGGGAGCCTCAGGGACAAAGATGGTGGAGTCTGAAGGCCCAACTGGTGGCTTCTACCGGGAGGTCCCAGCCACCTCCCCTCTCTCTTTCATATGTGTGTATGCATGGGTGTTGATACCCATGTGCATGCATGCAGAGGCTAGAAAAGGATATCTGGTATCTCCCATTATTGCTCCATATCTTTTTTAAAATGTTTTTTAATTGAAAAATAAAATCATTCATATTACATTTCAATTGCTATCCCATCCCGTGCATCCTCCCATTCCTCCCTCCCTCCTGCTTTCACCCCATTCCCCTTCCCTATGACTGTGACTGATGGGGACCTCCTCCCCTTGAATATGATGCTAGGGTATCAAGTTTCTTCTTAGTAGTCTGCTGTCCTTCCTCTGAGTGCCATTGGGCCTCCCCATCAAGGGGCATGGCCAAATAAGGGACAACAGAGTTCGTGTGAAAGTCAGTCCCCAGTCTCCACTTAACTGTGGAGAATATTCTGTTCCTTGGCTAGGTCTGGGTAGGGATTTGATGATGACTGCACATATTGTCCTTGATTGGTGCCATAGATCGAGCAGAACCCCTGGGCCCGGATCTGCCCATCATAGTGTTCTTCTTGTAGGTTTCTAGGACCCTCTGGATCCATCTATTTCCCTATCTCCTATATTTCTTATTGCTCCATATCTTATTCATCAGCATCATCATCATCATCGAGTGTGTATGTGTGTGTGTGCACATGATCGCATGTGCAGATGCCATGACACACATGTGGGGGTCAGAGGCCAACTTTTGAGTGTCAATTCTTTCCTTCTACCTCGGGTTACATTTCTGGATTTGAGGATCTAGCTCAGGACAACCAGTGTTGTGTGGCAAGAGGTTTCGGTTGCTGAGCTATCTGACCTTGCTTTTTTTGAGACAGGGTCTCCTAATGACCCATTTTTACTAGGCTAGTTGGTGAGTGAGATTCCAGGATCCGTGTGTCTCCACCCCCAATGTTAGAGTTATAAGCGTTCACAGCCATGGTTGCTTTTATCTAAGTGTTGGGGGATTAGAACTCAGTTCCTTTTGCTTGCACAGCAAGTGCTCTTGCCCACTGATCCCCTTATCTGCCCTCTCTCTGTCTCTGTCTCTCTCTGTCTCTGTCTCTGTCTCTGTCTCTGTCTCTGTTTCTCTCTCTGTCTCTGTCTCTGTCTCTGCTTCTTTCTCTAGGAAAGGTCTCATTCTGCTGCCCAGGATAGCCTGGAACTTGCTGTGTCACTTGTGCTGGGCTTAAACTCACAGTCCTATTGATTGCAGAGATTGTAGGTAGGCACTACCACAAATACACAATTTATCTATTATCTCTTCCAGTTTGAAAATCTTTTGGGAGGGATTTGTTTTGTTTTTCGAGACAGGGTTTCACTGTGTAGCCCTGGCTTTTCTGGACTTGCTTTATAGGCCATGCTGGTGTCGAACTCCCAGAAATCTGCCTGCCTCTGCTTCCCAAGTGCTGGGATCAAAGACTGGGCTTGCTAGTGTACGCCCTTAATCCCAACACTTGGGAGGCAGAGGTAGGTGGATCTCTGTGAGTTCAAGGCCAGCCTGGTCTACAGAATGATTCCAGGACAGCCAGGGCTACATAGAAAAACCCTGTCTCGAAAAACAACAACAAAAGCATGCACCACCATGCCCAACTCGAAAATATTTTTAAAATGGCAATGTATCTTTACCTTAAGTAGAAAGTCATGTGTACAAATCAGTTAAACTATGATTT
The DNA here is from genome assembly GCA_907169655.1 of Acomys percivali. Lineage (NCBI taxonomy): Eukaryota > Metazoa > Chordata > Mammalia > Rodentia > Muridae > Acomys > Acomys percivali. Next base: position 178,086,309 of record OU015742.1, read on the forward strand.
ACTATCTCAGGTGGAAACTCCCAGCCTGAGGCCTGTTCTCTTTTTGTGAAAGGAAACTTTGCAAGACTTAATGAGATGTCAAAGGGTACCCCATTAGAAAGTTGGGAAGAGGATTGGAAAGGGGACAGCTGTCTCATGTCATGTTCGGAGATCTATGAGTTCAGCTAAACTGATCTACACCCCCATCTCAGCCATCTCCACCATTTGGGTGAACTGCAGAGGGAAGAAGATTTTGACTCATAAAGTTCTGAAGACCAGGGACACAGCGTAAACATCTGTTTGGGTGTGTGGCCCAGCTCAACAAATGTTAACTTTGTCTTAATGAAACAACTAATATAGCCAGGAGGCTGAGGTAGGTGGTTCTCTGTGAGTTCCTGGCCAGCCTGGTCTATAGAGCCAGTGCAAAGACAGTCAGGACTACACAGAGAAACCCTGTCTGGAAAAGCCAGCCAATCATCAACTACAAAACAATCCCCCAAAATGATAATTAATATATATTATATACAAATCAGCATAAGGAATAAAAGTTTTAAAACCACAATCTTTAGCTAGGCAGCGGTGGCACACACCTTTAATCCCAGCATTTGGGAGGCAGAGGCAGGCAGATCACTGTGAGTTCAAGGCCAGTCTGGTCTACAGAGTGAGTCTAGGACAGCTAGGATTTTGTTACACAGAGAAACCCTATCTCAAAAAGGGGGGGGGGGGGGGGAGGAGGGTGGAGAGATGACTCAGCAGTTAAGAACACCAGCTGCTTTTCCAAAGATCCTGAGTTCAATTCCCAGCAACCACATGGTGGCTCACAACCATCTATAATGAGATCTGGTTCCTCCTTCTGGCCCTGCAGGCACACATGCAGGCAGAATACTGTATAAATAATAAATAAATAATTTGAAAAATCTTGTTCTAAAGATTTATTTATTACATATACAGTGTTCTGCCTACATGTAGGCCTGTCCACCAGAAGAGGGCACCAGATCTCATTATAGATGGTTATGAGCCACTATGTGGTTGTTGGGAATTGAACTCAGGACCTTTGGAAGAGCAGACAGTGCTCTTAACTGCTGAACTATTTCTCCAGCCCAATAAGTAAATCTTAAAGAAAAGAAAAAAGAAAAAACCCACACTCTTCTCACCCAGCAAAAACTGTTATTTTATAGGTGGCTGGAAAACTGGCAGAGGGAGGGGGTGAGCAATTGTTGATCTGGCAGAGGACCTGGGTTCAGATCCCAACACTGGCATGGTGGCTTATAACCCTTCATGGCTCCAGGGAATCTAGTACCCTCTTCTGGTTTCTAAGGACACCAGGGATACATGTGGCACATTCATGTATTCAGGCAAAGCACTTCTACACATAAAATAAAGCTTTAAAAACTCTAAAAAATAAACTGGGCACTGGTGACACATGCCTTTAATCCTAGCACTTGGGAGGCAGAAGCAGGTGGATGGATCTCTGAGTTTGAGGTCAGCCTGGTCTGCAAGTTCCAAGATAGCCAGGGCTACACAGAGTAACCCTATCTCAGAAGGAATACATACATACGTGTGTGTGTGTGTGTGTGTGTGTGTGTGTGTGTTTGTGTGTGTGTGTGTAAAGAAAGAAGCACACTTCTCCTGAAAGTTTCTATGGCTGCATGTGCTTTCTTTATAAAATGGAAGCATTGCTTTGTAACATGCCTTTTTCCATTTGATCACACTTGTGGGGGCTCAGGTGGTAGAACACTCACCTAGCATGAATGAAGCCCTGGGTCCCATCCTGAGCTCCACATAAATCTGGATGTGCTGCTGTGTGTCTGCAACCCCAGTGCTTGGGAAATGGAGGACGTAGGAGCATGGCAGCGCAAGGCCATCTTTAGCTATGTAGAGTTGGAGTAATGCTGAAGCACCTTAAGACGCTGCCTCAAAGGGGGAGGGGCGTCTTTCTGTACTGAGAACACTCTTGCAAACATGGTGAATGTTCCCAAGATGGCCAGATTTTCAGCATGAAATGTGGTATGCACCAGCCCCACAAAGCAACACAGTATAAGAAAAGCAAGGACTCTGTTCGCCAAGGGAAAATGGCTTTCTGACAGGGAACAGAGGGAGCATGGCGGGCAGCCTATGTCTATTTTTTCTGCAAAGAAAGGCTAACATGACAGAGAAGATTGCTGAAGCTTGAGTGTGCTGAGCCTACCCTCAGAGCTAAGAGGATGCTGGGAGGCAACGCAGAGCCAGAGCCGAGTGACCAGTTCTAAGTTATGAAGACAATAAAATCATGAGTGTTAACATGAGTAGGTGGGGGAGCAGGAGGAGGAGGATGGTGAGGCGGGAGAGGAGGGGAAGAGGGGGAAGAGGAGGGGGAAGAGGAAAGAAAAGAAAAAGGAAAAAGTGCCAAAAAGGGGCTGGAGAGATGGCTCAGTAGTTAAGAACACCTGTTACTCTTGCAGAAGACCTAGGTTCAATTCCCAGCATCCACACATTGGCTCACAACTGTCTGTAACTCCAGTTCCAGGAGATCTGACACCTCTGGGGTACCAGGCACACATGGGTGCACATACATATATGTTGGCAAAACACTCACACATATAAAATAAATAAATCTAAAATATTAAATAAATAAAAGCAAACCAACAACACCATTTCGGAGCTTCTCTTCCTGTTGGCAGCGAAGACTGTGCAGCTTTGCTGATCAAAGAATGGTGGAGAGGTGGGAAGCACCGGAGAGATGGCTCAAAGGTTAGGAGCACGTGCTGCTTCTGCCGAGGACCCGGGTTCGGTACCCAGCATCCACATGGAGTCTCACAGCTGTTTGTAACTCCAGTTCCAGGAGAATTGAATCCCTCTTCTGCTCAGACATTGTATATCGTGAACATACACAATGCAGGCAAACGCTCATAGACATAAAAATGAAAATAAATAAATCCTTAAATTAAAAAAAATTTTTTTTTAAATCAGGTATGGCCACATATGGGCCTGTAACTACTGTATTGTGAGGGAGAGAAACAGGACAGCTTTCCAGTTGCCAGCCCAGGTTTGTGGGAAGCCCTGGTTCAAAGAGACATGGCAGAGAGTGACAAAGCAAGACACTCAGAGCCCTCCCATGGTCTCTCCTCATTTCACACACACATATAAAACACACACACTCACACAGATACACAGTCACATACACAAATACACACACACTCACATACACAGATACACATACCCTCACATACACTCACACACACAGATACAAACACACTCACACAGATACAAACTCACATACGCAGGTACACACACACACACACAAATGTATCACAGACCTGTTGAATCAGAATTTGAAATTTAATAAAATTCTTGGGCACTTCTTGAGCATTTTAATGTTGAAGAGTGTTACTATGTGAAGTTGTTTCTGTGTTTACACACCCAGTGGTGATGAACACTACACGGCTAAAATGTATGCCTTCAGGTCTTTGCCACAACTGGGCATATAGGTCTGTCCAGTGGTCTCTCTTTTCTTGCCAATGCTGTGTGTGGCCTGTGTCCCTTAAATTCTTTTTGTCTGTCTGTTTGTTTGTTTTCTTTTCAGGACAGGGTCTCACATAGCCCAAGCTAGCTCTGAATTTCTGGTCCATCTCTCCTACACACTGAGTGCTGTCATTGCAAGCATGCAGTACCACATCCAGCCTTATGCTTGAATCCAGAGTAAGTCTTGTGCGTGTTAGGTGAACGTTGTGCCAACTGAGTCCTTAAATTCTTTATTCTCTATTTTTAAGTTTTCAAGACAGCGTTTCTCTGTGTAAGCTTGGCTGTCCTGGACTAGCTTTGTAGGCCAAGCTAGCCCCAAACTCACAGCGATCACCAGCCTTTGCTTCCCAAGTGATGGGATTAAAGGCATGTGCCACCATACCCTGCTGAGCCTTAAATTCTTAAAAATAGACTTTTTGAGCAAAGAGGTCTTGAAGCTTAATGTACATATGTATATTTATTTATATATTTACAAAAGTAATTGTTATATTTATATAACTAATTTATATAAATAAACATTTATACACACATATATACATACACATATATGTATATACACACATATATATTTGAGTTTGTTATAATGCATATATATTTGAAGTTTATTATGTATACAATATATAACTTATATATGATATATATGTACACACACACACACACATATATACATACACACAGAGGCCCTAAGGGAATCCCTAGTTTCCTAGTGCTGTTGGGGCGGAGGCGGAGTCTCAGTTCACTTATTCTGCAGCTTTCCACACTGTGCTGTGCCCTGGAACTATCACGTCTTTACCCAGCAGATACATAAAAGCCATACCTCAGGGCTGGCACCGGGCCACCTTCGTGACTCTCAATTCATCAGGTTGGCATTTCTCTATGTGAGCACTAGCCATTTCTTTTCTCCGGACTGCGCATCCACTGCAGGCCCACCAAGAGAGTGAGCAGTGCTGCCAGGGAGGGGAGCCACACCCAGCTTTGGTACAGAGCAGTTAGAGGACACTTGTGTTGCCGTCTGGCTGAAGCGCCGTGAGCGAAAGCCAAAGCTCACGCTGAGCCTCGTGCAGAGTCCAGGCTCCAGCCCAAGTGCCCAGCCAAGGCCGCACCTCCTGGTTTGGCAAGGCCTGGGTGCCTGCTGCCACCCAGGCAGGGCACCCTGTGGTTCCCCCAGGCTAGCAAGCAGGCCCACCAGGTGTGCCGGGACAACGGGCAGCCAGGACAATTGAGGGAAGTGAGTCCTCTGTGTCTCAGAGCGCCTGCCCCAAGCAGCACTGTGGACCACCCATTGGCCACAGTTGCTGGGGGGGGGTGGGGGGGCAGGAGGAAGTGAGACACTTACTCAGCCCTCCGAATGCACGTGGCTGTGTTTGCAGTCTGTCCCCTCTCTCCCGACACACAGCTGGTGGCAGCAGTATAAGGAGGAAGCAGGAGGGGGGAGGGGGGCAGAAGGGGGGGTCACACACACCCATATCCTGCAAAGCTGCACCTGTGTCCCACCGACACTGCCACCTGTTGCTCAGTTGTGCATGAACTGGGTCCTCTCCAGCTCCTGGTCATCAGAGCCAAGAGGGGGCTGAGAGGGTGAACAGGCCTGAGACCTACTAAGTGTCCCACCTCATGGCTCTCCAGTTATCTGACCTGACCACTAGAAGTCCGTGTATTGTCTCCTGTCTTTGGCAAACAAGAAAATAATAGCTCAGACAATATGATTAATACTGACCCAGTCTCGGGGTGGCAACCTAAAGACGCTGGGACCTTGGTCAGAGCCCTTTACACTGTAGGTACAGGGCTGAGGACACAGGCCAGTTACTACGGTGTGTGCCACGGAAGCGTGAAGGCCTGAGTTGGAGCCTCTGAATTCATGGTTAAAAAGAAAAAAAAAAAAAAAAAAAACAGGCCGTGGCAGTGCCTGCCTCTCATCCCAGTTCTGGGTCCCTGGGGTCTACTGGACACTCAGTCTAGCTGACATGGTGAGCTCCAGATTCAATGAAAGACCTTATCTCAAAAAATAAGATAGAGTGCTTGAAGAGACGGCTCGGCAGCTAGGAGCGCTTGCTGCTCTTCCAGAGGACGTGTGTTCAGTTCTCAGCACCCAGGGGGGAAAGCTCACAGCTGCCTATGATTCAATGCCAAGGGATCAGGTGCCCTCTTCTGGGCTCCTTGGGCATTTCACACAATGCGTGGAAGTCACTCACACAGCTATACCTCATGCACATATATTATGCACCCCTCCATCTGCACACACACACACACACACACACACACAGACACACACACCACGGCAGGGGATGGGGGGAGACTAGCGGGTACAATGGTGGCTCATTTACAAGATGAGAAAGCAAGGCCTGGAAAGGCAGAGAAAGTGCTCGCTCTAAACCATTCAGTCTGTGCGGGGGGTGGGGTGGGAGTAGGGGTGGGTTGGCAGCCTCAGTGTTTGATGCCAGTGCTCACATCTGTAACTTCCCCTACCTCCACCAGGTGACCCTTCTGAAGCTCAGTGGGCAAAAGGAAGGGGCCCAGTGTCCTCTGTAGACTCTCTCAGCTCTGGCCTCTCATCTTCAACTTAGGACTCCAAGCTGCCTGCGTTCTGTCCAGCAGGGGCCCCTAACCATGCGCTCTGCCTCACATCCTTTCCTGGTGTGGTCAACTACCCTCGAGGTTGATCCCAAAGATGGGTGTCTCCGTCTGGCTCTTTGCCACCCTGACTCTAGTTTCATTTGGTGTGTGTTTCAGGTTCCCCTAGGGACCAAGAGGACGTACGTATGAAGTGTGACAAGTCTCTTGTCAGTGGAATTTCTGGAGGTCCTTCTTGTTGGGGGGTGCCCTGTTGCCACAGAAAGCAGACTAACATCTCCTGACTGGGAGCTGACAGGGAGAGAAGAGAAGCTGACTGCAAAGGAAGGAATTGCTGCTTTTTTTTTTTTTTTTTAAAATAAGGTATTTCAAGACAGGGTTTCTCTGTATAACAGTCCTGCCTCTCCTGGACTTGCTTTGGAGACCAAGCTGGCCTTGAACTCACAGCGATCCACCTGTCTCTGCCTCCTGGGATTAAAGGCATGCGCCATTACACCCGGCTCCTCAGGAATTGCGTTTTTAAAAGGGCTTGCGGATGAAGTATGGGTCTAAAGGAAGACAGGGCCCTGCCTACAGAGAATGAGGCAGCCTTGGGTCCCTCCTTGCTTTCTACCACCCATGGTGGCCTCAGGCTCCCCCTGGGTTGTGGCAGCAGCTGCTGAGGAGGTAAGCTGTTGGAGCAGGAGGAAGGAAGGCTTGCTCTCAGAGTCGGAGCACTTTGCATCTCCAGCCGGCACCAGTGTGCATTCTCTGGGTCCTCAACTAGATTCCCTTCTGTCTCTAGTGGGGCTCCAAGCCAGGCCTCCAAGCCCTGCGGTCAGGATGGAGTCAGCCACCAGCTGTCATGGTAACATGCATCTCTTTAGCACATCCCAGAAAGAGTGCCAGGAGCTCAGAACTGTGTAGTGATGGGTAAGCCTGTGGGTGCGCCAGGAGCAATCTCACAGACCAGGCCTCAGAAAGAGGCCCAGTTTGGCCTGGTGCTTTCTTCCCAGTTCTTGTTCTTCCCGGCAGAGTCTCCTGGGTCTGGCCTAACTAAGTTGGATTCTAGCCAAGCTGGCTGGCCTCCAGGTGGATTCGGGACAGACAGCTGGGATGTGGTGTTTCCCGCTCCAAAGAAGTGGAGGCTGGAGATGGGGGCCACAGCAGGGTTGCTTGGTCTCGCCTGGATGATGAGGTCAGGGATGGTTGGACTGGCTTTGGTGGATGTTTTCCAGGAAGGAGGTGTCAAAGGGTCAGCCAGGTTGACCTGGGGACTTCTACCTGCTCTCTGTCTGGATAGGGAAACACATGGCTGCTGCCTCTGAGCTCTGAGTGGGATTCATGTCCAGCCAACAGGCCCTTGGAACACTCCTCAATCCTCTGTCCTCCTAATGGCTCTCACTCAAGAAGACAGCGTGGCCTTCCCCGTGGTCAGGCCAATAGGGCCTGGGGTAGTATCAGGCACTGTTTGTAGCCTTTTTTTCCCTCACTTGTCCCTGGAGACTTTGTCATAGCTGCCTGGACTCCAGAGTTCTGGCACAGACACTGTGTTCAGCGCCTCAGGACAACCTGTGCTTGGCTCTATGGGGGCATGCACAAATGAGTAACATCATTGCTCCCCGTCCCCAGGCATGTAGCTGCCAGGTTCAGTTTGGGTCACCCTTTCTGTCCCTTCTTGCCTAGACACCTCTGCTCCATCTCTAAGGCCAGTGTGCGTCAAGTGGGAAGCTTTCCTTCGCTCTCCGTCCCTCCAGGCACACACAGCATCTTAGTCTCTCCTCATGCCCCTCCTCCCTGCTACCCAATCTGGGATCCCTTAGCCCAAAGCCCAGGGCAGGCACAGTGTGACTGACGCCTCCCAGAGAGCCACTTGGATCCTGATGCTAGTGCTTCAGAACACCCCAGGCTCCCACTGCAAAAAGCCCTCTTATGTTCTCCAGCTTGATGATCCTGTGGAACCTAGCATCCCAATAGAGTCTCTGCTGAGCTTGGCCTCCCTAGTGCAGGCCACTGGCTCTATTCTTGGAACAGCTGTTGCCATGTTCCCCTATTAAAACTCTGCTGCAGGACCTGGAGGTCTCCTGGTCCAGGGAAGCTGATGGTTCCCAAAGGCTGTAGAAACACCTTTTCAAGGATCCCCAGGTAGCTCTTTCACCCTTACCACTATAGCCAATGGGTTGTGAACAACTCCTACTGCGTCATTTTCCAAAAACTTGAAGAAGGCAGCGGCAGCTAATAGCTTACCATTAATGCCTCCCCCACCGTGTGTGTGTGTGTGTGTGTGTGTGTGTGTGTGTGTAGTGTGCCACTGTGGATAAACATACGGCATGAGCAAGCACGTTCATGGAGGCATGTCCTATGTGGGTGTTTGGAAGTGTGTGTGACAATAAGGACCTATGTGAAGAGTGGGTGTGTATATGTACATGTAAACATGTGTACAGGAAAGCATGAGCGGGGCACACGTGTCATAGACTGCGTACCGGTTTATATGCATTGAGGGAAGGTGCCTGTAAGTGGAGAAGAGGCGCTGCGTGCTGTGGGGTACGCATACCGCTGCGCTTCCTTCAGCCCTGCCCACGAAGGAGGAGGCCAGCTAGTCTGTCCTTCACACTCCTACCTCCAGGAGAGGGGGATAGTGTGTGCAATGTGTCCTTCCCTTTGACAGAGAGAAACACAGAATTCCTGTTAGGTTGCAAGGCTGCAATCATGGGCAGCTTGGGAATGACAGAAGTGTGGCCTTACAGTGTCCTGGTCCCTGGCTTCCCTTACTGGGCTGGCAAACCAAGATGAGGTGCACACAGGATCTGTCAAGCAGGAGATGACAGCACTGCCTTGGTCCCTGGGCAGCAGGATCCCTCTCATAACCTATTAGGAGTTGTGAGGTTGGACGGGTCAGTGGAGCTTGACAGGTTAGAGTATCCAGGAGTGAACTCTGGGGAGTAAACTCCAGAAGAGCAAAGCAACTGAGCTGATGATGCTGGGAAGGGACTGATGCTAAAATGCCTTAGACAAAACAGGAAATGCAGTTTAAAAGGATGTTAAGGAGCCAGGATTTAGTGGCATATGTCTGTAAAGACTGCACTCAGGAGGCTAAGGCAAGAAGATAAAGAGTTCGAGGCTAGCAGGGGCAACATATTGAGAGCCTGAATTTGATTGATTGATTGATTATAGTAAGTTAGAGCTAAGAAAGAGAGTCTCCTCCATGGACAACGGCCACAAGGTCTGCGCCTACAGAGACCCAAGACCGGATCTGTACCCACCCAGAAGAGGCAGGAGACTGCTTCTGAAGACTCTTGAAATGCTGGTCCCTGACCTCTAAGCTTGTCTCTGTCCAATGGCTCTTCAGGGCCCAGAAGGGCAGCGGGGTGTGTGGAGCGTGGTGGAGGAGGGGTGAAGGGGACTGACAGGCACACTCCTGTGCGCAGTCTTGAGTGCCTCTTCTTACTCAGGAACTTTACTGCCCTCCTCTTCTGTGACCCTCCTTTCACCACCTGGTGGCTGTCCCAGCCATGAGGCAAAGCGCTACCTCCCTTTTCTCTGATCACTAAAGAAGTCACAGATCTTCCCAGCAGACCATCCCAAAGACCTGGCCGCACCCAGCCTGGTCCCTGGCGTGTAGCCTTTCACCCACGTGAGGTACTCAGAGGCCTCGGGAGGGTAGGGAGCTCAGTGGGCACTCTCCTTCTCCCCTAGTGGCCCTGATGAGATGCCGCCAACTAATGGGGCAAAATTAGAGGAGGTTTGGTGGTTGCCCACTTTTCGCTGACCTCCTTCTTTCCATCAGAGTTTTAGGGGCTCCATCTTGCCTCTTCTGGTAACTTCCGTTTACTCCCTAGAGTGTGGTCTGTGAACGAGGCCACGCAGAAGTGCTTGAAAGGGATGTGGAAGGGGGCACCCCACGCCTTGTGCTCCCTCCATCTCCTCTCCAGCTCCCATTTCTACCCTGGGAGGTCTGACCCAGGCGAGTCCAGGGACAGGGGAGGAGGTCGTTAATCACCATTATTTATTATTTCTTATGTAAGAGTGTTATGAAATATGAAACCTGTACCAGGCACTACTGGGAATATGGAAAAAGAGATCCCTAACAGTAGGCAGGTGGGCCCAGAAGCCACCAGACTAGTGTGGAGACTAGTGTTCAGGCTGGCTGAACGGCCAGCAAAGGAGGACAGTGGCCAGTGTCCTCATCATTTGGGGAGCCCTGGAGTAGAAAGGAGCTGGGATTGGGCTCCTTCATACCAGGCGTAGACTAGCTCTGGCTCCAGGGTGGCCTGGGTCGCAGCTGGAGTTGTCACAATATTGACCCAGGAGGAGATAACATCCAAAGAGCTTAAAGTCCCAGTCAGACAAGGAGGGGGATGTCGCCGGAAAAGATCACTGGACCCCAGGGGAATCAAACTAAATGGGACTTTAATAGGTCTCTTCCAGCTCAAATTTCATGGCTAATTGGAAGCAGGTCCTGAGCTGAGCAGAGTGGGCGGCCCTACTGGGCCTGCTGGGGGCCACTCTCCATTCAGGAGATGAGTGGGGACTGAAACTGGCCAGGGAGGCCACCTCTCTGTCACCCGCCCACAGCCAAGGCTGCGCTTTCACTTCTGTTTTGTTGTGGAAGTTGCTGCTGTTTCGCCTCGTGCGAGGGAAAAGGCTGCACATGGCAGAGTGGACCTGGACCAGAGTCAGCCTGCCAGAGAAACAAGCTTCAGGTCTCAAGCCAGACAGGCACTAAGTCTGAATGTATCCACCTATCTACTCAGTCACCCATCCCACCCACCCATCCAACCATTCACTCATTTATCTATTCATCTACCCCCATCTATCCGGCCAGCCCACCCACCTATCCAGCCATCAGCTTATCCACCTAACAAATACATAGTAACATTTAAAGTTGCAACAATTCTGTTAAACAAAATCTTTACCGGTTTTTTAAAATTAGTTTTATTTTTCTTATGGTACATGTATGAGGGCTTTTTTTTTCTGCATGCATGTATGTGTACCATATGCATGCATGCCTTGTGCCTGCAGAAGTCAGAAGAGGGAGTCAGATTCCCTGCAGCTGCATTTACAGATGTTTGTGGGCCACCATGTAGGTGCTGAGGTCCTCTGCAAGAATGATAATTGTTCTTAACCACAGAGCCATCTCTCCAGCTCCATTCTTGCTGGTTTTGGTTAGTTGGTTTGGTTTCCAGAGACAGGGTTTCTCTGTATAGCCGTGCTTGTCCTGGATCTTGCTCTGTAGACCAGGCTGGCCTTGAATTCAAAGAGATCGGCCTGCCTCTGCCTCCTAAGTGCTGGGATTAAAGGTGTGCACCACCATCATCCCGCCATCCTTGTTTTAATTACAAAATGTGACATGTAGTTGTTGAATACTTAAAGTCGGCTGCCATAGTAAGAAAAGTAAAGCATTCTTCAACAGATGGTCCCTGTGCCCCTCCCCCCACGCCTGTCCTCTGGGGTAACCTCGGCGTGTGACTTAGCAAGCATCCTACATCCGTTCTTTTCATTCCACGCTGCACACTAATGTTGGAAAGTGAGTGTGCACATTTCTCATTGAATCTTGAAGATGAGAAAGCTAAGAGTCTTAAAGATTCTGTGGCAGCCCGAGGCTGCACCATCCATCCTTACTGTCAGCTTGTCATAGCCTTCCAGCCCCTTCCCTGGGGAGGGATAGGAAAAAGGGACAGGAAGGGAGCTGGAGAGTGAAGCTGGAGCAATGAGCAGCCATGGATGGCAAGTGTGGTTGGGAGGCATTGATGCTCCTCTCCCATGACCCACGGAACCCACACTGCTCTCAGAGCCTGGAGCTCTCAGAGCAGGGATGAGCAGTGGGTACTGGGGGGATTTTCTTTTCTTTCTTTCTTTCTTTCTTTCTTTCTTTCTTTCTTTCTTTCGAGATTTACTTATTATTATGAATACAGTATTCTGCCTGCATGTACACCCACAGGCCAGAAGAGAGCATCAGATCACATTGTAGATGGCTGTGAGCCACCATGTGGTTGCTGGGAATTGAACTCAAGACCTCTGCAAGAGCAGTCAGTGCGCCGGGCGGTGGTGGCGCACATCTTTAATCCCAGCATTTGGGAGGCAGAGGCAGGTGGATCACTGTGAATTCGAGGCCAGCCTGGTCTACAAAGTGAGTCCAGCCCAGTCAAGGCTACACAGAGAAACCCTGTCTCAAAAAAAACAAAAAAAGAGCAGTCGGTGCTCTTAACCTCTGAGCCTTCTCTCCAGCCCCCAAGTGGAGGGATTTTCAAGCCATACCTGCAAAAGAACAGGGAGGCTTTCTTTTCAGTGTTGGAATGCAGGAGACACACAGCTTCATCCAGGCTGCCCCTCTCCAGCCTCCAGGGGTGCTTTGTACCTAATGCCCATTGGTAGGTGCTGGCCACTGCCCCTAGAGTGCTAACAGGGAAGCCTGTACTCTCCCCTAGGACTGTCGCTCTTCACCCCCCTCCTACCTCTAGCCTCTTGTCTAGCAGTTCAGGAAGACATCTGTCAATCCAGCCAAGGCCCAGGGAAGCCAGGGCTCGGAAGGGACGGAAAGGACAGGCAGATGACTGGCTAGCTCAAACTCTGAGCCTGGGATCGGGCAAGGAATGTTACAAGGCGGGCTCTGGAAAGGCTGAGGCATGGGCCTGATTGGGACCTCCAAGGTAGGGAACTCAGGAAACAGATCGAGAGGGAAAGAGGGAGCAGAAAGAAGAAAATGTCATGTCCCCCACTGGGTAGATAGATAGATGGGACACACACACACACACACACACACACACACACACAGAGTCACACGCTCACACACACAGAGGCATATGCCCATACACTCGGGGGCAACACACTGACCCAACAAGGGAGAAGTCCACGGGAATGCAGTTGCCAGCGGAGACAGCAGAAGGATGGGTCCCTTCAGGACAAGGGCACAGACTGGGTGGTCTCTGGAGAACTCCAGTCTTGAGATCATCTGGAAAAATGCTGCAAGGGTACCACCCATGCCCTGGAGGGCATCACAGAGATCCTCCCACAAAAACGTATCTTTGACAGAACTACCCTGAGCCAGGTGCCAAGTTGTGGGGTGTGGGGAGTCCACTTGTGAGGCTCAGCTAGCACTAACAGCCAGGAAGTAACCCCTTTCCTGGGAGAGTTAGCTGGAAGTCACTGAGGGAATTTGCAGAGTGGTGGTGGTCCAGCTTAGCCATACTGAAAGTGGAGACCCTACATCCAAACCCAGCTTAAAAGGAGCCTGATAGAACCAAGGTCTCCTCTCTGCCCACAACCCCTGCTCCCACCCTTCCCTTGTTCGTCCTGGTCAGGGCCCCAGGAAGGAAATCACTAAGAAGGATTGAGTGTCAATTCCCAAATTAATCCGCTCAAAGCACACAGGCCCAGCACGGGCTGTTCCTGCGCAGGCCCCCTCCCCTGCCTTGCAGACCCTGGCGGCTGCCCGGTGTCAGGCCTCTGCCTGGCTGTGAGACCAATTACTGCAGCCCTAATCACCACAGTGGCGGCGGGCGGCTCAGCGTTAACAACTGTCTGCCCACCAGTCTCCTTCCTGGGGCGTCGAGGAGGGGAGGACCCCTCACAGTTCTCCTCGAAGGAGCATGAAATTGTATCCCAACAACAGCGCGGTGGCCGCCATCCAGGGAAACGCCTGGCTCCCCCTTGCTGCCTGCTGGTCTTTTGCATGTTTGCCCAGCTCCCCTCTCTGGCCGCGGGGCTGTGGACAGGCGTTGAGCATCCTTTGAGCGCTAATGTCATTGTTCCCGCCAGCCAGCGTTGCCAACTGCTGAGCTCAGGAAGGCGGGTACTCCCTGCCAGCCAGAGCAAATTAGGTGCCCGGATGTTGAGGTCTGTTGGCATTTCCTGTGTTGGCTTTGGCTGATGGGGCCAGGCCAGTGGGCTGCCCTCTTGACCTGAGCCGAGCCAAACAGGCACGTCCCAGAGTCTTGAGCCCACTGACTTTTGCCCTGGGCCCACAGGGAATCATGGGCCAAAAAAAAAAAGGTCACTTTTCCCTGCCATGGTTGATACTGAGTAGCTATCCTCTCTCTTGTAGGGTACCACAGCAACAGTGGCCTGGCCAGTCCCCAGCTGGTCTGTCTCAGAACCCTGTCCTTTAGGCTCAAGAATAAAAGCACTGGACTCCACAGACCTCCAAGCCTTCCAGGGCTGTCTGGACAGGGTGAGGTCCTTCTGTGTGCTTACGGCTACTACTGCAAGACTTGGACCAGAGGCTCCCAAGGGGATGTGGAGTGATTTCCTAAGGTCCACCCTGGGACTGCATCTGGGGTGGGGGGCTCTTGGCACCTGGGCTCTAGCTTGGGACCCAGAGAGAAGACCCCTACTCCCCCAAGTCCAGAAGAGCTGGCTTCACCTGCAGCTCTCAAACATTGCTGGCTGGTTCCTCAATCCATGTTTTCTTTGGCACAGGGTCTCTGGGACACCAGATTGTCCAAAATAAGACGACTTATGATACTTATTTTCCCAAAGAGCAGTATCTGTAACACAATCAGGCCCTTTGTGTGTCGTGCCGGCCCAGGCCACCCCCTTCTCCCGTTGTGCATTTCTTACTCCAGCCTGGTCCCTTGGGGCATGAAGTACACTTCAGTCCCCGCCACTGGAGGTCTCTGGCATAGGATGGGATAGGACAGGGCAGAGAAGTCACAGACAAGTCCCACCCCAGAGGTCATTACTAGTCAGAGCGCCTGGGAAAATCAAGACACAGGACAAGTTTAAGAGGCAGAGAAAGCAGCTAGGAAGTCAGCCTTGCTACACCCCAGCCTCCGTCCTCAACAAGGTACCAACTGGCTGTGGGGCTCAGTGGCACCATCAGCAAAATGGGTACAGCGGAAGCACCTGTGATACAGGGTCTGCGTGGTACTCAGTACAGTAACCCATTAAAAATGGCTCCTTCAGGGCTGGCTCAATCCCCAGCACCCACATGGCAGTTCACAACAGTCCATAACTGCCATCTCCAAGTGGGCTCCAGACCCAAGACTGGTGTTCCTGATTCATTCTTCCCCGTGGCCATCAAAATGTGGCTCCTACTCTGCTGCCCCATATTTGACCACTTCTCCTCCGTGGGGAGGCCTGGTGGCACTCAGAGAAAGAATAAGCAGGCTACCAGGATGAGACCTGATAGGCTGTGATCATATGGTGGGGGAGGAGGTCCCCTTCTGTCACAGACCTAGGGGAAGGGAGTAGGGTGAGCGAGGGAGGGAGGGAGGAATGGGAAGATACAAATGAGGGGATAACAATTGAGATGTAATCTGAATAAATTAGTTAAATAATTTTTTTTTTGAGACAGGGTCTCTCTGTGTAGCCTTGGCTGTCCTAGACTCACTTTGTAGACCAGGCTGGCCTCGAACTCACAGCGATCCACCTGCCTCTGCCTCCCGAGTGCTGGGATTAAAGGTGTGTGCCACCACGCCTGGCTAAAATAATTTTTTTTAAATGTGGCTCCTCCGCTAGTCTGGGGCGCGTACTCTGGCACAGCAGCGCCTGGGGGTGCTGGAAGAAGGTGGTTGGGTTTCCAGAAGACCTCACTGTGGTGATTTCCACCTTGCTCCAAGGGAATGAGAGTACAGCACCCTAGCTCCTGGGTGCTCAGGGTTTGTTAAGTGTGAGTGGAAGGGAGGAACGGCTACAGATCCCCCGAGCTGCGTATGGAAGGAGCAACAACACATCGCTGTGTGTTGTTGTCTGTTAAGTCTGAGTGCTGTTCATCAAGAGACCAAGACTACAGGTCCCTGTAATGGCCATTTCAGATAGTATTATTCCTTGAGAAATACTAGGAAATTCCAGAAGCCAGGCAGGGACCTGTAAGAGCTGCCTAGAAAGACGTACTTCTCAGTGCCATGTATATGAACACAGAAACAAAACAGAAGAAGAACATTGTGTTGCCCAGGGCGGTCGTGGTGCATGCCTTTAATCCCAGCACTCGGGAGGCAGAGGCAAGCAGACCGCTGTGAGTTCAAGGCCAGCCTGGTCTACAGAGTGCATGCAGGACAGCCAGGGCTGTCACACAGAGAAACCCTGTCTTGAACAAAACAAAACAAAACAAAACAAAACAAGAACATTGTTGTGTGATGCTAGATTAGTTTAGTTTATATATTGTTTGAGTTTCAGCTGTGCAAGGAATTGAAGAGCAAATAGTACAATGCGTGTTTGGCAAAACAGTCAATGACCCAGCAGCACCTGAATAAAAGAGTCAGGGGTCTAGTCATCACGTGTAATCTTCATTGTGTTAAAAATAGATTATGAATGAATAAACAAAACATGACACATCATGGAATATTATTTGACCTTAAAAAGGAAGGAAATTCTGACACATGCTGAAACAAAGATGAACTCTGGAGCTCAGTGAACTAAGCCAGACAGATATGATTTCACGCATAAAGTATGGGTGCAGAGTTACTGTCTGAGGTGACAGAATGTTCTGGAGATGGCTGGTGGCCAAAGTGGCGAGATGTACTTATTAGTGTGGTGGTGGTGACCACATGCCTGAGAGGTTGTTTGGTTTCACGGTTTTAAGGGTTGCATCCATGGGCCCTTGGCCCCGTTCATTTGGGCAGAACATTCTGGAGATGGCACTGTGTAGCAGAGGAGGAAGGAGGGCATGAAGAAGAGGGGGAGAAAGGGACCAGGTAGAACTTTCCAAGATGTGCCATTTCCTCCACCTCTCAATGTACAAAATTCCCTCAAATAGCGCCACCACGTGGGATCCAAGCATTCAACACGAGGTCCTGCAGGGACCCTTTCTCATATAGTAAACCCTAGCACGCAGCAATGGGCGTGGGCTTAACTATGCTCGGAAACATCGGCAAAATGGCAAATTTCATGTGATGTCTCTTTTGAAACAGTTTAAACGTGTAGGTTACTGGGGAATATGTCAAAATGTTCGTAACGATTGTGTGCAGTGGGCTATAGGTAGCCTTTCCCTTATACTTTTTTGTTTTTAACGGTGTCTGTCCTGTCCCGTCTCCCCAAAATGAGATGTTTGGCTTTGTTTGTTGATGGTTTTAAGGACGCTTGCTCCCAGCATCTCCCAGATATGTGCGGAACTGATGAAGCTTCCAGCTGTAGTTGGTAACAGAGAACCACGGAGAGCTTGGTGGAGGGGGTGGTTCACAGAGGCCTTCTAACCTGCTCCCACACCCCACACCCCACACCAAGGACCCTGCCCTGCTGTCTGGCCTTCTCTGCTGGACCTCAACACACTGGGTCTGCGCTTTGCCCAGGATCCTGTCTTCCCAGGAAAGCCCAAGTCATTAGCCCAAAGGGGCTGCCCTTGCTCTAGTGGGAATGTGGGTTCGGGGCTTTCTCAGACAGCCAGTACCCAAGCCGCCTTCTCATGCTGCTCCGCCCCAGGCCAGCTGCAAAAACAACATCCCATCTCCAAAGGCCTGTTTTGCAGGGAGAGTGAAACTTTGTGTATAGCTGGAGATGGAGTCTGAACAGATCCAGGGGGGGGTGTCTTGGACAGCTGGGGGTTCCTCTCTTACACACCCTGGGGAAGCCTGGCTTTGAGGTATGGGAGGAAGGGATTTGGGGAGCCTGTGGGACTAAAGGACTGAAGGACAATTTTGCCAGTGGCCTCCCTGCCTCCCTGGGGACAAAGGGAGGTGTGGGAGTGGAGAAGGAAGTCAAGCCACTTGGGAGCCTGCTAAGCCAAGCCGTGGGTAGGAGGCGGCACCATCGTGGCTCCTGGGCTGGCCAGGGGCAACACTTTCCCACGGGGTACAACCGGTTACTGGACTCTTACGGAGCATACACCCCAAGCGGGTCTCGTGAGGCCAGAGAGACATCTCTGTTTCCCTTCTTCAAGGACAGGACCTGTCAGCCAGGACTCTCCCATTGCCCTGACATCTCAGCTGTACGTGGGCATCCTAGCAAAGCTAGTCTCTTCAGCATTCTTAGCGTCTGCAGGCTCCCTAGTCATGTGACAGGGATGGAGACACAGAGGCTCTTCCAACACATAGAAGGACTAGGTCTGGGAAAAATCCTTGTCCCTTGTTTGATGGCAAACGGCTCTTTCTACCAGTCCAGCATGCCAGTGGGCACGTTCTCCAGGCAAGAACTAGGGAAGTCTCCGGAGAGACAAGCGTGGGTTAAAAGTTCTGTTTGCCCTGTCCCCACTAGCTGTGGGACCATGATGTCTCTGAGTCTCTGTCTCCTCTAACAGATATTAAACCAGTCCTGGTGACACAAGACTATCACCCCACACTTGGGAGAGAGAGGCAAGAAGATTCTCAAGATAAGGGCCAGCCTGGGCTACATGTTAAGATCCTCTTCTTGCCTCGTGGTGGTGGGCTCCTTTAATCCTGCGCTAGGGAGACAGAGATGGGTGGAGATTGAGTCTGAGAACAGCCTGATCTACAGAGTGAGTTTCAGGACAGCCAGGGCTACACAGAGAAACCCACCTCTCTCCCCATACCCGCCCCCCAAAGTGGAAGTTGAGATAGCACTTACCTTGAAGAGCCCTAGAAGGCTTTGAGGTCATATATGCAGTGTCTGGTACAACACAGGCCTTCACACATGAGTGTTTCAATGTACATTTTTAGCTTTGTTATTTCATTTTTTAAAAAAATTAACTTTAAGTTAAGTAGCAGGTTTCAATATGGCACTTTCTTATATACTTAGCCTTGGCTGGTCTTTTCCCACCTCTCCCCTCCCCCACTTCTCTGTCCCCCATTCCTGCTCATACCCTCCCACCCCAGGTATTCTCTCATCCACTTTTTTAAAAAGATAGTTTATTTATGTCTTTACTTATTTATCGTGAGTGTGTGTGTGTGTGTGTGTGTGTGTGTGTGTGCGCATGTGCGTGTGCATGTGCATGTGTCTGTGTTTGGAAGAAGGCCTCAGATCTCCTGGAGCCGAGCCAGAGGCCAACAAGAGCCACCACCACGCAGCTGAACTGAACTCCAGTCATCTGCGACAGCAGCAACTGCAACTCTTAAAGGCCACGACTTCACCCCATAGTGCATGTCCTGTTACCTCCCTTTAAGCTCTGTGCCCATAGGCCCCTTCTAGTTCCCTGGCCTTCTTCACCTCTATGCACAGCCCCACAGAAATACACACATATGAGGGTTAGCATCAGTACAAGAACAGACTGCATTTGATTTTCTTGAGCCTGGGTTGCCTGACTTAATATAATATTTTCCTACAAATTTTGTAATCTCATTTTTGTTAACCACACATATGTTGATAGCATCTAGAATAATTGTTTCCTTGTTGTGAATAGAGAAGCAGCAAACATGGATGCACATTTATGTAGGTTTCAGTGTCCCTACCATGCAAGCCCTGAGAAACGAAATCAGCCCAAATTGGAAAGAAGCTTTGGCTCTCAAGTCTAGGCTTAGTTATCCCCAAACCCACATTCCGCTCAATGTGGGGGAGCAGCTTGAGAATCTGTCTTTCCCTCCACATGCTAGGGCAAGGACCAGTCAAGGAGACTCCACTCTGACATCAATGACTGCCTGCTGTTGGGATGTTTCTAACCACTTACATCATCCCAGGGACAGAAATCAATCCTGGTGGTAGAGGTGGAGGTGATGATGGTAGTGGAGGTGATAGTGGTAGTGGTGGTGGTGGTAGTAGAGGTGGTGGTGGAGGTGGTGGTGGAGATGGTGGTGGAGGTGATGGTGGTAGTGGAGGTGGAGGTGGTGGTGGTGGTGGTGGTGATAGTGCTGGTAGTTGATGATGGTGGTGTAAAGGTGGTGGTGGTAGTGGTAATGATGATGGTGGTGGTGATAAAGGTGATGGTTGTTGTTGGTGGTGGTGATGGAGGTGGTAGTGATGGTGGTGGAGGTGGTGGTGGGATTGGTGGTGTTGGTAGAGGTAGTGGAGATGGTGGTAATGATGAAGGTGATGGTGGTGGTGGTGGTGGTGGTGGTGATGGAGGTGGTGGTGGTGAGCATAGATGAGAGCGTGTGAGCCCTGAGTCTCCAAGGACAACCAGCAGGCTATATTTGTGAGTCAATCGTTGAACATCACGTATGCACAGGGTGGCAATAAGCTGTGGGGACTCTGGGCTCAGGATTCTGGCTGGAGGGCATTGGTGTGCAAGCTGCCGTGCTGATCTTCCCTTGAGTGAGTTCAGTGATGAACCCTTGAAAGAGGGAAAGTAGTGTTACTTTTGTTTTGATGATCTGGTCTTTGGACTGACAACTGGGTTCTCATTGAACACAGTGGAAAACAGTTCTGTGGAGATTTCTTTAAGTTCATCTAGACTGTATGATGCTACACCATTGTACAGTGTTTGATACTTTACAACTTAACGTTTCAAAATCACCAGACTGTCACCTACCAATGTCACTCCCACTACCCATGAACCACTGTTTTCACGTTACCAATCTCTACCAACAAAAAAGACCACCTGGCTAGCTGGCAAGGGGTGGGCTTGAGGTGGTTTGAATGACTTCTAAATGCAAGCTGCCACCACAGCGGAAAGAATAACTGGTTAGTGGACCTCGCTCATCCCTTTGGTTTTTCCTTCAGAATCACAAAGTGCATTTGTGTTCGTCTACCTGTGTGTTTGGTACATCTTCACATAGCCGAATGGACCTGTCATTTGGGATAACAGATCCGACCCTTTTAATGGGGCTGCTGTAGTTACCAATGGAAGGAAGGGATGGGTGGCGCTACTTCTGTCTTCTCTGTGAAGCTCTGTGAAGCACACGTCAAATACTGAGTATGTTGATCTGGAGGGGGGTAATTCAACAGCAGAGTAGTTTTTCTAACCACAAGTCCTGAGTCTGTCATTTGAATTTCTCTCCAAATTCCCAGCACCTGACCATGTTCAAGGGGGACAGCGCCAGATTCTACAACATATAAATCTACATTAGAGTCTGGCCCAGCAGAAGCCATGGAAGAACAGCCCCCTACCTTGGCTGAGAGTAGTGGCTGGGATCCCGGGAGACAAAAGTGAAGCTCAGCCAAGACTGCTGAGGCAGGGGGAAGGCGAGGGGGGCGGGGCAGGGGAAGATCAGACGAGGGGGTGTTTGTTTTGACATCTATGGGGGTTCTACCTTCAGGCCTGGCTGATTCTAAAAGCCCGAGTCAGCCTGTTTCAAATCATCAGCTCATTTGCAATTCATCACTCTAGGATTTGGCTCTACACACCTCTCCTGGAGTACAGGCCAGGTTTCCTTCTGTCAGTTCTCCTAAGGCAGAACATGCTCTCTCCATGAGGCCAGAAAAGTGGCTCCTGACAGTCCAAAGCTAACCTCTCTCTCTCTGTCTCTCTCTCTCTCTGTCTCTCTCTCTGTCTTTCTCTCTCTGTCTCTCTCTTTTTTGGTTTTTCCTGACAGGGTTTTTTCTGTGTTAACTGTCCTGGCTGTCCTGGATTCGCTTTTGTAGACCAGGCTGGCTGGCCACAAACTCACTACGATCTGCCTGCCTCTGCCTCCCGAGTGCTGGGATTAAAGGTGTGGTGCAGGCTCCAAATCTAACCTCTTTACCGGAGAGAATATAAAGGAAAGTTACACCCTTCCTCCTGGGGTCTATCCGGCAAATCATAGGGAAGGATGACGCAGCTTTGCACACCAATCAGTGTAGAAGTTGGACGGCAGATCAGACCGGGGTCTGCAGCGGTGAGGGGCCACTGGAGGCCCCAGGAGGCGCTGGATTGACAGCTCCACTCAAGTCACGTGGCACCCAGCGGAAAGGGGGTGCAGGGCAGACAAAAACAACAGGTGTCCGCGACAATAGCACTTGTTCTCAGGTTGCGTAGAGACATGACTTACAGCAAAACAACTGTGAAGGATAAAAACAGTGATGCATTCGCATGCCCAAGGGCTGAGTCAAAGCCTTTCAGGAAAAGGAAATCATCTGTGGCCTAAAGGAGAGTCTTTAGCTAGGGAGGAGAAAGCCGCAAAAGTGTGGATATGCCTGCAGTTGGGAAGTTATGAATACAATCCAATTATCTCTAAAGTAAGCACAGGAAACACTCCTGGTAAAGGTAACTGTCAGAATGTTGATGTGAGGATACTCAGGAAAGAGCTAGAAGGTCCTATCGAAACCATCCTATTCCTGGTTGAGAGAAAGGGCCTGATGAAGGACTTTCTGCTTTTCTTTTTTCTTACAAATAGCTTCTTCTACTTTGGTTATCCCTGGGTTGTGTTCATTGGACATGTTTCGGGAAATGCAGAACAGTTCACAAACTAAACACAGAACACAAACAAAACCTAGCCCACTCTTGCATGTATTCAGATTGGGTATAACTACAAGTGGTTAAAAAAAAAAAAACCAGAATAGCAGTGCCTTGAACAAAACCCAGTTTTGACTTGCTCTCAACTACCTCATGACGTCCAATGACAAGCAGTTAGGCTCCTCAGAGGCCTCAGGGTACCCACACTGCTGCCAGCTCACGCCTCATCACCAGCTCCCTATGCTGTGCCTGCATCTGGTTTTTGTTTGTTTGGTTGGTTTTTTTCCGAGGCTTTTCTCTGCTTTAGCCCTTGCTGTCCTGTACTTGCTTTGTCTGTGCCTGGATCTGTACTGTCTCAGCTGGCAGAGCAAAAATGGAGCACGGAGGAGAAAGAGACACATCCTAGCACCCTCCTACGGAAGGTTCCAGAAGGAGCAACACATTGCTTTCTCATTGGCAAGAACACAGTCACATGGCCACATTTACCTTCTACAGACCAGGAAATGCAGTCTTTATTCTAGGTGCTCGTTTTGTCCAGCTATAATTCTAGAATATGTTAATGAAAAGGGAAAGAATGGGTTTTTTTTGGGGGGGGGGGGACTTAGGGTCTGATAAACTTGTAATCATATTAACCAGACCACAGCTTAGCACCCACACACACAGACACAGCATGCTGTTGTCTTAGTGTCTATTGCTGTGATGAATAAAAGCATGTCCAAAACAACCTGGGGAGGAAAGAGTTTATTCTGTGGATGCTTCTACAGCATAGTCCATCACTGAAGGAAGTCAGGACAGGAACCTGGAGGCAGGAGCTGGTGCCTAGCTCACCCGTGGAGGGGTGCTGCTCCCTGGCTTTTTCCTCATGGTTTGCTCTGTCTGCTTTCTTATAGAACCCAGAATCATCAGCCCAGGAGTGGTACCACCATGGTGGGCTGGGCCCTCCCCCATTAATCACTAATTAAGAAAATGCTCTGCAGGCTTGTTTAGAGCCTGATCTTAGGGAGGCATTCTTTCTCCTCCTTTGGTTTGTTTGTTTGTTTGTTTGTTTGTTTGTTTGAGACAGGGTTTGACTGTGTTGTCCTAGCTGTCCTGGAACTCACTCTGTAGGCCAAGCTAGCCTTGGCCTCTGGTTCCCAAGTGCTAGGATTAAAGGTGTGTGACACCTCCAAGTAAAGAAGGCATTTTCTCAGTTGGGTTCCTTCCTCTCAGGAGATGCTAGCCTGTGTTGAGTTGACTTTTTTGTACCCTGCTTTAAAACAAACAAACAAACAAACAAACACAAACAAAAGCTGCAATTCAAAATCCTCAGCAGCCACTAAAAAGTTTGCACACACCTGTAATCTCAAGATGGGGAGGTGGAGACAGGAGACTCCTTGGGGCTCATTGGCCAGCCACTCCTCCTAAACTGTCAAGCTCCGGCTCATCAAGAGTGATTGACAGAGGTGCCTAATGTTGACCCCTGACCTTCACGTGTATGTGCACACACCCATGCACAAACATGAACACACATACACCAAAGATCATGTTAATATAGCACCATTTAACAATTATAGGATAAATCAAAACAAAACCAAACCTGACAGCTGGGTCAGTGAGCTGGCTCAGTAAGTGAAGCACTTATCACATGAGTGTAAAGACTTACAGTGAGAAGACAGAACTGACTCCTGCCCTCTGACCTCCATATATGCACTATGTCACTATGTGCCCACACATCATACACATATACAAAAGTAATAAATAATAACGTAATGTTTGACCAGGACCAAACAGAATACTTTGTACTTTTCGTACATGTGTAGATACATTTTATAACTTTGTTTTTTCTTTTTTTTAAAAAAGATTTATTTATTTATTATGTATACAGTGTTTTGCCTGCATGTACACTTGCATGTCAGATCTCATTATAGATGGTTGTGAGCCACCATGTAGTTGCTGGGAATTGAATTCAGGATGTTTAGGAGAGCAGCCAGTGCTCTTAACCTCAGAGCCATCTCTCCAGCCCTCATAACTTTGTTTTTTCAAGACAGGGTTGATCTCTGTGTAGCTCTAGCTGTCCTGGAACTCTCACTCTGTAGACCAGGCTGGCCTTGAACTCACAGATATCTGCATTCCTCTGCCTACCAATTGCTGACCATTTTATAAATTCTAATTTAAATTTTTCTTGGAGAGCGGGAGGCACAGCTTAGTGAAAGTGTGACCTTATCTAGCAGGTAGGAGGTTCGGGATGACTTTTAGCACTGCAAAAAAATTTTAAACTATTTATTAAGAAGTATTTATTGTCAAATAATTATAGGTTCTCAGGAGGTCCTTATGGACCCACACCCTTCTCTCTAACACCAGTTCATCTCATTTTATACAGTGACATACATGACATACCCAATCATCTTATACTGTGACACAAAGTTGAAACCAAGAAACATTGACACAATCCTCAGAGCGTACCCAGATCCTACAGATCACACAGGAGCTGTAATCACGATGCAAAAACACTGCAATCAGAAAACCTGACAGCACTATTACAAGATGGCCTGTTATTAGTCTCTCTCTCTCTCTCTCTCTCTCTCTCTCTCTCTCACACACACACACACACACACACACACACACACACACACACACGTGCACACCATCTCCAATGCTTGGTAACCACTGATCAGTTCTTTATTACTAGAATTATATTATTTCAAATTATGACATAAATAGAGTCATATAATATGTACATTTTTTGAGAATTTGCATGTGCATAATCATGCATGCATGGCTGCATGTGCATATGCAGGTACACGGAAAGACCGGAAGATCTTGGGTGTCATTCACAGGAATGCAATTCACTTCCTTTGAGACATTGTTTATAGCTGTCCTGGAGCTCACCAGACACGTCTGGTGCTGGCAGCAAGCCCTAGGGAGCTCTTCCTCCCAGGCACCAGGATTATAGTCACATAGTTGGTGTCAAATTCAGGACCTCAAATTCACAGTGTTAATGCCTGAGTCATCTTTCTGACTCAGAGACTATTCCTAGGCTCACCTGAGCTGTTGCATGTGTCAGTGTTCAGCTTGCCGGGTACCGTCCTATGGCACAGAGGTAGTGCAGTTTACTCTAACATCTGACAACTGTGGCCGATAATTGGATATGTTCCAGGTGTTCGTTTTTATGACTAAAGCTTCATAAACATCCATATACAAGTTCCAAGCACATGTGAAGACCAGAAGATCATGGGTGTCATTCTTTGTCTAGGCTAAAGGACTGAAACACAATTGTTGAGTCACGCAAATCCATTTTAGTTTTTTTTTTTTTTTGTTGGTGGTGGTGGTGGTGGTAGTTTTTTTGGGGTGTGGGGGGGGGGGGGGGGTGTTCAAGACAGGGTGTGTAAACCAGGCTGGCCTCAAACTCAGAGGGATCTTCCTGTCTCTGCCTCCTGAATGCTGGGATTAAAGGTGTGTGCCACCGCTGCCCGGCCCATTTTAGTTTTTTGTTTTGTTTTGTTGTTTTTTTAAAAGATGTATTTATTTATTATGTACATAACATTCTGCCTGCATATGAGTCTGCCCACCAGAAGAGGCCATTAGATCTCATTACAGATGGTTATGAGCAACCATGTGGTTGCTGGGAATTGAACCCAGGGCCTCTGGAAGAGTAGACAGTACTCTTAAACTCTGAGCTATCTCTCCAGCCTCCATTTTACTTTTTATTTAAAGAGACTTCTGAACTAGTCTCGAGAGTGCACAAGTGCAGTGGTGAGAGTGATAACGTATGCTCATAACCCCAGCACACGGAAAAGGGAGGCAGAAGGAAAAGGAGTTCAAGGTCAGCTCCAGCTACAGAGTGAGTTTGAGGTCATTGTGATATACACAAGATCCCATCTCAAAAACAAAACAAACTAAAAAACAGCTCTTACATGTAACTCGTGTCTAAAACTCCATATGGTGTTGACAGTTCTTACTAAGTATTTTTTTTTTGTTTGTTTTTCGAGAAGGTATTTCTCTTGTAGTCCTGGCTGTCCTGGACTCACTTTGTAGACCTCGATTAAGTATTTCCTATGTTGTTGACCGGGTGGTGGTGGCACACGCCTTTAATCCCAGCACTAGGGAGGCAGAGGCAGGTGGATCACTGTGAGTTCCAGGCCAGCCTGGTCTACAAAGTGACTCCAGGACAACCAAGGCTACACAGAGAAAGCCTGTCTTGAAAAACAAAACAAAACAAACAAAAAAAAAGTATTTCTTATGTTGTTACTCTTTGTGTTTGTGTATGAGGTGTGTGTGTGTGTGTGTGTGTGTGTGTGTGTGTGTGTGTGTGTGTG
>OU015742.1:178112781-178129052 GCA_907169655.1 Acomys percivali
TGTGTGTGTGTGTGTGTGTGTGTGTGTGTGTGTGTGTGTGTGTGTGTATGTGAAGGTAGGGACAATCTTTGGGTGTCCATCTGTGAATTTCTACTTTTTTTGGAGACAGAATCTCTTTGTCCTTGCATAGCTGAGACTCAGGCTAGCTGGCCCATGAGCTTCTGGCTGGAGATTCCCCTGACTCTCTTTCCTGTAGGTGCACTGGGATTACAGTACAGATGCATGCCGGGCAGTGGTGGCGCATGCCTTATTTCCCAGCACTCGGGAGGCAGAGGCAGGCAGATTGCTGTGAGTTTGAGGCCAGCCTGGTCTACAAAGTGAGTCTAGGACAGCCAGGACTACAAGAGAAACACTGTCTCAAAAAACAAAAACAAAAACAAACCAACAAACAGTACAGACACATTGCCACTGCATCAGCTTTCACAGTGGCTCTGGAGACCCAAAGGCAGGTAGGTAACCAGGTTCTGTGGCAAGTGCTTTATCCACAGACTCTCCCCAGCCCCATTACTCTTTTTAAAACACAACGTTCCATTGAGTGGCTATGCAATAAGGTTCTAAACTAACCTCTTAATTTTTACATTTAGGGTTTTGAAATTGTTATTATTTTGTGTGTATGCATAGTGTATGAGGGCATGCACATGCCATAATGTTCACGTGGCTATCAGAGGGCAACTTTATGGAGTCAGTTTTCTCCTTCCACTTTCATGTTGTTCCAGTGTGTGGCAAGTGCTTTTACCCACCGAACCAACTTGCTAGCCAGTGTTGTTTCTTTTTGTGTGATAGATGACAGCGCAAAGATGATTATGAATTGTTGATTGTTCATATCTCTGATTATTTGGTGAAGATATGTTTCTAGGGCTGGGGAAATGCCTCATTTGGCAAAGTGCTTGCCTTGCAGGGGTGAGGACCTGAGGTGGGATCTCCGCCAGCCAGGTACTGTGGTGAAACCCCAGTGCTGGGGAGGGACTGCAGTAGGGAGGACCAGACAGACGGACGAATCCCTGAAGCTCAGTGGCCATCTAGCCCACCAAATCAGTGATCTCCAAGTCCAGTCGGTCTCAAAAGTAAGGTGGAGAATGACTGAGGAAGACATCCATTGTCAGCCTCTGGCTTCCAGTACACACATGTGCATATGCACACACACCCCCATACACCTGCACATGTGCAATCCCAAAGAACACACATACACACAGGTAAAAAGAAAAGCTTCTAAATATGGCCATGAGGATCAGGGGGTAGGAACAAACACTGGAAACCCTTTGGATGTCTTTCAAAATTATTTCATTGAAAGGTTTGTCTAATAGTCCCTGAATAACATATGGGAATGGAGGCCAAGTTTCCACATAGTGTTGTGACGTTCACGCTGGTAAAGAGGTCCGTGTCTTTAACGTATAAGTAGATCCCACAAACCCATTACCAGGAACTTTGGGCTGAAAATTAAAGAAAGCTCCATTCAAAAATCATACATTGAGCCTGGAGTTGTAGCATACGCCTTTAATCCCAGCACTTGGAAGGCAGAGACGGGTGGACCTCCTTGAATTCTAGCCCAGCTTGGTCTACGCCAGGGCTACACAGTCTCAAAAACAACAAACAAACAAACAAATAAACAAAAACAAAGACATACTACAAGGTAGGGCAGTTTCCAGATCTGTTAATTTACGCACTTGACTTTCCTAAGGTGACAATGCACACTTACTAACTGTGCAAGGTCTGAGGCCGTGATGCCGCGTTTATCCCAGGTTCCCCGTGTACTAGGTGTGTAGTGTTCTAGTTTGCCTTCTGTTGCTGAGATAAACGGCATGACCAAAAGCAACGTGGGGAGGACGGGGCTACTCGTTGGCTTACATTTTGAGATCAAATCTGTCTTTAAGGGAAGACGAGGCAGGAACTGAAGAAGTCAAGGCAGGAACCATGGAGGACTGCTGCTTGCTGCTGCATTGCTTCCTGTGGCTGGGTCAGCTCCGCCCCCTCCCTTTTTTTTTTTTTTTTTTTTTTTTTGGTATTTTGAGACAGAGTTTCTCTGTGGAGCCTTGGCTGTCCTAGACTTGCTTTGTAGACCAGGCTGGCCTCGAATTTGTAGTGATCCACCTGCCTCAGCCTCCCGAGTGCTGGGATTAAAGGCGTGCGCCACCACCAGCCGGCTCAGCTCCTTTCTTACACCTTCTGCCTATTGCCTAGGGATGGCACTGCCTGCATGTGTGCTTACATGCCAGAAGAGGGCATCACATCTTATTATAGATGGTTGTGAGCCACCATATGATTGCTGAGAATTGAACTCAGGACCTTTGGTAGAACAGCCAGTGCTCTTAACCTCTGAGCCATCTCTCCAGCCCTCTTGCCTATATCTTTTCATTTACAGTATCAAGACTAGTTTTGTCCCCTTTCTCTGCCATGTACATCTTAGGAACACCTCTGATTTTTGTTTGTTTGTTTGTTTTGTCACAATGACTTGTTATGGTCTACAAACAGACAGACAGACAAAACACCTATACACATCATCTTAGTTTGGATTTTATTGCTGCAAAGAGACACCATGACTACGGCAATTATTATAAAGGAAAACATGTCATCAGGGTTGGCTCACGGTTTCAGAGGTTTAGTCCATTTATCATCATGGTGGGAAACATGGCAGTGTGCAGGCAGACATGGTGCTGGAGAAGGAGCTGAGAGAGTTCTACGTCTTGATCCACGGGCAGCAGCAGGCGACTGTGTGCCACACTGGGGGTAGCTGGAGCATAGGAGACCTCTAAGCCCACCCCCACAGTGACTGACACACTTCCTCCAACAAGGCCACATCTCCTAATAGTGCCACTCCCTGTGGGCCAAGCAGTCAAGCACATGAGTCTGTGGGGCCTTACTATTCAAACCACCACACACATACAATACTTTTTTTCTTTAAATATTTATTTATTTATTACG
This sequence comes from Acomys percivali, assembly GCA_907169655.1. Taxonomy (NCBI): domain Eukaryota; kingdom Metazoa; phylum Chordata; class Mammalia; order Rodentia; family Muridae; genus Acomys; species Acomys percivali. The sequence goes on from OU015742.1 coordinate 178,115,701, forward strand.
TATATAGTATTCTGCCTGTATGTACTGCATGCCAGAAGAGGACACCAGATCTCATTGTGGATAGTTGTGAGCCACCATGTGGTTGCTGGGAATTGAACTCATGAGAGCAGTCAGTGCTCTTAACCGCTGAGCCATCTCTCCAGCCCCATAAAATAATTTTTCAAAAGGAAATTGGTTAATATTCCTTTGCAGGCACTGCTCTCTCTGAGTGGATACATGTGAATGCTTTCCACATGCATGTGGAGGCCACTGGTGTTATTCCTCGGATGCCATACTCCTTGTTTTTTTGTGACAGGATCTCTCCTTCGGCCCAGGGCTCACCACCTCCCAGAACTATCACACTAAAGGCTAAGCCTTCAGCAAATGAGCTTTTGAGGACCACACTCCAAGCTACCATGGGCAAAACGAGGGGGTGGTAAAAGTGAAAAAACACAAACATTGTTGGCAAGCAGAAAAATGCCAATGCAAATACTTCTGAAATTCCTTTTATTTGGGGGGGGGGAGAGGTTTGAGACAGAGTTTCTCTGTGTAGCCCTGGCTGTCCTGGACTTACTTTGTAGACCAGGCTGGCCTCAAACTCAGAGATCCACCTGCCTCTGCCTCCTGAGTGCTGGGATTAAAGGCGTGCGCCACCATCCCCAGCTTGTTTTTTTGTTTTTGTTTTTGTTTTTGTTTCTGTATTGCTGTATCCTATTTACTAATAATGTTACAAGGTTTTTTGTTTTTTGTTTTGCTAATGAGAGATATAGTTTCCCTATACTATCTTTGCATGGTTTTTTGTTTGTTGTTGTTGTTGTTGTTTTCTAGACAGGGTTTCTCTGTGTAGCCTTGGCTGTCCTGGACTCACTTTGTAGATCAGGCTGGCCTCGAACTCACAGCGATCCACCAGCCTCTGCCTCCCGAGTGCTTGGGATTAAATGCCCTGTTTAAATATTGTGGTCTCTTTTTCAATCTGTAAAGCTGAGGGAAAGAGAACCTACCTCACGGAGACAACTTACACAGTGCCTGATACCTAGTGAGCTCCAGGTCAGTGGGAGCTCTTATTACATTGTATGTACTGTCTCAGGCTTCCAAATTGGAGGACGCCATTTTTGGTATCCTATTAGCCTCTACTTTGAATCGTTTTGATTAGTGACGTTCCTGACTGCTTTCTAGGCCAACAACGACATAAGAGCTAGGAATAGATATGGTTCAATGGTGGGCCACTTGCCTAGCACGTGTGAGTCCCTAAGCAAGTGGAGAAAGAAAAATAGTATCGGTGGGGAATGGAACCTATCGGAAAGGTACTAACCCCCATCACGCGTTAGGATTTTTCTGGAAGGCCTGAACCCTGGAAGTGGATTCCCAGCCTCTGCCAGGCAACGGGCGGTCCCCGCGCCACCCAGCCAGGAAAGCAAAGCAATTTATCCTGGTCGCAGGGCGGGAAAGCCGCTAGCTATTACCATAGCAACCGGACTGGCTAGCTTCCGAAAGGCCACCCTGCTTGGCTTGCAGACTCCCAAGAGGCCACTTCCAGCCGTCACTTCCCGGCGGCGCGCCCAGCTCCGCGGTAACACGTTTCTGATTGGCCCCAGCAGAGCGAGGGGCGGGCTTACAATGTCTCAGACTCAGTACACTTCACTGAGCGGAAGTAGACGTCTCTCGCCCCGGAAGTAAAACTCTGTGATCTGGCTGTTGGGGCATCTGCAAGTCTGTGGATTGTGGTCGAGATGCCGGCTGCCGCGGCTAAGGGCTCGGAGTTGTCCGGGAGGATCGAGGGCTTCGTGGAGACTCTGAAGCGCGGTGGCGGGCAGCGCAGCTCGGAGGACATGGCTCGGGAGACCCTGGGACTGCTGCGCCGGCTTATCACAGACCACCGCTGGAGCAACGCGGGTGCGGCAGACCCAGCCCCACTCTTTTCGTCCTCTTTGCGTTCCTGAAGCTGAGACTCGCCCTCACCGAACGCCTGCCCCGCTCACCTGGTCTCTCTTGGGTTGCAGGGGAGCTGATGGAGTTGATCCGCAGAGAGGGCAGGAGGATGACGGCCGCGCAGCCCTCGGAGACCACTGTGGGCAACATGGTGCGGAGAGTGCTCAAGATCATCCGGGAGGAGTATGGCAGGTCAAGCTCACAGTCTGGGCTCTTGGTGGGACCAAAGGGACCAAGGGTGCTTTTTCTTTTTCTTTTTTTTTCAAACCATGTCTTCCATGAGAGATTGGAGCCTCTGTTGTGGCTAAGCTGCTCCGATTGCCCCTCTGATAACTTGAGTCTTGTTGCCTCCTTAGACTTCACGGGCGCAGTGACGAGAGCGATCAGCAGGAGTCCCTGCACAAACTCTTGACATCCGGAGGCCTGAGCGAGGATTTCAGCTTCCATTATGCCCCCCTTAAAGCCAACATCATTGAGGCGATTAATGAGCTGCTAGTGGAGCTGGGTAAGAGGTCTGCTCACTAAGGGGACGTGATGGGGTGCAGGCAGATGAGGAAACAAGACCCCCCCCCCCAGAAATTGTTCATTGATAGGGATAGGCAAGATTACCAGTCTTCCGGTTTCCATAGTTTGAACACCATCTGGTAGGGAAAAACACCAGGACTATGTAACTCCATCTTTCAGGACAGGCCTGCTCTTTCAAAGTACATTAAGACAGAGATTTCTATCAGGGCAGCGCCCCTTCCCCTTCATTTTAAAGCAAATGAACTTGTTGGGGATGTAGCTCATTGGAAGAATACCATACTTGAAGCCCTGGGTTTAATTCCCAGTGCCGCAGAAACAGAAAATGAATTCCCCAAAGCCACACTTGGATGACTCTTTTTCACTAAACTTCATCTTGACTTTAAAAATGTTTATTATTGTGTATGTGTGGAGGTTGGAGGACAGCTTTGTGGAGTTCTGTCTGTCTAGCTGTATATGGATTCAAGCAAGGGATGGAGCTCAGGTTTCCAGGTTTGAGACCAGCGAGCACATTTCTTACCCACCCGTTCTTGAATTTATACACATACACACACCACCTCTATCCTTACTTGCAGATTTTTGTTACAATCAGTTCTTCAGAGAGTAAAAAACTAGGTCCTGGGGCTGGAGCGATGGATGGCTCAGCGATTAAGAGCACTAGCTGCTCTTGTGGTTCGTTTTTCTTTTTCTTTTTGTTTTTTAAGACAGGGTTTCTCTGTGTAGCCTTGGCTGTCCTGGACACACTTTGTAGACTAGGCTGGCCTCGAACTCACAGAGATCCACCTGCCTCTGCCTCTCAAGAGTGCTGGGATTAAAGGCATGTGCCACCATGCCTGGGTACTGGTTACTCTTGTAAAGTCCCCAGGCTCACAGCCACCTGTAACTCCTATTCCAAAGGATCTAATGTCCTCTTCTGACCTCTACAAGGACCAGGCAGCACGAGGCAGACATACATACATATAGGCAAAAACATTCATACAATAAAAATAAAGATACACACATTTTAAAAGGAGTATTTACAAAAAACAAACTAGGTACCATCTGGGCCTCAAACTGCCACTTTGAAACTCCTCTGTTGTTTTTTCCTTTTCTCCTGTCACCCTCATGGAGGTGTTGTGGTCATCTTTCAGAAGAGTTCTATTAGGGGAAGATCTGTGTACAGTTAGCACTTCAGGATTTCCCAGAATGCCACTTTGCGCCTTAACTCATCTCCTAGAGCAGTTGTAAGGAGCTGATGCCAGTAAGATGACTGGTGAGCAGGAGTGCTGCCGGAAATGGAATGACGCCAGGCTTCCCCGTCTGAACCATCGCCATGCCTGTCTGGGATGAAGCACGGCGTTCTCACGTTGCCTTGCAAAACTGTTGTTGCAGAAGGCACAACGGAGAACATTGCAGCCCAGGCCCTGGAGCACATCCACTCCAACGAGGTGATCATGACCATCGGCTTCTCGAGAACAGTTGAGGCCTTCCTTAAAGAGGCAGCCCGCAAGAGGAAGTTCCATGTCATTGTTGCAGAGTGCGCTCCTTTCTGTCAGGTAAGAGGGGCTTCTAGAGTTGAAGAGGAAGTAAAGGAGGGACGGGGTGAGTCTGAGCCAACTGTGACTTGATTAGCATGACCTTGAGTCATCAAGAAAGTAGATCATGCCGGGTGTGGTGGTGCACGGCCATAGGGAGGCAGAGGCGGGGGGATCTCTGTAAGTTCGAAGCCAGTCTGGTCTACATAGTGAGTTCTAGGTCAGCCAGGACTACAAAAACCTTGTCTGGGGTGGTGGTGGGGGCGTAGGGGGAAGAAAAGGAGGAGGTGGAGGAGGAGGAGGAGGAGGAGGAGGAGGAGGAGGAGGAGGAGGCAGCAGCCATCATGGAGGCACAGGCCATTAGTCCCAGCAGGAAGCAGAGGCAGGTGGAATCTCTGAGTGTGAGGCCAACTTTGTCTGTTCTACATAATGAATTCCAGACAAGCAAGGGCTGCAGAGTGAGAACCTGTTTCTTCTTCTTCTTCCTTCTTCTTCTTCTTTCTTCTTCTTCTTCTACAGTTTCTCTGTGTAGCCTTGGCTGTCCTGGACTCACTTTGTAGACCAGGCTGGCCTCGAACTCACAGCGATCCGCCTGCTTCTGCCTCCCGAGTGCTGGGATTAAAGGCGCTCGCGCTGCCAACCTGTTTCTAAACAAACAAAAACCTCACACACAAAGATCCTTAAGGATTTTCAAGTTGCTATAGATACGTTTAAATAATATGTTTAAGAAAGCTCAGTAAATTGTTGGGTTCAAGGAAAAGAAATACTGATTCTTCTAGGAGTCTGAGTAGGACATATTACCTTTGGGATGACTGGTGTTTGATTTGATCTCACTCGACCCTTAAGTAAATAATAGGTCTCAAAACAGAAACACATAAGGATGCCAGATGTTGTAAAGCAGCGAGTCAGGAGCTGTCCTGCCGGCTGTACTGATGCTGGAAGCAGTGGTATTTCCAGTTGCGTGGCTGCTCTGAAGTCACATTTATTAGCGTCCCTGTGGCTTACCAGACTGTGTACACCACAGATAGATGAGCTGTCCTGGAAATTAGATTACAGAATCTTGTAGGTCCAGTTACATTTGTCAGCTCTTGTCACCGTATCACTCTCTCCCAGTGTCAGCCTTTTCTTCCTGTTTCAGGGTCATGAGATGGCTGTCAATTTGTCCAAAGAAGGTATTGAGACAACTGTCATGACCGACGCTGCCATTTTTGCTGTTATGTCAAGAGTCAACAAGGTAGGTGATTCTGCAATTAGCAATGAATTCAGGACACTATGCTTCTGAAATACTGGCTTCCTTGTCTTGTGAGGTCCACGGTGAGAAGGTTTCTAGCAGCATTTGAAAGCGTGCATTTAAAAAAAAAAAAAAAGGACCCTTTAATCTGTTAGCTGGCTTTATTTTCCCTTGCCCGCACTTAGAATAGTCTCTAAAAGTGGCTAAAGCCATTTTCTTTTAAAGAATGAAGTAGAACTGAGCTAAGTGCGCTGCTGCTGAGGATTCTCCATGGGCTGCCACGTATGCTCCAAGAGTGCAGCATGGATGGGTCATAAAAGACCAGGCTCTTAGGTTCCCGGGAAGTGCTGCACACAGATTTCCAAGAATGAACAGGCATTGTAGCTTCCCATCCTTTGCCATGTTTGGCAAAACTAGAACTTTCTAGTTTTGAGCCTAGGAAGCTCCTTCCCCTCTGCTGCCCCTGAGCCCTGCAGATGCTGAGATACAGGCCTGCACCTCCAGCTGAAGGCCCTGTTAGGACCCATCCCAACCAAGGGAGCTCATGTTCCTTCTCCTTCCAAAGGTGATCATCGGCACGAAGACCATCCTGGCCAATGGTTCCCTGAGGGCTGTGGCAGGAACTCACACTCTGGCACTGGCAGCGAAACACCACTCCACCCCACTCATCGTGTGTGCACCAATGTTCAAGCTCTCTCCACAGGTGCGTCAGTGTTCTCTGCCTAGTAACCAACAGAGAAGGAAGCCGTGTGTGGGCTTGAACGCCACCTTCAGCTTACCCCACGTTCTCCTTTTGATCTGTTCCTTGCTTAATGGCTTTGACCCACCATAGGCTGAAAAAGAGCCATAGATGTTTTGAGCCAGGAGCAGAATCGATAGTTCAAATCCATCACTGACAGTGTCAGGATAACACAGGACAGAGAAGGCTCTGCATGTCCCATTGCCACTATTCACTGTTGCTCTCAAACCTTTTTTTTTTTTTTTTTTTTTTTGCGGGGGAGGAGGGGCATTATTCCAGGTCCTGTCCTCTGCAGCCTGAGTATCAGCAGTTGTCAAATGAATACTCATTTGACAGTGACAAAAACTATTCGTATGGGAACAGTCTGTGTCTGCATGGATGTACCACAGTTTAATAACCATTTATTTCGAGTTTTAAAATTACGTTTTATTTTGCATGCTTGTATGTCTGTGCATCACATGCATGTGTTAGTGCCCACGGGGGTCAGAGGAGGGCCTCGGATTCCCTGGAACCTGAGTTATGGATGGTTGTGTGCTTCGTGGGGGTGTTGGGAATCAAACCCAGGTTCTCTGTAGGAACAGGAAGTGCTCTTACCATTGACCCCTGACTAACAATGTATTTATTGATGGGGATGTGGGTAGTTCCATGCTGTAGCTTCTGTGACTAGGGCTGCTTTAGCAGTTATAGATAGCTTTTCTATGAGTCCTGCATTCCTATTTGTCTTGTCTACATGTCTGAGTGAAATTGCTGAATCTCTTTTTAAAAAAATTTTTTTTTCTTAGTTCCCTAGTGAAGAAGATTCATTTCACAAGTTTGTGGCTCCTGAAGAAGTCCTTCCTTTCACAGAAGGTAAAGCGGTGTGTGTGTGTGTGTGTGTGTGTGTGTGTGTGTGTGTGTGTGTGTGTCTTAAACCACTTTCAGTTGCTATATGGAGTCAATTTGATGAGTTGGGTGCTCAGTGCAGCAAGATCTGAAATATTTTTATTTCAGGCAAACTCACGTGTAGCCTGCATGCCCCATTTGGGGGGTGGGGGTGGGACCACTTCTCTTTCATCTGAAGGTAACAGCCCTATTCAGTGAGCCCATGGCCTTGTCCGCAGCCCAGCTGACTGCCCACACCTGAGAACAGAACACTGTATGTGTTGTTGTCCTGATTCTTCTTAGAAGTTGAATAGCTTCATCCTTTTATTTAAACAGTTCTTGAAACCAGGTTTGGTGGCACTTATAGTCCCAGCCCTTAATGGGGAGTGGAGGCAGGAGGATCATCAAAAACTCATCACCATCCTCGTCTATCTTTATAGCAACCTTCAGGCCAACCAGAGCCACATGATAAGATACTGTCTTTAAAACACTCAAGGAAAAAAAAAAATGCCTGTTATGCACGCACTGTGTTCAGGTCCAGGGAATAAAATAATGAGGATTTAAGCCCAGTTTCCACAGACTTACGTTGTAGGTAATGGGCAAGAAAATGTTGGGTCCTGGGGTGTTTTAAAAAGAAAACCATAGCCAGGCGTGGTGGCGCACGCCTTTAATCCCAGTACTCGGGAGGCAGAAGCAGGTGGATCGCTGTGAGTTCGAGGCCAGCCTGGTCTACAAAGCGAGTCCAGGATAGCCAGGGCTACATAGAGAAACCCTGTCTCGAGAACCAAAAAAAAAAAGAAAACCATGTTGGTGATAGGACTATAACGAAGACTAGTGAAGGGTGTTAATGAGATACTGCTGGAGTCCTAAATGAGCGGACTCCACTGTGTGACAGTGTGGACTGTGCAAGCCATGATAGGCATGTGGTTAGCCAGCTGGAGAAAGCTGGTCATGCAGCTGGGCTGTTGTGAGCATGGGGGAGAGTGATTAAAATTACAGTTAGTGTAGTTGATTGAGAAGGACTAGACCTTTAAGGTTGCAATCTTGAATTTAAAAAACAAACTTTTTTTTTTTTTTTTTTTTGAGACAGGGTTTCTCTGTGTAGCCTTGGCTGTCCTGGACTCCCTTTGTAGACCAGGCTGGCTTCGAACTCACAGCGATCCGCCTGCCTCTGCCTCCCGAGTGCTGGGATTAAAGGCGTGCGCCACCACTGCCCAGCTAAAAAACAAACTTTTTATGTATGTATGGAGGTGTTTCCCTCAGAGCTAGAAACGGACATCGGCTCCTTGGAACTGGAATTACAGATGGAATGAGCTGCTGTGTGGTGGTAGAAATTAAACCCAGGTCCTCTGGAGGAGCAGCCAGTGCCCTTAACTAGTGAGGCATGGCTCCAGCGCAAGTGTGAATTTTATGTTAAGTATGCTGAAAAGATATCAGAGAGGTTGCTTTTACTGTTTTGTTTGAGACAGCATCTCTGGCTGTCCTCACATGTGCGGTCCCCCTGACTCAGCCGTTGGAAGCCATGAGTGTCATCACATCCAGTTTGAGTGTTGCCACAGCTTCCTAGCATGCCTGTGTTATTGAACAACTTACTCGCTCTGCTGCTTGTTAGCGTTGGGTCCTCGGCTCTGTCTCTAGCATGGGATTGTCTTGCAGGGGACATTCTGGAGAAGGTCAGTGTTCACTGTCCCGTGTTTGACGATGTGCCCCCGGACCTCATTACCCTCTTCATCTCCAACATCGGTGGGAACGCACCGTCCTACATCTACCGCCTGATGAGCGAGCTCTACCATCCTGACGACCACGTCCTGTGACACTGCCCGTCCTAAGCGGACCAGCTTAGGCCCCGAGTGGAGTGCAGACACTGTTGCTGCTACAGTGGGGAGTAGAGAGTTACCCCAAGACCCTCACTGTTTTCTGCCTTCCTACTCACCCCTAAGTGAGGCACGGTCAGGACTGTTCCTACCCTCGCGGCCTTACCTGAGCAGCAGGGCTTACCTGAGCAGCAGGGCTTACCTGAGCAGCAGGGCTTACCTGTTGATGCTGGAGCCACTTTGTGAGCAGGCTGTGTTTGTTTCAGGAACTTCAACCTTCTGGCTCAGTGGTGTTACACACACCATGACTACTTTGCTCGGTTGGTATTTGCTCAGAAATGGCTTCCAGACCTTTTTCCGAGGCTGTGCCAATAAAAGCTACTGGAAACTCCCCGAGTTCCTTTATTGTTTAGCGCTGAGTGAACCAACGCTGCAGTGGTCTTTCTGTGTCTGCACGGAGGGCTGTGAAGAGAGGAAAGCCTAAAAGAACAAATACAAGCAGTTCCCCTCAGCTCACTGGAAAGGCCCAGAAACTACAGCAGTCTAAGGTAACGGCTTCAAGGCTTGAGCATCATGGAGCTTAAAATACACTATCTTGGCATCTGCTTCTAGACTGCTGTAGCGGCCCTTGGGAAGAAGGGAAGTGGTCGAAGCTTCCGTTTCTGAAGAGACAGGACCAGTTAGTCTGGGAGGCAGTTTGGAGCTATGCTTACACATTTACTTGAAGGAACACGGGGACACAAAAATGATCAGTGTAGCATTGTAATGTCACAGCCAGTGTTCAGAGGCTGGAAGGTAGAGTAAATGTGGCTTTTACACTGCAGGCTGCAGTGAGGTGTCCCTTCTGAAGCAAATGAATGGCAGTGGCTGGATTGAAAGCATTTTGGGTGGTTTTCCCAGCCTTGAGTTTGAATCAGTTCTCAAAAAAAACCTAGAGAAGAACACACAACAGATTCCAATTTCTTTTTTTTTTTTTAAGATTTATTTATTATGTATATAGGCAGCTGCATGTACATCTGCAGGCCAGAATCAGATCACATTAGAGATGGTTGTGAGCCACCATGTGGTTGCTTGGAATTGAACTCAGGACCTTTGGAAGAACAGTCAGTGCTGTTAACCTCTGAGCCATCTCTCCAGCCCCAGATCCCAATTTCTTGCTTTTCTGGAGACTCAGATCTGGCTGCTCCTGACCCACTTCCCAAATGACAGGTGTGTGGCTTCCCCAGGGACTGTGCTAGTGGCCAGGTGGAGACCAGCAGCCTTCCAAATAGTTGTAGTTGGCTACCGCTGGCTAACAGAATTCCTGTCAAAGGCCTACTCAAGATACCCTTTCAGAGTGGGAAATATCTGTAAGGGCGTCCACTTTCTATTCCATTAGGGTGGCAGTGAGAGGACAAGCAAACGCTGCATAATGTGACCCTTACTCCAGTGTCACACGTACAAGCAGAACCAAAAGCTGAGAGAACCCTGGCAGCAGCAAGCTGATTTTACTTGATGGAGTTCCCAGTCTTAGGTGTAGCACATTACAATGTGTTCTGAAAAAGTGTCTCCTCCGTGTGAACCAAGTGACTTTCTATGTTAGGATCCACTGGTCTGAAGATGACTCCCCCCATGAGAGCTTGTCGCTAATCACCATCTTCACCTCTTCTGGCAGGGTCTGAAGGGAGGGAAGGAGCTTAGGAATCTGCACATTTAAGCCTATGGCCCTGAAGGGTTTGGTCCTCTGACACAATTTGATAAACTGGTCAGAAGTAAGTTATAAGCGAAAGGCCTTGAGGCTGGTATCAGGTTGTGAGGTCTTGGCTCTGTGATTTGATGGGGGATGGCCAGAAGATCAAAGAGGGTCAGCCTGGAAGTTCTAAAAGGAGCCTGACTCAGACTTCTGTCAACTTCTCAGGCAGAGAAAAGCCTTTGCTTTCTCATGGAGTAGCTTATGTCTGCCAATTACAAGCCATTGTCTCTTCTGAAAGCACCAATTCTAACAGCAATTCACTGGGGTACAATTGTGTGGTTTGGAGGAAGAACAGCAGCAAGTCAAGGACTTTAAATCCGTCTCTGGCTTGCAGTGACACTTTCTGTGCATCCCAGCCTGTCTAAAATTAGAGCAGCAGTGTCCTTCCAGGCATGACTGAGACGGATGAGGCTGTCTTCCAGCCAACCCTTTCAGTGCCCAGAAGCACAGGATGCCGCTTTAGACTCTGCAACCTCACTTGGGTCAGCTGCACCAAGCCTCGTTTCGATCCCTTCTCTTCCTTTTCCTGTTCAAGGAGAGGCAAATGCTGGGAAGAGAAGCCGAATTCACTGAGGGGTGAAGTTCCCGGGACTCGCAAGCCCCTGCCTTGCCAGGCCTACCTCATAGCTCTGTCTTGCAGGCAGGACACCCCCCCCCCCCAAAAAAAAAAAAAAAAAAAAAAAACCAACTTGAAGCTTGGAAAGAATTCTAGAAACAAGATCCATGGATGCAGAAGTCTTCCCGAATACACCAAATAAACCGCTAGATAACAAGTATACTTTGTAACGACATTTGTTCCCACGGTTTCTATCTTCCAAGTTGGGCAGAGGGCAGGGAAGGCATAATTCTTGGAACTTGAATAAGGAACAGAAACTCTTAATTTAGCTTCAGAAGTCTGGAAAAAAAAAATACTTTCACCAAGAAGAACTCAAGTGTATAGTGATCCTTAAAGAAATGCTGGTGCTCACACAGGGTATGTGTCACTGATAGGCTTCAAACCCATTAAAACAACAACAAATAACCCAACCCCCCAAAGCATGTCTTAGCCCCTGGATTGCAAAGGCTGCCTGTCAAACGGCTCTACTGCTGAGCTCTACAGCACCATTAACTTACCTATGTACAACTTGGTACATCAGAGCTGCTTAGCCATGAATGCTGACAGGCAGTGATAAAAAGGTTCTATAGAGTCATCTGACCTCTCAGAACGTCCTCGTGTGGGGTGGGTGGCTTCAGGTACTCAGCTGGATGAAGCCTGGCAGAAGGATAGAACCGACTCCCACATGTTTTCTGTCTTCTACACATGTGGGCATGTATACACACACACACAGTTTACAAAAAACCAAACCCAACTCCCCCTCAGTAGGCATGCACCTAAGTTGACATTGAAGAAGTATTTTGGAATGAGGCTTGGAAGGATTTTGTACCTGGTTTTGCTTTTCTGTACATTATTATGTACAGTGCCGGGAACAGAACTCCAAGGCCTTGTATGTGGTAGACAAGCGCTCTGCCACTGCACTGCAGCACTGGTCCTTTCCCTTGCCAAGCAGCTGTGCCAGGCTACTGGGCAGCAGCCACAGTCATTATTAACCAGCTACCATCTGCACGTCACTCACACACTGAAGGTACTGCAGCTGGGGCAGTGATTGATTGCTGGATGCTTCAAGTGAACACTGCCAAGGAGAGTGCTTAGTGGCCCCCCACCACCTCCCCTGGGCATTTTCAACTAAGACCTGCCTTAAAAAAAAAAAAAGAAGAAGAAGCTAGCCTGTGGTAAGTGAAAGCCTGGCCAGATCCCTAAAATTCATAAACTGTAGACACAAGTTGAATCAGGAGAACTAAGCAGGCCACAGTGGCTCACGGGATAATCCTAACACTCAGGAGGCTCAAGCAGCAAGATTGAAACCTTGTCTTAAAATTGCAAACCAGGCCATGCATGGTGAGTCATACCCCCCCCTCCACACACACACACAGGGTTTCTCTGTTGCTTTGGCTGTCCTGAAACTCACTCTGTAGAGCAGGCTGGTCTTGAATCTAGAGATCAGCCTGCCGCTGCCTCCTGAATGCTGGGATTAAAAGCGTGTGCCACCACTGCCCAGCTGACCAATACCTTTAATCTCAGCACTCCAGGATGCAGAGACAGTAGGTTCTCTGAGTTTGAGGCCAGATCTACAGTGAGTTCCAAGACAGCCAAGACTGCATTAGAGAGACTGTGTGCAAAACAACCACAAAAATGCAAACCAGGGGCTGGAGAAACGGCTCAGTGGATAAAAGCACTTGTGCTCCTGCAAAGGACCTGGGTTAGACTCTTGGTACCACACGGTGGTTCACAATTGTTGTAACTCCAGTCCCAAGGGATCTGATGGGACCTCCTTAGCCACTGGCCTGAGGGCATTAGGCGTGCATGTGCACAAACACATACAGGCAGGATATGCACACACATAAAACAACATGACAAAGCTAAAATAGCTTTTAAAAAATGCAAGCCAAATCAAAAGATATATTGTAGTACCTTGCTTCAAACTGCTTTTTAATCACTGGGCTTTTGAAATAAGCAGTAGTGAGCTGTAAGGCTAACTTCAAGTGAGGCTGGCCAAGCTCTTTAGATTGCTGCCTGGTGTGCTAGTTTCCTGCCCAGCATTCCAACCCGTGAGGTAAGACATGCCCAGTTTTGGTCAGGTGTCTTCATCAGAGGCGATGGAGGAGACACTATGGAATGGGCATAGCAGAAAAGTGCTCTGAGGGGGTGGGGTGGTACATACCTGTAATCTCAGCACTCAGCATACCTGTAATCCAGCACTCAGGAAGGCATAGGCGGTCGCATATCCGTGAGTTCGAGGCCAGCCGGTCTACGAATCCAGTCTAGGACAGCTAGGGCTTGTTGTTACACAGAGAAACCCTGTCTTGGGAAAAAACTAAAAACAAAACAAAAACAACCCGAGTGTGTGTGTGTGTGTGTGTGTGTGTGTGTGTGTGTGTGTGTGTGTGAGAGAGAGAGAGAGAGAGAGAGAGAGAGAGAGAGAGAGAGAGAGAG
>OU015742.1:178129062-178171082 GCA_907169655.1 Acomys percivali
AGAGAGAGAGAGAGAGAGAGAGAGAGAGAGAGAGAGAGAGAGAGAGAGAGAGAGAGAGGGAGGAGAGGGAGAGAGGGAGTGAGAGAGAGAGAGGGAGGAGAGGGAGAGAGAAAGAGGTCTGTGAAGGCACCTTTTACCCTGCTGGATATATGGAGGTCAGAAGACAACCTACGATTCCCTCTTGTTTGAGGCAGGAAAGAAGATCTCGTTTGTTCCTGTGCTGTAAACCCTGGGGTAGTTTGGCCTGCAGACTTCCAGGGAATTCTGTCTCCATTTCCCCACTCTCTTTAAACCCGCTGGATTACAGACACAGACACGCTGTGGGACTTCTGTATGGGATCCAGGGATCTGAATTCAAGTTGTGAGGCCTGAACACCGGGCCTTCTGCCCAGCCTCATTCCTGGCTTTTGAGCGGATGGAGACAGGGCGCTCTGGGGGGTTTTGTGCCAGAATGACTCTTTTCCAGTTGAGCATGCAGGGCTCCCACTTGTGGCTTGGCTGCTGTGCCCTCAGGGCCTTCTGGGAACTGCTGAGCCACATCTGCTCTCACCTGGCATGGCCCCCTCAGGCCTAGAGTCTATACCCTCCTGCTCTGCCCTGACTTTTTTTTTTTTTCTCTTTTCGAGACAGGGTTTCTCTATGTAACAGCCCTGGCTGTCCTGGACTCACTTTGTAGACCTGGCTGGCCTGGAACTCAGGAGATCCGCCTGCCTCTGCCTCCCAAGTGCTGGGATTAAAGGTGTGCGCCACCACACCCGGCTTCTGCCCTGACTTTCTCACTGTCCATGTGGCCCGTAGCTGTGCCCACTAGCTTTCCCTTCTTCCTGCTCACTGGTGGTCCTGGTGGAGTCGTTCCCCTCCCCCACGCTTAGCTTACTCTCCTCTTTGGCTCCAGCTTTTCTGGTGCTAGCTGTTGTTACTAACCAGAGCATTTTTGTTTTGGGGTTAAAAAAAAATGTATTTATTTTATGTGTATGAGTGTTCTGCCTCTATATGTCTGTGCCACCATGTGTGCCTGGTGCCCAGGGAGGTCATCAGATGAGGGCTCTGAGCATCAGAGCTGGACTTGCAGATCTTGTGAGACACCACATGAGTGCTGGTCATCCAGGGCCTCTGTAGCAATATGTGCTCTCACGCTCTGGGCCACCTCTCCAGCCCCTACTACCCACAATCCTTGATTCTCAGAGTTACGTCTGTCATCTCCTCTCAGACCAGTAATGAAGCGCTGGCTGAAATTCAGCGCTCATATTCTGTGGCTCATGTTTTGTTTTGTTTCCTTACCCTATCCCCGGTTAAAGCTGAATCTCTTGAAGTTAGAGGCATCCATATGAACCTTTAGTTCTCAATGTATTTTGATGAACATTGCCAAGATGGAACTTCTCAAGAATGGTTAGTTACCTTTCACATCTCATAACCTTTACTCTGAGGTTACCAACATCTTTACCATAAAATTGAGCCATGCCAGGCGGTGGTGACGCACGCCTTTAATCCCAGCACTTGGGAGGCAGAGGCAGGTGGATCTCTGTGAGTTTAAAGCCAGTCAAGGCTACACAGAGAAACCTTGTCTCAAAACAAAACAAAACAAAACAAAAAAAACCTAAATAAAATTGAGGCACTAAACTGACAAACTAAAAAATCCCATAAACTTAAATTATTTTAACTTATTTAATAAAATTACATGGGACGAGAGAGACGCCTCAGTGCTTTAAGAGTGCTTACTATTCTTACAAAGGACCCAGGTTCTGTTTCCAGCACCCACATGGTGGTTCATAACCACCTCTAACTTCAGTCCCATGGGATCTTATGTCTTCTTGTGGGCTCTACAGGCATCTACACACAGGCGGTACACATATGCTTACATAAGCACACACAAATATATACACAAAAATAATAAATCTGTAAAAAATATATTACATGGGCGGGTGGGGGATAAGGCACCAGGAGGTGCTGGGTGGCCCAGGCTCCACATAGACATCCAGGGCTGGCACCCGAGGGCACCAGTGCAACCCGGGGAGCCCTGCAGTCCTGGATAGTCTCCTGAGCTGGGGTGCTGCTGTTTGGAATTCTCTATCTAGCATTCTATTTATTTGTTTTTTTTAAAGATTTATTTATTATTATGTATACAGTGTTCTGTCTGTATGTACACCTGCACACCAGAAGAGGGCATTAGATCACATTATTAGATGGTTGTGAACCACCATGTGGTTGCTGGGAATTGAACTCAGGACCTTTGGAAGAAGAAGTGGTGCTCTTAACCACTGAGCCATCTCTCCAGCCCTAGCATTCTATTTATAGAGGGGTGAGGATGAAGAATATCAAGGAATATTGACACTCAGGAGCCAGAATACCTCTAACTTCAAGAGATTCAGCTTTAACCGGGGATAGGGTAAGGAAACAGAGCAGACGGTTTGAGCACTTTGGAGAGAGGTGGAACTGGAGTCTTGAGAGTCGAGAGGGATAGCCTGGCCTGCCACCTGACGCCGTGGTGAAGCACTGGCCAACGCTGCCACTCAGGACCATTTCTGGGTTTGTGTCGGTGTCTGTGGCTCATCTTACAACTAAAGACCACGTGGACGTCCCTGGTCTGGGCAGCCACCTGGGACCATGTTGATGACCAAGGACTGTGTCGAGCTGGCCCCGCCCCTCACTACCTAAGGCTCTCGGGAGAGCTGGCCCTGAACCTCATCAGGGCAGCACAGTAGAGCTTGGCTCTGGCGGCACAGATGCAGGCAAACTAGGCCGAGGGGTGAGTGTGGGAGAGGTCTGTGGTGTGGGCCAGGGAGAGATGCCTCCCCCACCCCAAGCCTGGACAGTGGAAGGAGAGACCCGCCTTCCACAAGTCATCCTCCGCCTACACACACCAGAGCCCATGTGAGAATATACAGAGTCCCACTCACAGATAAATGAATGTTTGAAAAATTACTAGCATACATTAGAAAATGAAGTGTGTCTTTGTTCTTATGGTCCTTGAGTTAAAAAGGACAAAATAAAACCCTACTAGGCAATAAAAGTAATCCACCGGATATTTTTGGCTAATAAGTTGTTTTTATGCTGATGTGTGCAAATGAGTTTATAAATTATTAAAAGAAGACAATTATCTCCTTATGAATCAGGCTAGCCAGGAAGACATAATTCATGGGAAATGTTTTCTGAGTCTCCGTTCCTCTCAGGAAAACGGGTTGGCAATTACATAGAAGTAACCTTCTGAAAGCTGCCCGTCACTGTCAAGAAGTGCCATCACTCTCTGAAACCCCGTGACCTGGGCTGACAGAACTTGGAAGAGCAAGTATAGTGTGATTCATGCCTTGAGAGGTAAAGACAATTAAAGGCAGGAGTTCAAAGGGCATCCTCAGCTACATCTGAGTTACTGGACAGCCTGGGCTACAGGAGACCCGGTTTCCCAGTCCTTTTCCTCCTCACCAAAGTGTTCTGAACAGCTGATCTGGGACAGTGCTGAAGAGGCCCTAGGCAACATCTCCCCAGTGAACACAGGCGAGATGCTCCATGTATATGAAACATCTGTTTGTCCAGTGTAATGGATGTAAACATGTTTTTGTTTTGATCCCAAGTGTGGGATGGGGAACAGACTTGTGAGAAACAGGTGACATTTATCCACTAGAAGAGGAACCACCTCATGAAGGGCTTGGTTTTTGCCAGCTGAAACACATCCTAGTACAGACTCTGAGAAGATATATATATATATATATATATACCCCCACACACATACACATACATATGAGCCCAAAACAGGAAGCAGGAGCTTTTTGGATCTTGGTATTGTTTGCCTGTTCATCGCTCCATTTCGAGATGCTCCTAGAGAGAACCGCTCCAGAGAAAACTTCGGGGTTCCAGGTTCCGGCTGCCACTCCAGGTTCTGGCTGCCACTCCAGGTTCTGGCTGCAACTTTGGTTGAATTGCTGGTCTGCTGAAATCCTGTCGACTATGCCAGGGGAATCGCTCCCAGGAACTGAGTCCAAAAAGGTCTATTTCTCCTGTTCCCACTGACCTCTTTTCTCTCCTATCTAGGGAAGGTGGGTTGGGAGGGAGGTATAAGCATTAAAGAACCCCAAAGTAGGTGTGGAAAAGGCGAAGCCTCCAGCCCAGCTCTAGGGAGGGAGGCCTGTCTCAGGCAGTAGTGTCTGTTCTCCGTGGTTCCAGTGATGAAAATGAGGGCTGATTCCCTTTCGACCTGCCCTGAGGCCATGCTCATAAAGACACTACTTTTTTTTTTTTAAAAAAAGATTTATTATGTATACAATGTTCTGCCTGCATGTAACATCTGCATGACAGAAGAGGGCATCAGATCTCAGTAGAGATGGTTGTAAGCCACCATGTGGTTTCTGGGAATTGAACTCATGACCTTTAGGAGAGCGGGCAGTGCTCTTAACCTCGGAGCCATCTCTCCAGCACCTTCCCACCCCTCAAGTACTGGGATTTCAGATATATGTCACCACACCCAGCTATAAATTAATTTTAATCCCTAAAATAATTTAACTGAAGTCTTGCTGGAATACATCAGGCAATATTTGTATAGAGAGCAGAGAAATAACATAAATCTGTAACTCAAAGTGTAAAGAAGCAGAGAGTGAAGCTAAGACGACAAATGCAGAGGCAGGAGGCCCTTAGGGCTTAACATCCTCTCACATAGTGCAAACTGAGATGCTGAGAAAACTGCTCACAAACAATAGCTGCACCCCGCAAACATAAGCCAACCGATCCATTATGAAATCATTACATTTTACCACTAAATCAATGTATAAGATAGGTGTTATATGGCAAGCTCCTGTGTCTGTGGATGCAAAGGAATGAAGCGTCTTTAGGTTTGAGTGCATCACCTGCTCAACTAGAGGGACCATCTGCTCCAGGAGACTGACGTGCCAGACCTACTGAGGCCAGCTGACCTGCTCACAGCCGCCTGTCTCTGCTGCTTGCGCTCTCTGTTAGAGGCACACTATTCCCCTTAGCTCCTTGCAGATCTGTAATTTTCTCCTCATGGTGGCTCACAAGGCGGCATGGACTGTTGCAGGTTCTGCTTTGTATCACAGCCTTCTGCTTTTCCAAAGAGATGCCAGGCACGGGCCATTTTGCGAAGTTTAGCAAGATTGGGCTTAGCCTATGAGAAGAGAATAACTATACTTAACAAATTTTTAAAAAGTATTTCAAAGAATGGCTCTAAAACATGCTTAAATTTCTCCTTTCTGGACTCAGAAAAGATGATAGCATTCCTCAGAATTAAACTTTAAGTCTAGATTATTTTTTTTTATTTTAAAGATTTATTTATTATTATGTTCTTCCTACATGCACACATGTGCACCAGATCTCATTAAAGATGGTTGTGAGCCATCATGTGGCTGCTGGGAATTGAACTCAGGACCTTTAGAAGAGTAGCCAGTGTTTTTAACCTCTGAGCCATCTCTCTAGCCCAAGTCTAGAATCTTATCTCCTCAGTAATGGGGGTAAGTAGGTTTTTGTGGAGGCGTAGTGGGGCTGTTTTGCCTGCATGTATGTCTGTGCAACAGGTATGTGCATGCCTTGTACCTGCAGAATCCAGAAGAGGGTGTCAGGTTTCTTGAAACTGAGTTGCTGACAGATGTCAGCTGCCATGTGGGTGCTGGGAATCAAATCTGGGTCCTGTGGAAGAGCAGCCAGTGCTTTTAACCACTGAGCCATCTCTCTAACTCCATAAAACAGAAGTTTTAGTGGAGTAAAATCAACTGGATAAGCCAGGGAACAGTATAAGAAATCTCCATGCAAGAAAAGACTTTACAGCTATTAGCAAGAAAGAGCAGAAGAAAGGGTTCTGGAAAGCAGCTCCTAAGAAAGGGTTCTGGAAAGCAGCTCCATAGCACCACTCATGCACACTCCCTTCCGCTTCAGGTCCCAACAGGACGCTGCAGATGGCTCAGTGGCTAAGAATACAGACCTCTCCTGCAGAGCACCTGGCACGAGCTAGCAGCACCCACATGGTGGTTCACAATCATTTGTAACTCCAGTTCTAGTGGATTGAACACCCTCCTCTGGCCTCCATGGGCACCATGCACACACATGGTGCTCAAACATGCATGCAGGCAAAACACGCATACACATAGATCTAAACAAGAACAGAAAGTGTTCTTAGTTGAAGGACTCCGTGCATCTACTGCATCAGCCACAGCTTTGTTCCCGCGCTGCTCGTATCACAGATCGCAGCCACAGCACAGTGGCTGGCTTCCTGTCTGATGATGAAACACAAAGCTCCTCTGAGATAGCTAGCTCTAACTGCAGGACAGCATCCCAGTAAACACTTACAAGAGACCGGATGCTTCAGCTATGTTCTGACAGCTGTGAGTTCGAAACATTTCTACTTCCAAGAATAATCAACCCTGGGGCTGGTAGGCAACTGATGGTCAGGGTATATGTGCACATGCTGAGCTTACAAACCAGGAGCCCAGCACAGACACAATCTGTCACTTTAGTCTAAGTGAACTGAAAGACCAAGTGTTATGGCCTTAAATAAAACTTCCAGGGCATGCTTTTCAAAACTCCTGTTTGTGGGAGGATAAAGATGGATTACAACTAGATGAGCTGAAAAAGAAAGAAGATAAACTTTGTTCCTTTCTGATTCCACAGGTCTCTACTGGTCATTTTTTTGTCAACTTTACATAATCTAGCATCATCTGGGAAAAGAGGGAACTTCACTTGAGAAAACGCCTTTAGGCGTTTAGGCCTTTAGGCAAGTCTGTTGGGCATTTTCTTGATTAATAACTGGTGTGGAGCTGGGCACAGTGGCACATGCCTGTAACCCCAGTACTCGGGAGGCAGAAGCAGGCAGATCTCTGAGTTCGAGGCCACCCTGGTCTAGAAAGCCAGTCCAGGGCAGCCAAGGCTACACAGAGAAATTGTCTCCAAAAACCAAAACAAAACAAAAAAATTGCTGTGGGAGGGTCCAGCCCACTGTGAGTAGTGCCACTCCTGGGCAGCTGGTCCTCGGTGAATGAGCCACGGAGAGCCAGCCTGTAAGCAGCCCTCTCCTGGGTCTCTGCTTCAGCTCCTGCTTCCAGGTTCCAATCCTGCTTGAGGCCGGGCATGGTGGCGCACACCTTTAATCCCAGCACTTGGGAGGCAGAGGCAGGCAGATCTCTGAGTTCAAGGGCGGCCTGGTCTACGAAGTGAGTGCAGGACAGCCAAGTCTACACAGAGAAACCCTGTCTCAAAAAACCAAACCAAACCAAAACAAAACAAAACCCAAAAAAACAACACCAACAAAATAAAACTTAACAAAACCAGTCTTGCTTGAATGCCTACAGTATAATTATGGTGTATAAGCGAAATTAACCCTTTCCTCCTACAAGTGTGTTTTGGTTGGTTTTATCAAAGCAACAGGAAACAACTAGAACAAAGCCATTACCGTACCTGTGTTTCCTGCTCCAAGTGCTCCAGGTCAGCTAAGGGCAGCATTGAAGGTCTCCCATGAGCACACTGGAATGGCAGCTGGCACAGGGACAGAGCTTCGATGAGGCGATGGCTCTCCTCTAGGCTCAGGGAATCATTAAACTTAATGGCCCCTAAATGAAAGAGACACCAAAAGGTTGTAGTGTGCATGGTGAGAACTGATGCTCAGGACCTGGACAAAGTAATAGATAAAGTCTGTTTCTTAGACTTCTTTTAGTCTGGCCTTTATACTGTTTAAAACTGGCACCTGAGGGCATGGAGCAGACTAAAGCCTCAGGACTTCCCTTTTGTCTCAGATTCTTTATGGAGTTTGTCCCTCTAATCTCTCGGGAAGGGCATTCCTTAACCTGTTAGGATTTTGCCTTGAGGATTTTTTCCAAAGCCATAAGTGCAATATTTTTACTTATGTAGGAGTGTGTGAAGTTTCATTTTCCTTCTGTCCATTAGGCTCAAAAGCAAACTGTTTTCTTATAGTGTCTATTTTATTTTACCTTTTTCTTGATTTCCATAAAGTCTTCCTAATTTAAATCTTCACATGTTAGTACATGTCTTTAGTCTAAGATCAACTCAATATCTAAATCAATGAATACTAATGTGTGTATGCTTTGTATTAGGAGCCATTCCAAGACAGTAAATGAACAGACATCTACACCCTCATGGTGCTCTAACGGGTAAGATACAGTAAGACAAATCATTACAAAGTAATTTAAATTATCAGTGCTATGAAGAATAGGCTAAGAATATGCAACACAAGGCCAAACAGTTTAGAAGGCCAGGAAAGCTCTCTTGGTAAAATGCTTCAGCTGAGACATTGGGTTAAGAGAACATGATCTGCTAGGTGGTGGCGCACTCCTCTAACCCCAGCACTCGGGAGGCAGAGGCAGGCAGATCTCTGCGAGTTCAAGGCCAGCCTGGATGACAATGCTACACAGAGAAACCCTGTCTTGAAAAACCTAAAATAGAAACAGGAGGAAGAGGAGGAAGAAGAAGGGGAAGAGGAAGAAGAGGAAGAAGAAGAGGAGAAAGAGGATGACGAAGAGGAGGAGGAGGAAGAGGAAGAGGAGGAGGAGGAGGAGGGTGAGGAGATAATCTACTGGAGCATTGGAGAAGGACCAGAAAGGCATGTCAGGCTCAGGGAAGGCCAGTGCAAGGGGGTCACGGCAAAGAAGGGATGAAGGGACGAGACTAAAGGAGAGGTTGGAAACGTAAAGAGCACAGTGGAGTGTGACGTGGGCAGAAATTCAAACAGCAGGCGGGGCCAGAGCACAGCACAGAGTCCCTTGTAAGCTGTAGAGTACGGCTTTTGCCAGGTTTGGAAGGAGATGTCTGTGATCCCAGCACTTTGGAGGCAGAGGCAGGAGAATCTGGAGTTAAGATTATCCTCAGCTACATATTAAGAGACCAGCCCAGGCTATAAGAAACTTTATCTCAAACAAATAGACAAAAAAATTAAAAATAAATACATAAAATCCTTTTATACCAAGAGTATTAGTAAATGGCAATTCATCTTTCAGATAAAGAATGACAGGCTTAAAGATGTGTTTCAGAAAGATTTGCCTGGTTGGGCATGGTGGTACACATCCGTAATTCCAGCACTTGAAAGGATGAAGTAGGAGGATTGCCACAAGTCAGAGGTTGGCTTACTCTACATAAGTAGTTCCAGAGCCAGGCGTGGTGGCGCACACCTTTAATCCCAGCACTCGGGAGGCAGAGGCAGGCGGATCGCTGTGAGTTCGAGGCCAGCCTGGTCTACAAGTGAGTCCAGGACAGCCAAGGCTACACAGAGAGACCCTGTCTTGAAAAACCAAAAATAAATAAATAAATACATAAGTAAGTAAGTAGTTCTAGGACACCCTGGGGCACAAAGCCTGAAACAAATCAAAATAATTAACAAGGGTTCCTGTGGGTGCTAAGAGGCAGAATGGACGTGAGGACTAGGCGGAAGGGTCACTGGTGGCAAGAAGAGAGGCAGCGGAGACAGACTCAGATTCTGAGGACAACAACAATGGCGCAGTTTGGTGATGTAAGGGGTGGGGGTGGAGTGGGGGCGGAAACAGGGTGAAGGGGCAGAGGACACTGGGGTATCTGCAGGGCAGGCGCAGCTGGAGGGGCAGAGGTGAGAAGACTGAAGGGAGAGAAATAAAATGGGGCAACAGCTGCAGGAGGTTCTGAAGCTGCCACTTCCCTAATGGAGGCCTGAATGCCACGTCCTCTACTCCTCACATCCCTCCTTACACCCCCACTGACCTGCGCTCTGCACCAGCTCTGAAGGGCTCTCTGGAGCCTTCTAAGCGTCTGGTCTTTATTTCCAGCCTAAGTTCTTGGTACTCTTGGCTGCTCTTCATGAGAGGAATTTACTCCTGGCCTTTGTGGCTCTGCCAAGGCTGGTTCCTCACGCTGTGTTGAGCCCCAGGCTTATTCTGGGCCTGACTCAGAGGACCTCCTTCAGGACCCACTCTGCTTTGTTAGTCAGTCGGCACTCAAGTTCTATTAGTGTTCTACTTTCTAAAGTAATCTTTAAGGTAGGTTCAGTTTCTTGACCTAATTACATGGTGTAAAAGGTGAGCAGAAAAGGGTATATTGGGTCCCACACAGTCACTGTACCCCTGCCATGCTGCACACACCCAGGACTCTAGCTGATGTACGGGCTCTTACCATGGCAGGCCTGAGAGGCCAGGACCTTCTGCACAGTCAGCGGCAATGTCCCTTGGATGCCTCCTGTGGCCTGGAGCAGCTGCATTATTAACAAAAGGGAAAGAAGAGAATGGAGCCTCTTGTGTGTGACACTTCAGTGTGACACCCCCACATAAGAGAAGAGCTTACCTCCACTTGTTCTCGAATAAATTCCTATAAAGCCAAAAGGAAAACAGTCATGAATCAACTGTTCTGTTGTACAACCCCAACAGTTAAAGAAATATGGCCGGGCGTGGTGGCGCACACCTTTAATCCCAGCACTTGGGAAGCAGAGGCAGAAGGATCTCTGTGAGTTTGAGGCCAGTTTGGTCTACAAAGCGAGTCCAGGACAGCCAAGGCTACACAGAGAAACCTTGTCTTGAAAAACCAAAATAAATAAATAAATAAAATGAAGTGAAATGTGATGACATGAAATCAAAAAGCAAATGCACACAAAAGAAATTCTCAACAGAGGAAACAGAGACCTACAGTGTGAGAGAAAATCTTTGCCACGAATACAAGAGGCTAACATTTAGAATATATGAAGAGCAACAAATTAAACACACGCGCACACACACACAAAGACAAAAGTGTTGACCAAAAGATGGGCTAATGAACTGACCAGACAATTCTCAAAAGAAATATAAATGGTCAATAAAAATTTTTTAAGTGTTCAATATCCCTAGTCATCAGAAAATGAAAATTAAACCTTTTTTTTAAAACCTCCTTTGAGATTCCATCTCACTCTAGTCAGAATTATTATCATTAAAAAACAAAACAAACACAAATGAAGCCAATTTAATCCCAGCAATTGGGAGGCAGAGGCAATTAAATCTCTAAATTCAAGGCCAGCCTAGTCTACAGAGAAAGTTCCAGGACAGACAGGGCTAAGAAAACAAATGACAGCAAACGCTGGCAAGGGTGCACGGGGAGAGGAAACCTCATCAGTTGTTGGTGGGAATGCGAACTACAGCAGCCACAACAAAATCATGGTGAAGCCTTCTCAAAAAGTGAAAAGAGAACTGCCATAGGAGCCAGCTACCCCACTCAGGGGCATGTGTCCAAAGGCTCCCCACCCTGCCACGGAGGTACGCCACAGCTGCTTCCTCTGCTCTTCAACAAAAGAGAGTGGAACCAGACTAGATATCCAACAGAAGATGACGAGATAGTCAAAGTGAGGAAACATACCAAGTAAGGCAACCCAGGCCCAGAAGGACAAACGCTGTCCATCGTCTCTCACATGCAGATGTTAGTGATGTGTATCTAGGCGGGCAGAGGCTAGGACTAGCAAGGGGCTCCTGAGACACAACAACGAGGCGCTGAGGGGAGGGGACAAGGGCAACAGAGCACAGGGAATGTTAAAGTGGACAGGATACGGTGGGGGAGGGGCAGGCAGGGGGCAGGGAGGGAATCAGCCTAAAGAAAGTACGAAAATGGCAGAAGAAAATATGTTACTTTGTAAGCTCCTCTTTAAGATTTAGTTTAATTTTATGTATACGGGCATTTGCTTCCATGAATGTCAATCTGAAAGGCTTTTTATCCAAAGCACACCTCAGAAGCTTCCCCTCCCTTGTCTATCTCTGTCCTTAAGGAGACATTTTCCCCTTCAATGTACTCTTGCTATGAAGCCAGCCTGGTCTTGAACTTGTTATCTTCCTGCCTCCGTCTGCCTACACCCCTTTATTTATAAAATAAACTAAACCCTAGGGCCAGTGAGATGGTTCAGCAGGTGAAGGCACCAATCTCCAGGATTCCCAGAGTAGGAGAGAAATGACACCCACACCAAAATTAAATTTTGTTTTGTTTTTGAGACAGGGTTTCTCTATGTAGCCCTGGCTGTCCTAGAGCTCGCCCTGTAGACCAGGCTGGCCTCGAACTCACAGAGATCCACAGGGCTGGGATTAAGGGCATGTGCCACCACCAACACAGGCTTAAAATGAAACATTTTAATTAAAGCTGGTACTATTTAATTTTCAAAATTGTTTAGCTTCTGGAGGCAAAAACTGTCTCAAGGTACAGCACATTTAATAATTTTTTTAAGAGCAAACTACGGGATTTATTGCTTCTGGTAACAGCTCCCTAAGATTACAACAGGATGATCTTTTGAAACCTCAAAATGAAATCAAACATCCTTCCTCCTCTTCTCCACATGCTCTAGTCTGAGAAGCTGATTAGTGCACGTGGCTACCAAGCCTAGGTGCAAGCCACTACACTGTGGACACGTTCAAAGCCTGAAGAGAAGGACGCCTTACACCACCTGAGCGCTGCAAAGCAGAGGAAAGAGAAACAAGCCTAACTTCTGTTACTCTCTGCTGCGTGCAACACAGCTGTAAGCCTACAAAGAGAAAGAAGGGTCTCATTTCCAGTTCATTTATTTATGTTAAAAAGGCTCAGTCATGTCAAGCATGGTGGTGAATGCCTTTGATCTCAGCAGGTGGATCTGTGAGTTGAAGGCCAGAGCCACATAATGAGACCCTGTCTTAAACAACACCAAAAAAAGAGGCTCAGGCATCAAGCTGGAACACAGATCCCTAAGAATGTATAAGTTAACTGGGAGCTGGTGGCACACTCCTTTAATTTCAGCACTTGGGAGGCAGATGGTCATGAGTTCAAGGCCAGCCTGGTCTACAAAGTGAGTCCAGGACAGCGAAGGCTACACAGAGAGACCCTGTCTCAAACAAATAAACAAACAAACAAACAAAAAACCAAACAAACAGAAAAACCCAAAACAAAAGATTATATCAATGACCGTTGGTTGCCAGAATTCATTAAGTTACCTCTCTCAACACTGAATTGCTCTAACTTCTGCCAAAATCGCCTATTTGCCTGACTAAATGTAATCAATTTTCCTGACACTGTAAGCTTTGTTTCAATTTGAAGTGAACTCTTTAAGAGCTGTCTTTGAAGTCACTTCAGGAGAAGTTTTTCTTATAATTTTCTGGTTAAAACTTTAGGTATTGAATTACAGTAATAGTCTCACAGATCCTATCTTTTGGATTGAACACAATTTGAATCCAAATCGGAGAAGAAATGAGCTCAGTGGGCAGAAAAGCCTTCTCCTGAAAGCGGAGCCAAGGCCATCACCAACAGGCAACTTGGAAAAGTGAGATGAAGGCACCACAAAGGCTCGACCAGGAGTGAGCGCCTCTTGCTGTCAGTGTCCTCTCACCCTCCGCCTGCAAACACATTAAAGTCCTTTGTCTTAGGACAGAGTGTCCTGCAGCCTTCTGTCCTGCGTATGAAAATGCAACCACTGCTGCCTGCAGCCACCACCCAGCTCCCTGTGTGCAGCGGCTTTTTCCTTCAGTGCTATGGAAGGACACCTAGGGCTTTGTACATGGTAGGCAAGCACTCTACCTACCTACCACGGACCTGCATCCCCAGCCCTGTTGGTTTTGTTTGTTTGACAGAAAAGAGAGCGAGAGAGAGGACTGTCCTATGTAACCCACAGTTGGTCTAGTTCAGGCTACGCTCAAGCTTGTAATCCCCTGCCTCGGCCTCCTGAGAGCTGCAATTACAGGTGCATGGTACGAGCCTGGCTAGAGATCTTGAGAGTTACTAGGCTTTAGTCCTGTCGTTCCAATGGGATGACTCAGAAGACCAACTTGAGTTTATTGCAACTCTAAGCTAGGGCTTTTCTGTAAGGCCACTGTTAACTATTTCCTCTGGCCTGCAGCTTCACTTAGGTTAAACAATACTACTACTGTTCCTGGATTCTTCCTTCTCAGTATTTTCAGTCACCTCACAGCTCGCTTTCAGCGTCACTTCCCTGACCTTACACATACCTCAGTGTGTGCTCTGTAAGCTCTGCCTTCTGCTCTTTGCCTCTCATGCTTGCTTTCCCTGTCAGTCCCACCGGCTCCTGCTCTTTTCACCTTCCAATACTACCAATGCGTGCATGCTGTTATCGCCAAAAGATATGCACAACCTAGATTTCTTTTCTAGCAGCAAGAGCTACAGTCTGCCAGCCCCCTGGCCATCCCTACCTGAAGGTAGGTCACAATCACCAACCCAAGCAGGCACACTCCTTTATTCTTTTTTTTTTTTTAAAAAAAACATATACAGTATTCTGCCTGCATGTATGCCTGCACACCAGAAGAGGGCACCGGCTCTCATTATAGATGGTTGTGAGCCACCATGTGGGTGCTGGGAATTGAACTCAGGACCTCTGGAAGAGCAGCCAGTGCTCCTAACTGCTGAGCCACCTCTCCAGCCCTCTCCTTTATTCTTTTTTTTTGGTTTTTCGAGACAGGGTTTCTCTGTGTAGCCTTGGCTGTCCTGGACCCGCTTTGTAGACCAAGCTGGCCTCGAACTCACAGCGATCCACCTGCCCCTGCCTCCCGAGTGCTGGGATTATAGGTGTGCGCCACCACGCCCGGCCTATTCTTTTGTGCTCTTTCTGCATCAGGTCTTCTGGAACATCCTCTCATGCAGGTGTCAGATCTGTTCCTCCTTTCCATTCCCACTATACTGACTTAGTCAAGTCTTCGTTTTTTCATATGGCAACCAGTACAACAGCCTGAACCACTCACTGGGCTTCCAGCCTTCCTCAGACTTGCACGTCTATCCTAATTTAGCCACTAAGTCTGTCTTCTACTTTTTTGTGCATTATTTTAATTCATTATTTCCATGTGCATGCAAATGTGTACATTCATCAAGGTCACATGCCACAGTGTGCACCTGGAGGTGAGCAGATAACCCGAGGGAGTTGGTTTTCTTACTGTACCCTGTAGGTCCTGAGGCTCGAACTGAGGTCAGACCTGGCCACAGTACCTGCTGAGCCATCTAGCTGCCTCTGAGTGTTTTGCCAGGCATCACATGTGTGCCTGGTACCTTTGAAGGCCAGAAAAGGGCACTGGAGCCCCTGGAATGGTTGTGAGCCAACACTTAGGTGCTGGGAACAGAGCTCAGATCCTCTGCAAGAGCGGCATGTGCTCTGCTCTAAACTTCTAAGCCACCTCTCCAGCCTCACCCTCTTTAAGACAAAGTCTTGGGGGCTGGAGAGATGGCTCAGAGGTTAAGAGCACTGTCTGCTCTTCCAGAGGTCCTGAGTTCAATGCCCAAAAACCACATGGGGGCTCACATCTATCTATAATGAGATCTGGTGCCCTCTAATGGCATGCAGACATGCACGTAGGCAAAGCACTGTATACATAATAAATAACTTAAAAAAAAAAAAAAAAAAGACAAAGTCTCACTGAGAAACCCTAGTTAGCTTTAAAGTGCTTCCTCCTTCCTCAGCCTCCTGCTCTCTGTAACACTTTCCAAACACCTCTGCTCTCCACATTCCACTGTATTATAACTAAGTTTCCTTCCTCCTCACTGTCAGCTAACCCATCTTTAAGTTTCTAGCACTGGGCACACTGAATATAACACAAATGTGTTGACTACAGCTGAACGCTGACGTCAGTGGCACCAGCAACTTTTGGAACATTGGAAGAAGTCAGCCGCTCACCTCCACAATACTCTTAGTCACAGTAGACCTTCCTCTTCGAAGTTCATTGGCTTCTCTTTCTACGAAGCAGAGTGGCACTTTCCCCACGAGGATCAAAGCATCATTAGCATCTGGAAAGACCAACTCAAGCCCCAGATCTTCTAAGTGTCTGTGGTAAGACCTAAGGAGACAGCCCAGATGTAAAGGCATAACCTCACGCTCTTCGGTGTGTGTTCCAAACACTCGATGGCATTCAGAAGCTGCCATGACCTTTGGAAGTTGTACTGTTTTCTTTATGCTTATATGTGTTTAGGAGTTTATTATCAAATTTCCTTTTCAATTACAGTAATTCTCTTTCACAGTTACACTTTCTAAGAATTCAGTTACTTGTGGTTGACTGTAATCCAAAAAAATAAACGGGAAATTCCACAAGTAAACTTTTGTCTTCTTTATTTTGGGGAGTGAACTGGGGCCTTGCACATGTTAAGCATATGGTCTACCACTGAGCTACATCCCCAGCCATAAACTTTAAATTGCTGCTCTGAGAAGCATGATAAAATTTCAAGCGGTCCCACCAAAGTACCCTTCGTCCAGCACACCCACACTGTACATCTACATACCTTTGTTTTCAGACTACCCCAGTATCAGTTTAAAAAAAAGGGGGGGTTATCTATTATATTTATATCTGATGTATAAGAAGCCATGTACATGTAGCCTTCATGTATGTGAACCACATGCTTGCCTGTCACCTGTGGAGTCCAGAAGAGGGCATCAGACTGCGGTTACAGTCAGTTGTAAGATTTCATGTGGATGCTAGAACCCAAACCTGGGTCCCCTGCAAAAGCAGCAAGTGCTCTTAAGCACTGAGCTACCTCTCCAGCCCAGCACTGCAGTGTTTATGCTCAAGTAGCCCTTATGTCCCCAGAACACATTAGCAGTGATGCAGAAGAGGCCCCAAAGTACAAAACACGGGACAGACTGACCATGGCACAATGTGGCAATGCTACAGGAGAGGCAGATTCACCATGGTACAAGGTGGTGATCACAGGGAAAACTGTATACACAGTGCTCAGTATCTCCGTTTTCAGGTGTCCACTGAGGTCCTGGAACAAATCCATCACATACAAGGGAGGACTACTGTAGAACAACTTATCTTCCTTCTGTTCTTCTATTTCAAGAACCAATTTGCTTCCAAATCTTATTCTTATATTTTTGGTTGTGCGCCTAGCCTTTAACGGCTGAGCCATCTCTCCAACTCCTGAATCTTATTCTTAAGTTTCATTCTTCACTAAGGAACTAACTTGCTGCCTGCATTTAAAGGAGTTTGGCTCAAAGAAAAGATCTGAAAATGTTTTGAGTCAGTGTTAAAAGTGGGAGGTAATTAACATCCCCAACAACTGAGAAGTCCTGATTGGGGTGAGCTGGTGGTAGTAAGTGAATTACGCTCTAGGGAAAAAAAGCCGTATTGGCAGCAGCAAATACCCAAACCTGAAGTGAACTGACAGTCTTTTCATTTTCAACAATTTACACTGCCCAGAAGTGGGAAAACAACGGATCCTGTGACTTGCTCCCGGACTGGCCCCACCCTGGCATCCCTGTGTTTTGCTTCTTCCTAATAAGATTATGGTAATGAAGAATCTAGAATGAACCAAGACAAGAAGAACGGAAGAAATTACTACTCTGACTTTGTTCTCAGAAACACTGCAGCATAAACACTTGGCTGTTCCGAGAATGAGATGAGTGTTTTAAACCAACTGCTGGAAAAAATTACCCGGGAAGCTCTATCCTATACTCACTATCTATTCTATAGCAGCAAGAATGGCTTTTGGGGTCAGAGGACAGGCTCCACCGCTAATCGTCAAGACCTTGGGTAAGTCATGCAGCACTCCTGTGGAACATGTATGCAGCAACCTCACAAAGCTACGGCAAAGCTTTCTATGACCAGCATCATCACGTCTTCATGACATTACTGACCGTAAGAGTCTCCTTTGTTCCTCTGACACCATGATCGCTAGTGGAGGAATTATCGTGGAAGACAGTAACTTCTTCCGACCAGAGCTTTGTGGAGGTTGCTTCTCATAGGAGTCTATTGGAAGAAAGATGAGTGAGACAAGAATAAGAAAAGAGCCAGGCAATGGTGGCGCACGCCTCTAATCCCAGCACTCAGGAGGCAGAGGCAGGCAGATAGTTCAAGGCCAACCTGGCCTACAAAGTGAGGCCAGGACAGCCAAGGCTATACAGAGAAATCCTGTCTCGAAAACAATAACAACAACAATAACAAAAAAAC
This sequence comes from Acomys percivali, assembly GCA_907169655.1. Taxonomy (NCBI): domain Eukaryota; kingdom Metazoa; phylum Chordata; class Mammalia; order Rodentia; family Muridae; genus Acomys; species Acomys percivali. The sequence goes on from OU015742.1 coordinate 178,146,888, forward strand.
AAAAACAAAGCCAAGCAGGCTTTGTGTTTAGTTAAAAGGCTGCACAGTGAGGCATGGCCATGATAGAGTTCTCTAGAACTAAGTAACATGCTCAGTGCTGGTGTCTACAGTTTGGATTCTAGTAGTAAACCAGGGAGTAAACCAGCCACTTTACTCATTTTAACAATTTTCCAAAATAAGAAATAGAAGACTTAACTCTTACACCAGATCTACAAGGCAGTGTTCCTACAGTTAGTATGTGTGGTACTGGTACAGCGATGTATAATGTGGCATAGTGTCTATATAGCGCTGTAAGTCAAGAGGGTGTCTTGGTTCCTTCAGAAAGGTTTCTCAGTCTTTGAAAAGAATTAGCCAGTATTATTTTCAAACGGTGTAGGCCCTAGATAGAAAATAAGTCTGGGTGTGAATTTAAAAAAAAAATTACCATTTAATATAAAAGAGTTAAGTGTATGGGTGTTTTGCCTGAGTGTATGTCTGTGCACCATGTATGTCCTAGCACCCACAGAGGCCAGGAGGGGCATTAGAACCCACGGAACTGGAGTCGCACAGAGCTGTGAGCAGCTGCTTTGGAGCTGGGAATTAGGCCTGGATCCTCTGCAGTGCACCCAGTGCTTTTACCTTCTGAGTCATCTCTCTAGGCCCATATTATTTAGGGGTGGGGAAAGGCTGCACACAAGCCATGGCCCACACATGGAGATCAGAGGACAACTTTTGGGAATCAGTTCTGAAGGAGAGATAAACATGTTTTTGGTTCAGATCACAAGTGGGGGATGAGAAAAAGACTTGTGAGAGAGCAGGTGATGTTTATCCCCTTAGAAATCAAACCACCATGTGGGGGAGATTGGTTGTTAACCAGCTGAAAAACATCCTTGAACAAATTCTGAGAGGAGATATAAATGTGAGCCAAAAACAGGAGGCAGAGCCTTTGGAGACTTGGGATGGTTTTGGCTGTTCATCGCTCTACTTCAAGATGCTCCTAGAGAGAGCCGCTCAAGCAAAGGCTTCGGGGCTCCAGCTCCTGAGGAGGCTCCGGGTTCTGGTTGCTCCAGGTTCCAGCAGAAGAAATCCTGCTGATCATGCCAGGAGAATCGTTCCTCAGAACTGATATCCTTATGGTTTCATTATTGCATTCTTTAATCTCCTTTTCCTACTGTTTAGGTTAGTTGGGTTATAAGTGAGGTACTCTTGGTTAAAAAGTTCGTAATAAAATATAATTGCTAAGAAAATTGAGCCTACACAGTCTCTCCTTCCATCTTTATGTGGATGATGGGGATTGAACTCAGGTTGTCAGGCTTGCTGTGCAAGTGTTTGTTGGGTCTCTTTGGTTTTTCAAGACAGGGTTTCTCTGTGTAGCCTTGGCTGTCCTGGACTCACTTCGTAGACCAGGCTGTCCTGGAACTAACTCACAGAGATCCACCTGTCTCTGCCTTGCTGAGTGCTGGGAGTTTGTTTTTAGTGAACCAATTTTTTTTGTTGTTGTTCATTTCTTGCATTTCAAGGTTTTATTTTGTTTGACAACCTCATTAGCTTGAGATTCTTTGCCAGTCCTTAACTTCTACACATCACAGCCAACCCCTTTAATAACTGTTCTGATCTTGGGTAAGCCATGGAAAGGCCAAGCCTCTTCATCTCCCTTTCTTACTCTGACATTCAAAGACCTCACAGTTTTGCACAGCCAGTTCCTCTCTGGTGCTCACCAGCTTTTTACAGTTGCGAGCGCAGTGTAGAGGGCCTCCACTTAACCTCTGCTCACTGTGAAGATAGGTTTGTGCAAAATCACCACAAAAGCAAGATGCTTCAGCAGAGACGTCGGCTTAGTATTGAGTGAACTGAGCAGGACTGATTTGCTGCTGCCAGACGAGGCTCGGCCACTCTCTTCCAGGTGCGTGAAACTCCTGAGCAGCGAGCGCCACAGCCTGCGCAGTTCTCAAAGCGCTGCATTTCACCCACAGACGGGGGAGTAAAGGACAGCTCACGATTTAAGTCCTTACTCAAAGTAAGTAACTTCTTTCCACTGCTTTTGACTGTATCTTCCCAAACGCCTGAGCCTGCCTTTTCTAAGGCAAGAGAAAATGACATTATTGCCATCCCGTTCATAAAGTGTCTCCCTGGGTTCTCACCTAAGTCTTTGACATGAAGGCTGTTCATTACTTTGTCACAGGAATCAAGACTTTCCTGATAATTTAAAAATGGTGTGGTGGCACATGCTTGGAGCACTCAAGGCCGGCAGAACCACAGAGAGAAACTCCGTTATTTATTTATTTGTTGCTGGTTTTTTTTCTGTCTTTTCTTTTAGGGGGAAGGGGTTTTTCAAGACTGGGTTTCTCAGTATAGCCTCGGCTGTCCTGGACTCATTTGTAGACCAGGCTGGCCTTGAGCTCATCACAGAGATCCACCTGCCTCTGCCTCCCTGAGTGCTAGAATCAAAGGCGTGTGCCACCACATCCAGCTATTTACTGGTATTTTATCACCTGAGGAATCTCCTGATAATAAGCAGTCACTTTAGAAAGATACACTTCAACAGTAGCTGACCCTGAGAAGAGAAATAAGATGGAATGAAATACAGGGGTGTAAAGAATGCTTTGTTATATTTCCTTTTGTACCTTTTAGAACTACACATCAATCTTATCATATTACCTGTCCCCAAATAAATGAGATTTTAAAATAGAATGCATTATTTGGGACCTTGTGGGTTGTGGGGAGGGCTCAGTGAGAGCACACACCAGTGAGAGCATACATTTATGCTGAGTATCACTGTAAACTAGTTCAGTCCTCCTGTACGACTGAGTAGAGAATGAATATATAGGAAATTCGCCTTTAACCAAGTCCACCAGAGCACATGTTTGAAACAGTAAAGCAAACTACTGCAACCTTCTGGAGATTTTCAAACTGAGCACAGTGTATCCTTCCTCACATTAACAGAGAGGACTCTTGTAGGCATGTCACCTGTGCTAGAGTCGTTTGTTTGTTTGGTTTGGTTTGGTTTTTGAGACAGGGTTTCTCTGGGTAGCCTTGGCTGTCCTGGACTCGCTTTGTGAGCCGGCCTCGAACTTACAGAGATCCACCTGCCTCTGCCTCCTGAGTGCTGGGATTAAAGGTGTGCGCCGCCACTGTCCAGCTTGTGCTGGAGTCTTAAACCTCCTCTAGCTGCAGACAGCTGCTTACCAGTAATAAGCTGCTCCAAACGAACGCGCTCATGGGCAGCGTGCTGGTCCACCAAGACTAGCAGGTTCCCACCTACAAAACCATCCAAATTCAAGATTACTCAAGTGCCCATCTCAAGAGTGAAAGAGGAAAAAAAAAAAGATTAAAAGAGGTATCAAGTGTGGAGGGAGATAAAGGCTTATTAAAACCATTTAATGATATATACACAAGATATATAATTGTGCTTTTTTATTTTTGTTTTTTGAGACTGGGTCTCACTATATAGCCTCAACAGGCATGGAACATCCTGTGTAGGCCAGGCGATCTTGAATTCACAGAAATCCACTTGCCTCTACCTCCCAAGTGTTGGGATTAAAGGTGTGTGCTCTCACTCCCAACTCAGCTGTACTCTATATTAAAACAACAAAGACAACAACAACAAACTCAAAAAACAAAAAACTGAACTTATCGATAAATTGCCAAAATTGTCCCTGGTGAAAAACTCTTTAACTCACCATTTAGAAAAGGTTAATTTTTTAAATATTCAATACAGACTTGGCTTTATTAATTTAACTTCATGATAAAGAAAAATCACTAGATAATGCACTGTATACATTATGATCTGTGCAATTTGATTTGCAAACTATTCTGAAGCAAGCTATTCCGAAATTCCAGAAGAATATACTTGGCATTTTAGATCAAAGGCCAGGACATTTTTTCCACAAAGAGGCAGAAAGGAAATATTTTATGCTTTTTAGGCCACATGCATACCGTCACGACTACTCAACTATTTGAGCCAAAGCAGCCACAGACAATCTGTGCCACTGTAGCTGTGTTCCAATAAAACTTTATTTATGGACACTGAAGTAACTGCATAGAATGTGGCTGTGTCAAGAAGTCTTCTTTTGTTTTTTCCTAACCATTTAAGGATATAAAACTATTACTTCCCTGGCTGCGGAGAGACAAGACCCTCACGGTGTCTACGCACAGGTTGCAGCTGTAGCTTTTAGGCTGGGGCTTCCCTGTGTGAACCTGTCACCTGGGACACACTCAGCTGCGGGATCAGAGGTCAACAATGGGGGCCGAGCTTCTGCAAGTCTAACCCCAGGTGAGCTTGTTTACTGGCCCCACTTAAAAAGTTTATTTTTATGGAGGCCGGAGAGAAGCCTCAGCTGTTAAGAACACTTGCTGCTCTTCCAGAAGACCTGGGTTTGATTTCCAGCACTTATATGGGAGCTCACAACTGGCTGTCATTCCGGTTCAAGCAAATCTGAGGCCTTCATAAGGTATCCACATGTTCTACACACGTGTGACATGCATGTATACATGCAGGGAAAAATACGCCAAAAAATTTAAGTAAAATAAAATAAGAATTTTACTTAAGATATTTTAAATTATGTGTAGTTATGTCTGTATGTTGTATGTGGGTGTAGTTACACATGTGTGCACATGAGCACAAGCGCCCACAGAAGCCACAGGTGGTAGATTCCCTTTGAGGTGGAACCACAGGTAATTGTGAGCCTGATGGGGTTGTTGGAGACAGAAATCTTGACAAGTGTGCACTGCTAACCCGAGGCACCTCCCCACCCTCCACAGGCCTCACTCTTATGAGCAGGGCTTCAGATCTTCAAGCCCAAAAAAGGAGGCAACGGGTTTGGAAGTCAAACGTACAGGGAAATCTCACTGGCAGGACAATTCCCATGACATTATTATGCCTTATGGTGACAATGACGACGACTGTGGTTTCAAGACAGGGTTTCCCTGTGTAGCCTTGACTGTCCTGGACTCACTTTGTAGACCAGGCTGGCCTTGAACTCAGAGATCCACCTGCCTCTGCCTCCTGAGTGCTGGGATTAAAGGCGTGCGCCACCATACCTGGCCACCTTTATCCATATTCTAACATAGTATCCTAAACTTTTTTTATTACTATTCTTTGGGAATTTCATAATGTATACAATGTATTCTGATCACACACACCAGAGCTAGCCTTTTTCTTGGAGGGGCTGAACTTAGGTTCTCTAGCTTGTGAGACAGCACTTTACCAAGAGAGCCTCCCAGGCCCCACAGACTTCTGACAGCAGGTATAACACAGAGCATCCTCGTGTTGACTGTTAACTTTCTCTGAGGTGAGGAAGACTGACGGCTGTTTGTGATGGACACTGAACACCAGGCAGTGGGCAAAGCAATGGAATACACCAAACCCTGCAAGGGAGTGCCCTTAACCCCCAACACAAACTACCAAACTCAGTCCTTGACCGGAAGAAGAGTTTATCTTCCCACGTCTACTCAATATTTATGAGCTTTTCACTTCTTGAATGAAGCAGAGTACAGAAGACAATTTACTCACATAGCCGTCACGATGGCACAGAAGTTCTATGACAACAGATATTTTCATGCTGTATTCTTAGCACATAAGATAGAATCTTATTAAACAGGTACCTGATAAATACTCATAGAATGCATTTATTCTTTAGAATATCATAACTGAACAAATGTATCTAGTATAGGCAGAAACATGCAACCTAAAATGCCAATATATGACATTAGTTTCATTGTAATTTAAAACAATAATGTATGTGTCCAATAAAAATATGCCAATATCAATCTGGGAGTGGTGGTACAACTTTAACCCTGGCACTCAGGAGCCACATGGTCTCTGTGAGGTCAAACCAGCCTAGTCTACAGAAGAGTTCCAGAAAAATAAAAATAAAAATAAAATTAATTAATTAAAAGAAAAAAAGAGTTCCAGGCCAGCCAGGGCTACATTATAGGAACCTGTCTCAAACAAAAAAAACACAAAACAAAAAAACAAACAAGCAAATAAAATATCAAAATTAAAATAAATTATTTTAGGATATAGGTTGCATATTTATGACATATAAAAACACTCACATTTGGTTCAGCGGAACACACTTAACTTTGTTTTGGACAGGGTCTCATGTAGCCCAGGCTGGCCTTAAACTTGCTATTTAGCTGGGGAGGACTGAAACCCTATCTTCCCAGTTGCAGTCTTACAGGAGTGCATCACCATGCACAGTCTCACGCAGTACTGGGGACTGAATCCAGTGTTCTACCACGTCAGGCATGCAGCTGCCAATGAGCTGCATCCCCAGTCTCAAGAGCACGCTTGCACTCTGGTTCTGCTCCTGAGAAGAATCTGGCAGGGTGATGGTGGTGCATGCCTTTAGTCCCAGTAGTCAGGACCCAGAGGTTAGAGGATCTCTGTGAGTTCAAGGCCAGCCTGGTCTACAGAGTGAATTCTAGGACAGCCAGGGCTGTTAATACAGAGAAAAAAGAAAAAAAAAAAAAACCCAAACAAACCAAACAGAAAAATCTGAAAATACTCTTTGGTAGCAAATCCAACAATAAATATAAACTCTCAAGACAAGTTTAACCAGTGGTCTCTTTTGTTTCTTTGAAGATACTCACCCTGGGTGCCACTGGCTGAGATTTTGTATCTCAAAACTAACAGAATTTCAGGTACTCAAAGCTTCAGGGCTCGAGAGAAGGCTCGGTGGGTCAGACACGCTCGAAGACCCAAGTTCGATGCCCAGGACCCACACGGTTCATAGGAGATAACCAACTCCTGTACTAAACCCTGAAAAGACTCTAGACCTATAAATCTGTGATAAAGTTTAACTTATAAGTTAGGTATATCAAGATGTTAACAATAGCTAATGATAAAGCAGAACAGGCCTGGGGTGCAGCCAGTGGTAGAGTACTTGTACAGCATGCCCAGCGCTGTAAAAACAAACGAACAAGGAAGAAAACAACAATATGCTAAGATAAAACTGCTAATGTCATCTCTATTGTATTTGGCGCCATTATTTTATTTATTTATTTATTGATTTATTTATTGGTTTTTTTGAGACAGGGTTTCTCTGTATAGCTTTGGCTGTCCTGGACTCGCTTTGTAGACTATGCTGGCCTCGAACTCAGCGATCCTCTTGTCTCTGCCTCTTAAGTGCTGGGATTACAGGTGTGCCCCACCGTGCCCGGCCCTTGGTGCCACTATTAAGTACAGCAAAGTTTCTTTGAACATAGCACTGTGCTGCTGTACAGTTAATTTGGTAATGTATGCAGCCGCCGATTAACAGGCAGCTAGTACACAGCGTGAATACACTGGACAAAATAATTTGCAGCTTGGGTGGACCACAGTGCGATGATTGGAGATTTCACCCTACTACTCAGAGTGGGGTGAAACGCAAAACTCACAATTTGCTTATTTTTGGAATTTCCCACTTAATGTCCTGACCTTGGTTGACTGTGGTGACTGAACCTGAGGAAAGCAGGAGCCCAGAAGCAGGCAGACAACTGTAACTGCACTCAAAAGTCTCATGGAGAAAAAGTCTCCTCTCACTCAAGGCTGCTCACTTCCTTCCAGGCCACAGACTTCCCCACAGCAGCAGCGGCTTCTGCCCCATCTCTTCTCTCAGACAGCTTGGCTCTCGGTGCCACATCTCCACTGTCACAAAGCTCAACAGTGCCCACCTCACCCCCACGGTGGCAGCTGGTAGGAGGTCCTGGGTGCAGTATGGCAGCCTTTTATCCTCTGTTTCTCTAGCTATTCCTCCATCTCTCTTCTGCCCGTGTGCCTTTCTACTCAGATGTTACGTGTTAGAGTTATCCTAGATTCAGGGCTTTTCTTCATTCTTCACATGTCTGGCTGATAAAACACCACCAATAACCAGCTTTATGCTGATAACTCAAGTTTGCATCACCTGGTCAGGACACTCTAGTCCACCCCTGCACTTGCCAAACACATTCCTACCATCTCCTCTTGAGCATTTCAAAGAGAACTTAGACTAAACTAAACGTGTGATTTTTATCCTCCCAGCCTGTTCCAACTCCATCCTCTTGGCCATGGAGGTGAGAAACCCAGGAGCTCTCTTTGATATACCTTCTCATAACAATCCGCCACCAAGCCCTGCCGACTTTATCTCCTGCCTTCCCAATGCATCCATATTTTTTTTGTTTATTGTTTTGCTTATTTGAGATGAGGGCACACATGGTGGCCCAGGCTATACTATCGATCCTGGCACCAGTGTCAGTCAGTCTTCTGGGTACTAGACTGTTTGCACACAACACCACACTCCTTCCTAATGCTTTCTCCTCTCTGTCTATCATGGTCCTGGTAACTATTATGTCTTAGATGCTGCAATGTTTTCTTAGCTGTCTCTGTGGCATTCCTAGAACTCCACCAGAACTCAGTCCATTCTCCATACTGCACCTGGAACAGTCCTTCTAAAACACAACATGATGCAACATATAGCAGCACTCCAAAGCAAACCAAAGGACAGAGAATGTCCAATTGTTTCCAGCTAGTGCTGGGACACAGCAAACACCCGGCTACTGCTACTCCCCAGCTTTATCTCCAGGGTTCCCGCCCTGCTGCCACCTGACAAAGAGGGAACGACAAGTTGCTTATCCTCTGTCTTAGCTGATATGCTCATACTTCAGCCTCACTTTACCGAACTGTCTGTTGACCTCCCTGACAAAATCAAAAGTCCCAGTGTCAGTCCTTACACCATCTTCTACCTCTCTGTTAGACCTACTGTTAAAGCCTGGCGCAGTGGCGCATTCCTGTAACCTCGGCACTCAGGGAGGTGAAGGCAGAAGCAGGTGAATCTCTATGAGTTAGAGGCCAGCCTGTTCTACAGAGCAAGGCCTGGACAGTCAAGACTTTACAGAGAAACACTGTCTCGAAAACACCAAAACAAAACAAACAAACAAACCCACGGTTGAAACTTCAGGTGTTTCTATGATTATCTGTTTCTCTGTCATATCTAGCTTTTCCTAGAGCCTGTTACAATCCCGAGCAAACAACAGGCATTCAAATAATATTTTCTGAATCATTTAATAATGTAGGAACTATTGTTTCATCAAAGCAAGTCACGAAGTGATTTTGTTTCATTTGTTTTAAAATTTATGGCTATGGGTGTTTTGCCTAACTATATATCTGGGCACCCCATGCATGGCCGGTGCTCAAGGAGGCCAGAGGGGACTGTCAGATCCCCTAGGGCTTGAGTTACAGACAGCTATAAGCCACCATACAGATGCTGGGAATCTAATCCAGGTACTCTGGAAGAGAAACCAGGGCTCTCCACAGCCAAGCCATCTCGCCAGACTCCTGATTCTATGTTAAGCTCGCTTGATAAACCTAGCAGAACATATTATATACATTTATATAATGTTGTGGGTCAGCTAGTTTCTGGTGAAAGGCAAGCTCTGGGAAAAACAGAGACTTAAAGGTGCAGACTCTGACAAGATGGCTGAACACTGGCCATATGGCCTACTGTCCCCAACAATATAAACTTGTTATTTATTGAGGCTTTTATTGGCCAAATAGGAATAAGTTTTTAGGCAAGGTTACATAGCAATGTTGGGGCACAGAAACAGCAAGCAGCAGTTAGCATCAAAATGCATCAGACCAACCTCCAACAGTGACTATGGGGTGAATCGAGTGACAGGAGCTGGAGGAGGGGTCAGTGGGTAAAGCACCTGCCTTGCGAGCACAGCATTTGTGTCAGAGCCTTAGAATCCACATAAAAATGCCTGGTCTGGCGCTGTATGCTTGTCATCTCACAGCTGGGGGTGGAGGGGGGGTGGCGCAGCAAGATCCCTGGGACTCCCTGGCCAGCCTTGCCTCACTGGTGATCTCCAGGCAAATTAGAAATCCTGTCTCAAAGGAGATGGAAAGCACCCCTGAACCTGACCCCTAAGGTCATCCTTTAACCTCCACAGGTAAAAGTGAGCACCTGTGCATACACACATACAAGTTACTGAACGGGGAGGCTGCGAGCTCAGTGGTAAGACACCTGCTGTCAAGCACGAAGATGAAGTTTGGGTCCCTAACATCCACATAAAGCCTGGATGTGGTGGCCCGCACCTTCACTGCAAGAGCAGGGAAGCCTGGGCCTGGCAGATGAAGCAGGCGTTGCTGGAAGCCAGTCCAGCAGACACAGTAGGCCCCAGGTTTACAAGAAATCTTGTCTCAAAAATAGGGTGGAAAGTAATGGAGGAAGAGACCTGAAGTTACCTCTGGCCTCCGCCCCGCCCCTCCCTTCCTTCCTCCCTCCCTCTCTCCCTCTCTCTCTCTCACACACACACACCCCGTTTAAAAATCTATAACAAGATATTTCAAAGGGGTAGAAGAAGAAATTCTCCCTTTACCCATATTCATTTTCATTTCTAAGGCGACTACTATTAATAGTTACTGAGGCAGGTGTGGTGCAGTGTAGGCCTGGCCCTCCCAGCAGGAAGGCTGAGGCATTAGGATCACATGAGAGTGATGCAATCCTGGGCTTAATGTGTGGCTTATTTGTGTGTATGTGTGTGTGTGTGTGTGTGTGTGTGTGTGTGTGTGTGCGTGTGTGTATGCGCGCGCGCGCGCCAATGTATTTAAAGTTTATGTACTTTAAACCTTGTTTCAGATTTTTTTTTTAGGTCAGTTTCCCTTTATCTGTTTAAATCACTGAAATTACAATTTCAAGTTGATGTATCCCACAACAAGAGTAACCTACAAGCACTCCAAAAGGCAACTATCAGAACACCAGCCGCTTCATTAAGGAAGCAAAGCTCCATGCTCACCTGCTTTGCCATTCTCTTCTTCCAGTCTTGTGCTCATTAAGCAGGCAATGAACTTGTTATCCACTTGCTGGAGAACCTGCCATTCATTGAGATAAATAATGTGACACTAACCAAAAATTGCCAAAGGCAACCTGCATAAAGAGGTAAGACAGGCCTTTACATGCTAACACCCACAGCTGAGACCCAGTCGAGGAGCCAGCTAGATGGCTCCACAGGTGAAGGCGCCTGTCACCACGGCTCATTACATGCTACATGGCAAGTATGTGAACTCGATCCCAATAAATGTAACACAGACTTATTTTAAAACTGAGTAAGGTGCTGCTGACTGTGAGAAAGTTCTAAGGAAGGATAAAAGGACGAGCGAAGAGCCAGGCAGAGGGCAGGGACAGAAGGGCACTTCCAACACTGGAGTATTTCTGCAAAGTTTCCAGCAGAGGTGCTCCGTAACACATGACCAGAGCCTGCTAATGAACAGAACCAAATTATTTATCTTTTTAAAGACAGTGTCTGGATGCATAGGCTTGCCTGGCTTGGAGCTGTCTACGTAGCCCAGGCTGGTCTCCACCTCACAGAGATCCTCCCTGCCTCTGCCTCTCAAGTGCTGGAATTAAAGGTGTGCACTATCATGCACGGCCTAAAATAGAAATTCTCAACTGTGAAAACAAAGGAAGAGCTATTTTAATAGCGGTAGCAAAAGCCACTAGCAGCTTTCGACCGTGGGGCTCCTCTCCGTCCAGCCTCATGCTCCCCAAAGGTCTCTTTCTGGACAACTGCTCTCTTGCTCTAATCCTGGGTCAACACCTGGGTAGGAGTTTTCTTAACTTTGCCGAAGGCAAGGAGACAGGACAGTCAAAGCAGCGTACAGAGAACAGTGCTGTAAAGGACGAGAGACCAGGGCCCTTTTGCTAATTTCCCAGTCTATGGTTTCCTTAGCTGCAGCCTCACACAGTCACTTGAAAGTGGGTATTTTTGCAGTTAAGGACAATGTTGACTGGTAAATAAATTTTTGGTATTTGTCATATTGTTATAAAACATAAAAAAATACAAATATAACCCTCTTTGGAAATGATAGTGGGCCTGGACTATCAGCCTGAGCAAACTTCACCTCTGCAAACCTGCTTGCATCGTTACAGGCATTCTTAATCTGCAATTCTTTTTTCCTGATTATAAAAATTCAAGGTTTCAGCTGGGCAATGGTGATGTTAGAGGCCAGCTGGTCTACAGAGCAACCCTGTAGACCCTGTAATAATAATAATAATAATAATAATAATAATAATAATAATAATAATAATAATAATAATAACAACAACAACAACAACAACAACAACAACAACAATAAGGTTCTAGGCAGATAAAAAGCAAGGAAACCCATGTCTGATGGCATCTTGGTTGTCAAATTGCCTATATCTAGATGTAACTAAAGCCCAAGAAGCTGGCACACCTGTAAAGGATTGTTTTCTTAATTAAATCATTTGACGTGAGAAGCCCCGCTTTTCATTCAGGTTGTTTGAGGTGGGAAGATGCACCTTTAATCTGGACCACACCTCTGCGGGCGGCCTTCATAAAGGACATGGAGAAAGGGCGCTCGCTTTCTTTGCTTGCTTGTCCTCACTCTCTGGCAAGTTCCTTCCTGAACTGGCATTGGAGTCCACTTCTTCAGGATTCTGGTGTAAACTCAAGACCAGCTGAGACATCCAGCCTTGTGGACTGAACAACTACTGGATTCTTGAACCTTCTGGTGGTAGACAGCCATTGTTGGACTAGCTGGACCACAACTTGAAAGTCACTCTAGTAAACCCCTTTAAAATATTATATCTTATGTAATTACATATATATTATGAGATATATATATTTTTTTTTTCTATCAGCTCTGTTCCTCTAAAGAAGTCTGACTAATATAATATTATTTGACTAATACAGTCTCATTAAAAAAAATTCAATTAGTTGGGCATGGCAGTGTTCCCTTTATTTTTATTTCTTTATTTTGGTTTTTCGAGACACAGTTTCTCTGTGTAGCCTTGGCTATCCTGGACTCACTTTGTAGACCAGGCTGGCCTCGAACTCACAGCAACCCGCCTGCCTCTGCCTCCCGAGTGCTAGGATTAAAGGCGTGTGCCACCATGCCCGGCCAGGTAGTGCACACTTTTAATCCCAGCACTTGGGAAGTAGAAGCAGGCAGATTTCTAAGTTTGAGGACAGCCAGGGCTACACAGAAAAACCCTGCCTTGGAAAACCAAAAGCAAAAAAAAAAAAAAAAAAAAAAAAAGAGCAAAGATTCAACTTCACAGAGGCTGGTGTAGCTTAGTCACTTCATGGATTTCGGTGTTGACTTTACCTGCATGGAATGAATCATCTCTTTGGTGAAGCGATAGGGATACAGGACGTTGTGAATTTTAACTGCTAAACTCTCAGCCTGGCCACTGCTGACATCAACAGCAACCTAGAAAGACCCAGTAAAGACATAACTTAATTTTTTTTTTTGGTTGTTTGAGACAGTTTCTCTGTGTAGCCTTGACTGTCCTGGACTTGCTTTGTAGACCAGGCTGGCCTCAAACTCACAGCGATCTGCCTGCCTCTGCCTCTGCCTCCCGAGTGCTGGGATTAAAGGTGTGTGCCACCACTGCCTGCCTGACATAATTTAATTTTTAATGTCTGTGGAACTAATTTACCAAATCCTCATTTTGGGGTCTTAGAATCCACAGGTCAGCGGTAGAGCAGTGCCTAGCATATGCAAGGCCTTAGTTTCAACTCCTAATGCTGCAAAAAGTTAAGACCAAAACCACACAAACATCTTCATATATCCCATCAGAGATAGGATGAATGTAGAAAATCTATAGATCCAAAAGGCTCTAAGGGTAAGTTGTCAAAATCAACACAATTCTTATAAACACCGACAAAACCAGCATTATTTCAGAACATCTGTCCATGTTCTGTGATTAAGTTTCTCAAGGCATCTTAAGTGAAGAATCGGTAGTCAGTGCTAGTCTATCACCACGCCGGGTACATGCTGTGACAGCACACTGCCAGGACACACACAACTGCTCCTGCACATAATTATTTTATCAAATAGTAACATTTATTACCACCCTGTAAGACAGGACAAATACATTCCCTCTTCACATTGAATGTACACGTTTAATCCAAAATTCCTGACTTTTACAAAGTGCTGACTTCTCTCTACCCTAAACACTAATTTCCAAGTAAATCACCTGGAAATCTGCCTACTTTCCATTCATAATTACAAATCCATATACTCATACATGCTCATATCCAGCTTAAGTCAAGTTCAAGTTTAAAAACAGGCAAGAAAAAGCACTGCAGACCTACCTCCGGGTAGCGGGCAAACACAGGGTTATTCCATTCTGAGAACAAAGACTGGAGCGATTCGCTGACAACGGCAGCATCCACAGCGTCTAGGACAAAGGGCAACAGCTACTATGAGGCCCTAGAAGAGTCAGTGTCCTTCCTACTACAGCCTCAAGACTGAAGACTGGACACATTAGCCCTCTATTCCACAAGTGTCAGTTTGCACTGTATCCCTGTATTTGTTTGAGACAGGGTCTTACTATGTGGATCTGGCTAACTCATATGTAGACCAGGATGGCCTCCCACTGACAAAGACGCCGCCTCTGCCTCTTGAGTGCTGCCACCCCCAGCCCTGATGCTACTCTTTAAACTAGTATTCGGACGGCTCCTTCTGACACAGTTGTCTCCAAATTATCTACAACAGTGTTTCTGGGGGCTGGAGAGATGGCTCAGTGGTTGAGAGGGCCTGCTGCTCTTGCAGAGGACCCAGGTCTGGTTCCTAGTGCCCCACACGGTGGCTCATGGCCATCTAACTCCTGTTGCAGAGAATCTGATGCCCTCCTCTGGCCAGGGCACTGCATGCACCTGGTGCACAGACATGGAGGCAGGCAGGCAGGCAAAAAACATCCAGGCATACAAAACAAAACTAAATATGACTTAAAAGAAAGATATTCCAAGTATGTGTCTAGGAAACACTATAGTTCAAATTTTCTTGTTGCGTTTTGGTAAACCTATACTTAGTCTATTTTAAGAACGACAACAAAGTAATAGATTTCTTTAGCTTTTTTTCCCCCAAAGAACTTTACAAACTACTGAAATATTGAGACATTTGATCTTTAAAAATAAGAACTATCTCCCCAATCACAGGTACCACAGCCTATGCACAATCACCCAGCCCTGAGCTCTGGTCTGCAGAAGCAATTTCTGGTCTACACGCATGTACTGAGTTACGTCGTCCTGTGTCAGACTGAGCCATGGGGAAGCCTGGCTGCTGGGGCATAGCTGGTGCGACCAAGCTGCAGAACGCGACCCTGCCTTGTCTTCTGAATTGAGTGGGACGGTGTGCACCAGGCCCCACAGGCTGCCGTTACCTCACCTCTGCTATTCTGTCTCAGTGCAGTCCTCTCTTCCTGAGTTCTTGGGAGGAAAGGAAGAACAAGATCGCTTCTAAAAGGATGACACCTGTACTGAACCCCTAAACAAAACAAAACAAAAAAAGAAAAGCCTACAAATTTGAACTCAACAAAAATTAACTATTAAAAATTACATAAAAATCTTTCTCTATAAACTAAACAAAGACATAAGACAGAGTACTGAACGCTACACAGAAACCCACAAGTGTCAATGAAATTATCTGCTAACTTACATTAATGCATTGTCTCTTTATTCATGAATGGGATTCTCAATAGCAAAGGGAGGCAGTTGTGTGGGCTGGGGGCACATTAGGCAATTTTCATGGTCGTATCTTGGGTAAATGGCGCAGCTACTGGAATCCAGCAGATAAAGTTGGGGACAGGGCACTGCTAAATACCTTACAAAGTACAGTTACTCAGGAAAGCCTTGTCAGACATACGCTTGTGCTTACTAATCACCCACGCCTTGTGCGGCCTTCACAAGCTCCCAACTTTGGTGTCCTTCTCCGCATCTCCGTCTGTCCTGTAATCGTGACTTCGCTGTACGCCATAGCTAGCCCTAACAGACTGAAATGCTGAGGAGCCAGATAATCAACAGGGTGACAGCACCTGCCACAGGGTGACAGCCAACAAATGCTGACTGAATATGCACGGAGAATATGAGCGGGTGAACGGCACTCCAGTCAAACACCAAAGTCTGGGAAGAAACAGTTAAATTCTGACCATCGTTCGGAAGGAAGGGCAGACTGCAGTCTTAGGAACCATGCTGAAGAGACAGTTTTGAAAAGGAGGGGGGCTCATGGGGCCTGGAAAGATGGCTCTGCACCCGCAGAGGATCTGAGTTCAATTCCCAGCACCCACATGGTGGCTCTAGTTCTGTGGGATTTGATGTCCTCTTCTGGCCTCCATGGGCATGAGGCACGAACATGATGCGCAGACATACATGCAGGCAAGAACACTCAAACACATAAAATAAAAATGTAAGAAAAGGGGTGGCAGACATATAACAACTACTACTTGAAAAGACAAGCCTGTTGGACAGACACTAAGGCAAGGGATTAGCTAAGCAAAAGTTGTCTAAGTTATAGTAAAGGGCACTGAGCTGGGGTGACGTGTTTAACTGATACGAACAAGGCCCTGCAC
The DNA here is from genome assembly GCA_907169655.1 of Acomys percivali. NCBI lineage: Eukaryota > Metazoa > Chordata > Mammalia > Rodentia > Muridae > Acomys > Acomys percivali. The sequence continues at coordinate 178,163,204 of OU015742.1, forward strand.
TAGAAAAAGAAGATATTTTTAAAGAAAAACATCCTGTGGATTGGGATAGGACATTACTCTAAATTTACCTTTATATAATACCTTTTTGGTTTCATATAGTTCGGCTGGCCTCTGGTGTACCTGAGGACAACCTTCAATTCCTGCATCCATCTCCCAACTGCTAAGATTAACGGAGCTTCAACATGTCCCTTAGTAATTTATTGCATGTTTATTTTCATGTGTGGGTCCACCATGTCCTGATTTCCCACTGTAAAGAGCCATTTCCATGTGAAAGGAGGGTATGAGGCGCCATCTTTTCAACAAACTTGTTTCGATACTAGAATTATTTTCATTTGGAACTTGACTTAACGTGGCTCTCAAAAGTTCACAAGATATGGCAACTCCAGATGCTTAAGTGGACTGAAGTAGTTTCAACATCTAAATCTACTTAACAGGAACTGATGTTTATGTTGAATGTGGCAGCTGAGATTTCCCCCCTTTATTTTGGCAACAACCACCCCACAGTTGACCGAGATCCAGTTATTTGTTGGCACTGTATCAGAAGCAGCTACATTTCAGGAAGATGAGGTGCTGCTGCCTTAGACGGTCCTCTCTGATAAGCGCTCGGCACACATGACCCAGACTGCAAAGCACAGAAAGATGCCTTAAGAGCAACTGGATAGTCTCAAGAGCAACACTGAAAGTAAAGGGGTTTTCTCCTCCTATTAAATTCTCTACAAGTTACAACAGTGATTTTTTTTCCATAAGGAAAAAGATTTGAAAAAAAAAAAAAAAACACTGAAAACTAAAGGATTTATTTAACCTTAAGTAAATCAGAGCCTCCAACTAGAAATATTTATCCTAAGGAGACATTATACTTTGCAATTATATTCATACAATTTACATTCTTTGACAACATTCAGGACCTTTAATGGGGATGCATATTTAGAGTTTATCCTACTAGTGAAAGCCGAGCTTATAGCCAGATGGGAATCAGCTTTGCCGGCTCTCAACATCTGGCTCTCAACACACTGCCAAAACAACGTCACGTTTAATGTTGCCAGAAACCTGAGAACTCCAAGCCCTAGAGCAGGCTCTGCTGTTGCCTTGTGCTGTGCCCCAAGAGCCATGTTATCATCAGCTTCTTATATCAGAAACCCCGAGAGCCATGTTATCATCAGCTTCTTATATCAGAAACACACCACGTGAACTGACAGACATCATAGCGTACATTTGGAAATTATAGTTATGCAGGCACCTATTTAGCCTACACTTTGAAAAATGTCGGCCAAATCCCACTTCTAGGGGAAGTTCAGAAAAGCCCACTGCGCTGACCTATATACATCTTTCCAACCTATACAGGTCTTTCCAACCGTAGGCTGGTAGCCACAAACGGAAGCAGGCACAACTCCCAAGATACATTTCTAGATGTGGATTTGGGAAAAAGGGGGAAATAGGGTAGATAAGTACCATGTGTCTTTTTACCATTTGCAGCGCACCACTTTATTAAAGCGAGGCTTCCCGGCCGTCCTTTGTCTCAGATGTGTCCTTCATCAGTCTTCCCTAAGTTCTTACATTTAAATATCGTTAAACCCAGAGAATCTCCATATGCCTAAACCACAACAGAGGCTTGTTTGTTTGGTTGGGTTTTTTGTTTGTTTTTTGTTTTGTATTGTTTTGTTTTTTAGAGACAGGGTTTCTCTGTGTAGCCTTGGCTGTCCTGGCCTCACTTTGTAGACCAAGTTGGTCTCGAACTCACAGTGATCCGCTTGCCTCTGCCTCCCAAGTGCTGGGATTAAAGGCCAGCCTGGCCACAATAGAGGTTTTAAAAACTGGCCCTCAAGGCAGGTGTGGTGGCGCACACCTTTAATCCCAGCACTCAGGGAGGCAGCGGCAGAGGCAGAGGGATTGCTTTGAGTTCAAGGCCAGCCTGGTTTACAAAGGACAGGACAGCCAAGGCTACACAGAGAAACCCTGTCTCCAAACAAAACAAAACAAACAAACAAAAACAAAAAAAACAAGGGGGCTGGAGAGATGGCTCAGAGGTTAAAGGCACTGCCTGCTCTTCCAGAGGTCCTGAGTTCAATTCCCTACAACCACACAACCATCTATAATGAGATCTCGTGTCCTCTTCTGGCCTGAAAGTGTACATGCAGACACAACATTGTATAAATAATAAATAAATAAATCTTAAAAAAAAAAACCTGGCCTTTAGGATCTGGGTGTTATGGTACACACATGAGTTCAAGACCAACCTGGCTACAAAGAGAGTTTGAAGCTGACCTGGTCGACACAGCAAGACCCTGAAGCATTATTCCCTGACCCCCAAAACAACGCCCCCCCCAAAAGCAAAACAATAAAACACAGCCTTCTAATGCTGTCCGCTGAGGTCATCTCTGTGAGCAGTTAGATTGCTCTTTGGCCGTTATTATCTTTCTCACAAACATCTCACAACGGTGACTCCTTCATACTTACCATTCCCAAGCAGGACATCCACAGCCACAGTCGTTAGGTCTTTGGTACAAGCAGTCTGCATGTCTTCAGCAGGAGCAACGAATGTGCTAAGTCCTGTCAGTCTGTTGATGTAAACCATTCTTCCCAGGGCTACGTCGAAATGCTGCTGCCAATCAACAGAGTACGCTTTCGACTCTTTACTTTCGGAACACGACCCTGCCTCAGAGGCGTCGCTCTGGGAATGACTGCCATGTTGGCTGGCAGTGGTGCCTTCTACCTGACCTGCTAGCATTGTACTGGGAGAGTCAGGACTTCCTGCATGCTGTTCGGGAGCTCTCACAGGAACATCTGAACCTTTGCTGACTTCAGAATCACCACAGGGTAACAGCAGAGTCGTTCCCAGCTTCTCTGTGTCACCCATTTTATTGATAGAATGTACTGCGCTGGTTTTATAGGTAGAATCATCCTGGGTGGCAGAATCTGGTGTTAAAAGTGTATCGCTCTCTCTTTTTTCATGCTTACTTGGTAAAGATTCACAAAAATGTAAGTCTAGCCTAGTACGCTGGCTGTTAGCCTTCCAGCTGGGATCTGAACCTGGACATTCACTAACATGACCTGTCATCTCCACTGTCTGCACCTCTTTTTCAGAACCTTTCAGTCTGGATAATTTAGAAGCCAGTGATTCAGTGGATTTCTCAACATCCGAAGGCTTTTTGGTACAGTGAGATAACTCTGCCAGAGTAACAGGACTTTCTCTCCAATGAGGCATCTGTTCAAAGCGATCCCCTTTGGAAAGTGACATTTCCTCTGAGTTCAGGATGTGACTTGCTGGTTGACAAGTATCACAGGAATCACTGTGCTCCATGGAAGTGATCTTACAGCCATCGGGCAAAGCTAAGTGGCTCTTGTCTTTCAGCAGAACGTCGGGTTCGACTTGAGGACTGAGATGGGTCCTGACTTCAGTGTTATTTTCCTCTTCTGTGTCTAGGGAATTGGTAACCCTCCCATATTGCCTCTTAAACTTCTCTAAAGATCCCACTCGTGAACGCAAGCTTAGCTTCCTACGGACTATGTGTTTGGAGCAACCCATCATCTTATCTGTTTTCTTCCGACGACAGGAGACATACGTACACCGTGGGAAGGAGGGTGTGTCAGGCAAAAAGCAACCCGTGTGTGATCCTTCACCACTTTCCTGAAGAAGAGTCACGTTCTCACCCATTGCTACTGGCTTGGTCTCTGTCCCATAACCTGTATTTGTTCTGCAAAATCTCCTGTTGGGCAGTTCAACAGCCTCTTTACTTAAAGTGCTTGTTAAATCGTTGCTGTCTGGAGTCTCAATTGCATGGTGTGTTCTATTTCCAAATGTTTCTTGGGCACTTACAGGACCAGGTCGAACATAATTCCTAAATGAATGTTCTGTTTCAGTTGATTTAGTGTGCTCACTTTGTACCACATGAGTTATAAAGCCAGTGGAGCATAATTTAACTTGTCCATAACTAAAAACATTTACTCTTCCACGACTACTAGGCTCCTTTTTTCTTCTTTCCTTCCTCCTCTGAGTACTCTGTACTCTTAATAATGCTGTCTCAAATGGCAGAGCTTGGCATCCCTCTTCAGTAGCATCTCCAAATGTCTCCAGTTGACTCTGAATCCCACTACTTGGGGGAATGCTGGCAGCCATGACATTAACAGTAGTACTTATTTTCTGTATTTCTAGATCTGCCTCACTCTCCTCAAAGAGATGACATGTCTGAAGAGGTCCTGGAAACATTTCTGGACTTGTTCCACTTGGACTTTCTGAAGTCCTGTGTTCCAAGAAAGATTTTTTGCATTTCTTATTTTCTCCAGAGTCTGATGCTTCGACTACCTCTTCTTCCAACACCCCCGCTTCTAAGCAAGCAATGTTGTCCATTTTACTGTGACCCAGGCCATCTGACTCATAACTGTACAGTGAGTCCACTGTCTTTTTTCTGATAGTGTCTGAATCTCCAGAATTCTGTGTGTTTTTATTTTCTATAGTAGCTATTCTTTTCACAGCTTTTGACTGCAAATTAAACATTTCATAGGAATCCAAGATATTATTACATGCTTCCTGGAAACTGCTCTGGTCACTCTTCTCCTGAGTGGACGCATGTGTCTGAAGAGTAGCACCAAGCAAACTAAAACCATTATCTTCATTAAATGCCTTAATATCTTCACCTGATAATTCCACATATAATTTTTCTTGCTTTAAAAACTTCTTCACTCCTTCCTGAATACAAATCAACAGGGTATTCCAGTTCTGAAACTCAATCAGAGTTTTGGCTGGCTCCATGCACACATCGTATTCGCAGAATTGGCACTGCACATTGATTACATAGACCCCATGGAGCTCTGAGGCAGAACGGTGCCGAGGACTTGAATTCACTTGCCTACTGGCGGAGCCATTCTTTGGCCTGCATATAATACTTTCTTTTCTTAATAAAAAGTCAATGAGTTTATGCAACTTTGTCCTTAAGACTAGTCTTCTGTTCACAAACAAAAACTGCATATTCTTATTGTAGTGTGCTTCCGAACTGATGTAGCCACTAAACTCAAATTCCTTGTATTTAAAATGTATTTCTCTTAACTTTTGGGATTTGCCCAATCCATAAATCTGACAAAATCGAGAACATATGTCTTTGGTTTTAGGGAGCTGAAGAACCATGGAACCGGAAACATCATTCCTCAGAGAGAAAGACGTGGAAGGGTGCATGAGGGAGACAGCTTCTATCCTCTGCCTGACTCTCTCCAACTCTAGTCTGGGATCCATGTTTTTCCTCCTCACGGGTAACTGGTAAAACAGGTTATATGCTGTCACCGTTGTCCCCACGCTCGGTCTGGTCAAGGCAGCTTCGCAAACGCTTAGGGCTTTTCCATTCTGAAACGTTTTCACAAAGGCCTTCATTGTTCTGCTTCTCTTGGATGAGATTTCCACGGCACTAGCCAGGTCAGCTATGCTCGCCAGGGCCTCTCCCCGGAAACCGTAATACCTTGGGTTCTCCAAGTCCTGTACTGAGCTGCATTTACTAGTAAAATAGCGGCTTCCCACCTTCTCGATGTCATCACCCGCCACCCCAAGCCCGTTGTCTATCACTTGAACTTGGAAGGTCTCCATATTCACTCTGACGGCCACACATGTTGCTTCGGCGTCAATACTGTTGAGGGTAAGTTCCTCGACACACTGGCCTAAGGAGCTGATGGCCAAACCAGAACGCAATTTGGCTTGGACTTCATCTGACAAACACTTGATCATGGCAGGTAGACATGTGGAGCGAATGCCAGACACTGGCTTCCTTCTTTGACTGGAAACAACCACCTATGGGCAACGAAACAAAACACACACCCTACTAAATCTCAGTTACATAGCATCACTGCTTCTGTCAGCTTTTTATGAAGAACTACAGTTTTTGAGGTAAATAAAATATTAAACCAAATATGAAACAGAAGTATAGTTCTGTTTTCTAGACAGCGCACAAAACTCATGCCTGGTATAATGGACTTCAATTCCAAAGAAGCATTCATAATTTTATAATTTTCACTGTTCAAGTGAATGCCCTAAAGTGAAATCGTAATTACACTTGATGTTGACCCATAAAGACACTATTCAAAATTCTAAGCACTTCACTGAAAACAGATGCCTAAATTAAATTCAGCTAAGAAACATTAGCTAGAAATTATTCATGAAAAAAAGTCCAAGCTAGTTTCATAACATTTATACATTACACAATAATCATGGCTTTTAGAAAAACTTTTGAAGCGCTAAGACACTGTAAATAGGAGGGTAAAACAAAAGAATGAAATTAAAAAGTCAACATATCAAGGAGACCCATTAAGCCATTACTTTCGTCACGATTACTTTCTCAGGAAGGGGGGGATGGGAAGTTAAAATTCCTTTGATATTTAAATCCTGCTCCTGTGTTGCTTTTGGAAAAGCCCTTCCCTAATTACTCATATTCTGTTGTATTAATACTTTCGGTCTTTATGTATCCCCCAGGACACAACTTGGCAACAATAATGACGGTATGGGGTTGTCTGAACCTGATTTCAAGTTTTCTCGTAGGTACAAACAAACCCTAAGATTCTAGGTCGTTAAAGGTCTTACTTCCTTCTTCATAAGCGGTAACAGCGTGGCCGGAAGCAGGGCTGGCTTTTTAAAACCTGCGAAAAACCGGGGCTACGATTGCTTTCTAAGACAACGAACTTAGCAGCCGTTGGCAAACGGGGTGAATGTTTAATAAGCATTCGGATTACACCGCAGTCCTAGGGTCCAGTTATCAGGCGCCCGTGCAGGCAGGCCCGCGCCTGCGCAGTCCACCCGCCCCGCTGCTCCGGGGGACCCCGAGTTCCGCCAGACAGGCCACGGCCGTCTTCTAGTGTTAGATGAGCTCCCGGGACCACAGTTCAGCACGTGCTTCCCCCCACTTCACCTCGAATCTCCTCCACCAATTCTCACCGACCAACCACCTCCAACGCCGGACGAGCGCTGTGGAGCATGCGCTTCCGAGATGCCGCGAGACGGCTTCTGCACGACGTCTTAACCGCGCAGGCGCCAAGGTGGCCAAGCTGCGTGCATCCCTTCACCTGGCTAGTTCTAATTAGTTCTTGCGCCTTGTTCTCTTTTGGGGTGGGGTGAAAGGCTGTTTCTAGTAAGTTTTGCTTTGTTCTCTTTCTCGTTCTCATCTCCTTTGCATATTCTAATATTTAGTTCGGCATTTAATTTACTTGTTTCCTTAGTCTTTGTTTGGTAGATGGTAAACTACGACGTAAAGGTAGAGGGTTTGGTTTTGTTTACCGCAGTGCCCAGGTGGCAAGTGGATAGTCAGAGAATGAATGCAGAGTGATCTTAAAATTAATGCTTTAGGGCGCTGGAAAAAGCTGAAAATCCAACCCAACACACACATACTGTTTTTAAATTATCAGTATTATCAGTATGTCTGGCTAGCAATCAATTAAGACACTGACACGTTATATTTTAAAATAGCCTTAGTTAACCTGGGGCAGGGCAGATATTAATTCTCTAACTACTTCCCATGGTGCAACTACTTCCCACGCTATCTATTTCTAATAACTTGTATTAAGCCACCTCTCATCCATAATCCCAAATACTTGCTAATGTTCTTCATCAGGGCCGGATTCTCCACCCATGCCAGCCATGTGCTTCTCCTCCATCCAACCCATGGCGGCCTTCCTCTCTTCCCTTCAGGTCTCTCTCCTTCTTCCTCTGGTCGGTCTCTCTTCTCCTTCCCAGAATTCCTCTCTCCTTCTTGGGACCCTTAGCCACACCTCTATCTCCTCTGCCCTGCCCAGGTGGCATGGCTTTTTATTAATCAAAAGGTGGGGTCACAGAGATAGCAAGCGGTAGTTAGCATCAAAATCAATCTCTCTCTCTCTCTCTCTCTCTCTCTCTCTCTCTCTCTCTCTCTCT
>OU015742.1:178179106-178250039 GCA_907169655.1 Acomys percivali
GGGGGGGGGGGGGGGGGGGGGGGGGGGGGGGGGGGGGGGGGGGGAGATGGGCACAGTGGTGCACACCTCAGCACTCAGGAGAAAAAAGCATGTGGATCTCTTAGTTACAGGCCAGCCAGGGCTACAGAGTGAGACCTTATCTCAAACTCAAAAGAAGAAAAGGTCGGAGGCAGAGGAAGGCAGATGGCTATGAGTTCAAGGCTAGCCTGGTCTACAAAGCAAGTCCAGGACACCCAAGGCTACACAGAGAAACCCTGTCTCAAAAAAGCAAAAACAAAAACCGAACAAACAGCAATAAGAAAAGAAAAAAGTCAGAGAAAGACTTAGTATCTGGAATAGATAAAAAAAAAGTTATACCAAGAAGAGACTTGATACCCTATGAGCATATACAGGGGGAGGAGGTCCCCCTCAGCCACAGTCCTAGGGGAGGGGAGTAGAGGGAAAGTGGGAGGGAGGGAGGAATGGGAAGATACAAGGGATGGGATAACAATTGAGACGTAATATGAATAAATTAATTATATATATGTATATATATAAAGTTATATACACATATACACAAAGAAAAATTATTCAATTTAAAAATGGGCCAAGGATTGGAATAGAAAGTTCTCCAAATATGTTATATAATATCTTCTTTTACATGCCAATAAACACATAGATACTCAACATCATTACTCATTAGGAAAAGGCAAAATCAAAACCACCCTGAAAATATACAGCATATGTTTCAGCCTTGAAAGGGAAGGAAGTTCTGACTCAAGACATGTGGGTGAATCTGAGGACACAATAACAAATATTGTATGATTCTCCTCATGAGCTAACTAGAGCGGTCAAGTTTATAGAGAGCCAGCAAGATGGCTTGTGGTTTAGGGCCACTGCCGCCAAGCCTGAGGACCTGAGTTTGATCCCGGGAGTCTACATGGTAGCTGTCCTCTCACCTGCACATCCATGGAAAGCAGGACCATGTTTGCTAAGGGCTGGTGGAAGGGAAAACAGGCCGGTGAGTAGAGAGCTTCAGTCTCTCAGAAATAAATGAAAATAAGTGTTCTCTGTGTAGCCCTGGCCTGTCCTAGGCTTGCTCTGTAGAGCAGGCTGTCCTCGAACTCACAGAGATCCTCTGCCTCTATGTGTTTTCAAATGGTTAAAACGGTAAGGTTTTTAGTACATATGTCCTATGTACTGAAAGAAAAAAAGCAAAAAGTGTTATTCTGGATAATTTGGAATATTCAGTTATCTGTTAATGATTTGTACTTTACTTCTACTGTAATTGAAGAACATTCCTTGTATGATTAAGTTGTTTTAAATACATTGGTACCTGAACGAAAACAATGGACATTCCCAAGGAGATGCTATAATGAGCTAGCTAGACAATCCTGCTGAAGGCGGAAGGGAAGTTGAGATGGCCCTTGTGCTCTAATGAGATTAGTGACGGGGAGCAGCAGTAGAGGCTGCTGCATCTGTTCATCCCTCAAACGCTCCCCACTACTATAAGGGGACACCAGACTCCACCACTTTACATGTTAACGCCTGCTCAGGAATGGATGAAGGTTTTTGTTTGTTCGTTCATTTTTGTCTTGTTTTTTAAGGGTTTATTATTATTTATACAGTATTCTGCCTGAATATGCACCTGCCCACCACAAGAAGGCACCAGATCTCATTGCTGGGAATTGAAATCGGGACCTTTGGAAGAGCAGTCAGTGCTCTTAAGCCCTGAGCCATCTCTCCAGCCCCTCGTTTTTTGTTCTTTGTTTTGTTTGTTTGTTTTGTTTTTTTTTTTTTTTTTTTGAGATATTGTTTTTTCTATGTAGTACTTGATGTCCTGGAACTTTCTCTGTAAACCAGACTGGTCTCAAACTCACAAGAGATCCACCTGCCTCTGCCTCCTGAGTGCTGGAATTAAAGGCGTGCATCACCATGCCTAGTCTGATAAGGTATTTTAATCAGGAAAACTTAAATTAGAAAAGGTGAGTGTTCTTTCAAGAAGGAAAAGAACAAAAAAATACTCAGTGTGGGGCTGGGGAAGCAGCTTGGCTGGTAGTGTTGCTGAGCATGCAAAAGTCCCTGGGTTTGAATCCCGTGGTGGAAGTTGGAGGAATAAACCTGTAGTAGCTGTGTGGATGATTACATATCTTATATCAGCGTGATCTCCCCACCTAACATCACCTCTGGTTTGGTTTGTTTTTCGAGACAGGGTTTTTCTTTGGCACTTTGGCTGTCCTGGACTCTCTCTAGACCAAGCTGGTCACAAAGTCACAGCGATCTGCCTGTCCCTGTGCTAGGGTTACAGGCATGCACCACCACGTCCGCTCACCTCTCTAGCTTGAGGTTTGAGCTTTATAGGTAGTTTTCCTATAAAAGTGGCTTGGCTTGGTGACATAATAACAGGGTGCACTAAGGGTATTCTCATTCAAAAGGGTGTCTAGATGGTCCCTTACCAACTCCTAAAAAGGCCAGTCAGGAGCCCCTTGCATTTGCATCATGTTTTACAGATTACTGTGAAACAGTCTCAACTCATCGCTCATCGGCAACTACCCCCACCTCCCCAAGTTACCAAAAAGCCAGCCAGCCTCTCCCAGCTCCCATTGGTCAGAACCAGGCCTCATGCCTATGGGCCACATACCTGAGTGTACTTGCGGAAAAACACCCCTTGAACCTTCCCAAAAATTTCGTAATCCACTGAGACCAAGGTGTCCCCTTCTGCCATGCTTAAACCTGTCAGAGACCAGGAAAGCAACAGTATGAGACATCATTCTAAGAAAGGGCTGTGCCCGTACTCCATCTCTACGGAGACCTCTCCGGAACCCCAGGGTCCCGGAACTTCAAGGAGTAACTGGGTGGGCTTGTGGTCGGGGGCCTTCACCTGCTCACCCCGCTACCCTCGCAGCCCTATGGCCGCCAACCATCCTTCTCCCCATGCAGCCCGCAATCCCCTCCACTGACACTTGGATGATCCGAGTGGCGGACACTCGGGTTTTCGGAGCTTCCTCACTAGCCGCCGATCTGACCCGGGGACCTCCAGATCAACCACCCGCGCCGCGCTAACCGCCGCTCCCGGAAGCTTAGAGTGCGACTCCTCCAAGGCTGCCCCGCACGCCCATCACCGCGGTCCAACCAATCATAGGTGGCATCTCGGCCAAGAGCCCGCCTAGGGGCGGGGCTTCAGGAGGAGTAGATCAGGCGGTGGAGGGAGCCTGGGACTGATATAAGCAGAGATCATACTTTGCATACACTGACCTAGTCTGTACCCAACTTCTGTACGAACCTCCACTTCTTATTTTCCAGCTGGTATAGAAAGGCATAGACAAAACACTTAGAAGACGTCCACTCATAAATTAAGCAGGTGTGCCAAGGGCTATTGGCATAAATCAGTGACTGTAATAGCAGAATCCTGCTCTGGAGGAGCTCGAGGTGGGAGAAAGACATTAAACATTAAGCATCAAAATTAAATCAATTGAATAGGATTCATACCCACCTTTCTGGCCTCTTCTCTCTCTCTCTCTCTCTCTCTCTCTCTCTCTCCCTCTTTCAATTTTGGGTCATGCATAATTTAGACTTGATAGCAAGAGATAATAAATGCACATGACATTATGGTGAAGTGTTGTTGTTGTTTGTTTGTTTTTGTTTGTAGCCCTGGCTGTCCTGGACTCTCTTTGTGCACCAGGCTGGCCTCGAACTCACAAAGATCCACCTGCCTCTGCTTCCCAAGTGCTAGGATTAAAGGGGTGTGCCACCACCACCCCGCTTGGTGAAGTTATTTTATCTGGGCTTTTGGAAGCTGCTACCCAGAATCTGTCTTACTAAGATTGTGCTTAAATAAAATAAACAAACAAACAAATAAACAAATCATGCGCAAGTAATTCTTGTCTCCAGAATCTCAATTGAACCAATAAATCTTAGCAAAATAACCACATTGCATACCTTTACTTTTAGAAAAAGAGAATCACTAAGGGTTTTGTAGGTGAAGATTGCTAAAATGAGAACTGGCTTGCGTGCATTGGAACTCAGCTACCCTTAGGATCAAGAATGTGTATGAAGCAAATTGTGTGTGATGCTCATTGTCTCTTCTTGGACTCCTTGTATATATTATATCATTTCATAACACTGGGCTCCGTTTGTTAGCGTGTCGGGCTGGCAGATTTGGCAAGATGAGAAAGTTTGCAGTGGTAGCTATGGAAATCCATCATTACACTAGTTCCCCACTTACAGAGTCATAAAGTCCTCCTGCTGGAGGGTGAAGGAGCCGGAGTGAACGGTGTCCTTGGCAATATTTGAAAACAACACTAAACACTGTATTTGACTGATGTAATTTCTCTAAAATTCATTTAAAGTAAGTTTCCCTATAGATTCCAAACCTACTGAGCATTTAAACGAATGGAACATGTGGTGTACAGAGATAAATGATGTATAATCTTTTCCCTCAAAGAGTTCTTTATCATAGATAAGTGTACGTGCAAAGAATGACAAGATGATGCGCTAATTCATTTCATAAGCATTCTCCGAGAGGTCATCATGAACCAGCCCAGCATTATAACAGAGACAGAAAGTTATGAAGAACTTAACAGACTGATTCTGACTGGGAGGATGGAGAAAGGGTTTGTTCAGGAGACAGCATCTTTCCAAAGTTACAGAATCACAACGAGAAAGTGATGGAGCCAGGATTTAGCCTCAGGCAGCCAGTCCACAGTCCACTCCCAAGACTACTGCCTTCCATCACGCCCTAGTTGTGGGCGAGGCGGTGCCAATAGGCAAGCAGGTAGAAGGAGGGAGTTGCGATGAAGCCGGGGACTCTCACTGTGCCATCTGCACATCAGGGCGTTTGGGGAACCTTTTGGATGTACGCCCACATTTTATCCCCAAGATATTGCTTCCCACTACACAACTGTGGTTGAGACCTGCTGAGATTGGCTCGATTTATTATGGGAAGGCAGAACTATAGATATATTCTACACCTAATATGGAAGATAGAAAATGACTAAGTCATATATGTCAATTTTTCAAGAAGGGATGAGGAAAAAGAAACTATAAGATCAAAAGGATTCAGTACTTAGCTCAAGTTAATCATTTTACAAAGTGTACTTGGTCAAGAGTTCACATTTTACACTTACACACACACACGTATGTATGCATGTATTTTGTGTATCTTTTTGTTCATATGTGTATGTGGACACATGTGTGGTGGCCAGAGGATAACCTAGAGTGTCATTCTCCAGGTACAACCCATGTTTTTTTCTTGAGACAGGCTCTCTCCCTGTACTGGAACTTGCTCAGTAGGCTAGCCTGATTGGTCAGGGTCCCTAGGGAGTCACCTGTCTTTGCATTTGCGGAAGCAGGATTGTAAATCTGTGCCACCAAGCCAGACTTTTAAAAATTGGATCCTGATGCCTAATTCAGGTCCTTGTGCTTGTATGACTGAGCTTGTCCCCAACCCTAATAAATACATTTTTTTTTCAAAAGACACACTTTGTGCATTCGTGTTTCATTCTTGAGCAGCAGCTGTGTTAAGCTCAGTACCAACCCAGTTTTAGTATGTGTTGCCAAAATGCTATATACACTTTTTTATTTGTGATCTTTGTCCCCTCCTACCACCCGACCCCTAGTGTGTGTGTGTGTGTGTGTGTGTGTGTGTGTGTGTGTTTTGCTTGGGAATGGAACCTAGGTCTGTATACATTCTTTTTGGGAGTTTTGTTTTGTTTTTGAGACAGGGTGTCCCTATGTAGTCCTGGACCAGGCTGGTCTCGAACTCACAGAGATCTGCCTGCCTCTGCCTCTTGAGTGTTAGGATTAAAGGCGTGTGCCACCATGCCTGGTGGTCTGTGTGCATTCTAAGTATATATCCTACCACTGATTGATAAGTCCTGCTAATCTCAACAAAGCTGGGAAAGAAGGTTTTAGCAGCAGCATCTGGACACCAGCAAGAAGGATGGATTGGGGGAACAGATGCTGAAGGTGAGAGGATGTACAACATGGGAAGCAGCAGAGAATGGGGATAAGATCAGCAGTCTGTCACACTGAGTCTGGGCCTCCTGGTGGGTAGCTGGAGAGAGACTATGGCTAAGCAGGCCATATTTAGACATAGGTGAGACCCCATACGGCAGGTCTGATAGAAGTCATAAGGAAGAGCCTGCCTGGGGTGGAACACGAGCGGGAGAACAGCTAAACTTAGAAGGCAAGGAAGGGAAAAGGCACAAATGGCAAAAGCCTTAAACAGGCGGAAGAAGGCTGAGAAAGAAGAAACCAAGAGGACACAGGAGTAGTGAGAAGTAAGTCTTGGCCGGGTGTGGTGGCGCACACCTTTAATCCCAGCACTCGGGAGGCAGAAGCAGGTGCATCTCTGTGAGTTCGAGGCCAGCCTGGTCTACAAGTGAGTCCAGGACAGCCAAGGCTACACAGAGAAACCTTGTCTTGAAAAAAAAAAAAGTGAGTCTTAAGGGAGAGAATGCTCAATATTGTCAAATGCATGGGATGCAGAAACAGAAGCTTACCTTCTTGTCCTTGCTCATGGGAAGGACAGCAGTAGCTGTATAATTAACAAGAGGGGCCAGAACCCTGTGGTCAAGAAACCGAGCGTGTCCTGAACATGATGCACATCTTTAATTATAGCTCTTGGGAGGCAGAGGCAAGTGGATCTCTATGAGTTTAAGGCTAACCTGGAACACATAGCAAGTTCCTGGCCAATCATGGCTACATTGTGAGACCTTGTCTCAAAAACAAACAAAAAAGTCAATCATAACTAAAGAAAGAATGAAAATAAGAAAAAGAGAAAGAAATTGAGGTGTCCTGTTACTTGGTTCACGATTGCCATAACTTCAGGGCCAGGGAGTCCAGTGCCATCTTCTGGCCTTCTCAGGAACTGCACACACAGGGCTTACACTCACAGATAGAGCTGTCTCTCTGTGTGTCTTTCTCTGTGTCTCTGTCTCTGTCTCTGTGCGTGCCCCTCTCTGTCTCTCTGTTTCTGTCTCTGTCTCTCCCTCTTTCTGCCTAGGGGAGCCTGAGGCCAGACGATTAAATCGGCAGGAGGCCTATCCAGTGCTAAGCTGTAGACTACAGCAAACAAAACTAAACAGAAGAGAAGTGACTGGGATCTTAACATAGAGGAGACAGATACAGGAAAGTGAACCATCTTTCATGAAGTTATGCATATTTTAAAACCAGAAAAAAAGATGGAGAGTACTATCCTGGTTGTGATGGCCCACGCCTAGAATCCCAGCACTCAGGGAGGCAGGGGCAAGGCAGATCTCTGTAAGTTTGAAGCCAGCCTGGTCTACAAAGCAAGTCCAGGACAGCCAAGGCTACACCCTTCCTCGAAATGAAAGGGGGGGGGGGGAAGATGGAGAGTATTGAAACTAGTTAAAAAGGGTGCATAGGGGAGAGCCATAGAGTTGACTGAGGCAGAGGGAAGCTGAGCGTTATGGGCAGGAGTCAGTGGGAAATAAATGCCTGCAACGTGAAGAAGGCAGAAGAGACACCTGAGCATGAAAGCGTCTACTGACAATCGGCCTTAGAGAGCCCGCCAAGGAATTTCTTTGTAGCACATAATAGCTGACGTTTGATATGGTGAAATATTAACGGGACTGCTGTCTACTTTTCTTTTCCCATGTGCACGAATCTTCTGTGTAGTTACAAGAAAAACTGAGCTCTATCTGTTCCAACCAGCTCATCCAAATGAACTGAAGGACGAAGAAGACAAATAAACTCTCTTCTGAAGTCAAAAAGTCACAGAGGATCTTTTAATGTTGAAATCAAGTTATGTTCAGTATTGTTGATCTGGTAGTTAACTTCATTATCTTTACATTTGGCTGAGTCATTCCCGGGCCTTAAGGAGAAACGGTCACGTGAGAGTAAAACATAATGTTTAGCCTAATAGCATAATGATTACATTGGCTTTAGATACTACCCTGGGACTATAACACGGAGCGAAATAAAAGTAAATCTAAGAGCAAGAGCCAAAGCAACGCGAGGGAAAACAGCCCGGGAGCGTGTAGCCTGAAGCTTGTAGCCCTACCTGGGGCCTGGGCGCTGCAGCCGAGCGTGCTCAGAAGGGCTATCAGCAGTCCCACACCAGCTAGCCGGGCAGACCCCGGAATCCTGGGGCGGGATGACTCCGCAGCCCATCTAGGGGCTCCACCCTTCTCCAGACAAGGGCACACCCTAAGGTCTGGGAGCATCATTCTAGGAGAAATCCAAGCTCTTCTTTGATGTAGCCCCAGAAAAGCCTCTCCAACCCCTCCCTTCTCCCCGAGGGCATCGCTGATCTGAGCAGCAAAGTTGGCTGCACCAGGCGTCAAACGACCCGACTGCATCCCCACCCCGCCCCACCCTCCCTCCCTCCCTCCCATTCTCCTCCATCCCTCCCATTCCGCAGCTTCTCACCATTTGTGGACTGCGATTGCGCACGTCTGTAGCTGAAAGTTCGCAACCAGAGGCGGCGCTCTGGTCTCCAGGCAACAGGGATAACAGAGGTGGACAGAGCGCGCCTGCGCGGACGGCGGTTGGGCTTAGCCAGGTGTGGAAAATTAAGTCTTGGGGATTTTCTCTGAGCAGGAGCGGCCCATAAGCGCCTCAGGTACGCGGAAAGAAGGGGAGACACCGCGACTTCCACCTCCAGATGGGCTGGAGAGTGAGATTTTATCCCTAGAAGCCGTGTCTCAATCAGAGTTCCCGTTTGACCCTCTGGGACAGAACATGGCTTCTGAGTCTAAAACCGGCTCGGGGTGTCAGGTGTCACCCCCCACCTCTCTCTCCCTACCCCCACCTCCCCACTCCGCGCGCGCGCGCGCACACACACACTATCTCGTTACAAGCCTGGTGCGGTTTGTTCCTTGAATGGGGGTTTGACAGCCAGGCACCTGCTTCTGGCCAGGGCAGCCCCGTGCTCTTTGTAGTTTTCCAGGCGCAGGGATGGGGGTGGCGAAGGGCGAAGGGGGGAGCCCAAGGAGCGTGTTGTGCCAGGCCCTGTCGCTAGGTCACTGTTCTCACCCCGTAAAAAAAAAAAAAAAAAAAAAAGTGAGACTGGACTCAGAGCAGCCTCTGCAGTTTACAAGAACCTGGGCTAGTATTAAGAGCAGGTCGTCTGTTCTGTGTCACAGACGACCTTCAATCTAAGGCTGTTTCCACCTATTCTATAACGGAGTACCGCAGATCAGATACGGGTGTTGAGGAAAGCCAGTGGCAGAACACCTGTGTCACGTTCATGTTTCTGTCTTCAGGGCTTAGCAATGTCTGGCACCTAGTCATCACTCACTAAATGCTTATTGAAGAACGTCCTGGCAGATCCAGCACCGCAGTCCCGAGAAACGTTTAAAGGGAGTGTGGGTAGGGCAAATGTACTAAACAGTTTACTCTAGCAGCCGGGAGTGAACCTCAGACAAATTCTTCACATGTATCTGGTTTAAATCTCTCCTAGGCTTTGGTCCAGGCCCTGAATGGCTGGTCTCCAGTTGGCTCCACATCTGCCTGTGGGCGTTATGTTCCCACATAATAAAACAGAAGTTCCAGGGCTCCACTCAGCCAAGCGCGACCCTTTTGAACAAAGCGACTCTTCCCAGCGGTCCTCCATGGGACATTTGAGGAACAGTTTCCAGAAGAAGCCTTGGAGGAACACAGAGCTGGAGCAGGAGGAGGACGTCTCCACTCACCTCAGAAGAAACATCTGCACAAAAGCCCGGAGGCACTCCTGTCCCCACAGTGGGAGAATCAGCCAGCGAGGCTCAGCAAGCAGTCCCCGGGGAGAAGGAAACGGTTTGTTTTACTTGTCAAGCCCTCAGCCACGGTATCCCAAAGTAAATGCCCAAGACTTCATTCCCTTTAGGAAGAAACGTGTTGGAGTGGATCGGGCATACCCACTGAAACCTATGGTCCACCGGAAGTCACACAGCACAGGTGAGGCCGGCACCGATGGCAACCAGAATGGCTACCCAAGACTCCCTGAGGTCAGAGGGTTTTCAGACAGCAGCCTAGGTTTGAGGAGCTGGGTGAGTTCGTCTATGCTTGCCTCTGTGCAGGCAGAGAAGGCGGTGGCAGATCTCCATAGGACCAAGTGGACACAGATCCAAAGACTAGAAGCTGCAGGCGAGAGCTTACAGAGGGAAATCCGAAGAAAGGAGACACTCCTACGAGAGAAGCTGAAGAAGACAGAGGAGGGTCTTCGAAGGATCCAGGAGGAAAAGAAACAGGCCAGGGAAAACGGAGACAGAGAGCTACACAGAATGACACGACCTGGGGGCAGAGTTAGAGATAGCAACAGCAGCGACACGTACAATCCCTGTTTATCCCCAGGGTTCAGGTCTGAGGCGTTGAGAGGGAACAGGGGAGAGAATCACCCTTGTGAAGAAGCTCGGGAAAACACTAGTCCACTCCAGCTCCCCGATTCCGAAATCCAGAGGCTCAAAAGAGAAAGGCTGGTGGCAAGCAACAAGAAAATCCGAGAGCAAGACTCAGGGCCTCCCCCAGCAGACAAATTCTCTCAACCGGCAGAGGAGCTGGGCAGTGCACGGCAGCAGGCATCAAGCTTGCCTGGATTGCCAGGCTCCTCTGGGTCCAGCTCCTCCACGGAAGAGCCAGAGCTGGGCAAGTGCAGCCACTGTGGACGCATGTTTCTCTCACTCAGGCTGCAGAGACACTCCACCGTCTGTGGCAGAAGGCAGGGGTCCAAGAGGAAAGTGTTTGACTCCTCCAGGGCCCGGGCTAAGGGCACAGAACTAGAGCAGTACTTGAATTGGAAGGGGCCAACCACAGATAAGGTAACAAAAGCTCTCCAGATTTGACTTTGTACAGGGGTGCGTGCAGTGTGGCCTGCTCTGTCCTTCCCAGTTTGCTTTGGGAACTGGGATCATGTAGGATGGAGGGGGCAGTCACAGCTTCTGTCTGCCAGCCTCTGTGATCAGAGCTCTGCGTAGGAATCTCACCCTTCTGGGAGAATCCCCACAGTTTCTGTGGGAATGTCAACGTATCCATTCAAAAACCAAGGCTCAGACCTCCCCTAAACGCACATATACGTACACACACACACACACACACACACCACACACACACACACACACACTTTTTATCTTTTAGTGCTGTCTTCAGAGACCTGTAGGTACTAGATCAATAGTCTATTGCTAATCAATAGCCCTTGCTCTTAGTCACTATCTTAACACCTTTATGAGGTAGGGTCAATCTATAAGTCATACTTGAGTTGACTCCAAAATCTACACGTCAAAATATATGTCCTTTTGATTATTATAAAACAAATTCATGTTTGCTGCAAAAAAAAAAAAAAACCCATAAAAACTAAATGTGAAAAACATGCATTTTATCCAGGTGTGGTGGCGCACACCTCTAATTCCCAGCACTTGGGAGGCAGAGGCAGGTGGATCGCTGTGAGTTTTGAGGCCAGCCTGGTCTACAAAGCAAGTCCAGGATAGCCAAGGCTACACAGAGAAACCCCGTGTTTCTTGAAAAACCAAGGAAAAAAACAACCAAACAAAAAAACACTTTTATTTTAAGACAAATATAAAATGCTTGTTTTCTTGATTTGTTGTGAGAATCCCTTGCTTTCCCCATCTGTCACCATGCTCCGTTGCACCCACCCTTTCAGTATTAGTTCTGCTTTGATGCATTTTCTTAGTAAATTCAAGAAACACACCTAAGTTTGTCCCCCTACCCCCCCAACTATCCCAGTTAGAGTATTAACATCATAGGGATAAAGTAATTTTATTTTTCTATATCTCAAAAATATCCCTTACTTTAGGAAAAACAAAACAAAACAAACAAACACACACAAAAAAAACAGGTGGTCACCATAACGGTTTCATGACATTTAGCTGATCCGGCTCGGGATTTTATGGGTTAATTAGACCTACCTGGAGCCCATTGCCCCGTAGCCAGCTTTCACGGGTATGCTACCTGGTTTGTAAAATAAGAGTTTACGAACATTGCTAATTTTAGAATGTATTAGAAAAACTTATTAAAAGCTGGGCACAGGGCTGCACACACCTTTAATCCCAGCACTCGGGAGGCAGAGGAAGGTGGATTGCTGTGAGTTGGAGGCCAGCCTCGTCTACAGAGTGAGTCTAGGATAGATAGCCAGGACTACACAGTGAAACCCTGTCTCGAAAAACAAAATGAAAAATGTAATAAGTCTGTAGTTTTTGTGGGGTCATGAATTTAAAGAAAAATATTAAATGACTAAGATGATCGGGGTTGGGAAAAGCCCACGTTCGATGATCTCAAAGCCCCTGTGTAAGTCCAGCACTCTGGGAAAACCAGAACACAGTTCTGTTTCCATTTCTTCCCCAAGCATGTGTGCCCTCGTGGGCCCTCTTTCTTCCTCCACCCCCTTCTGTCTGTCTCCTCTCTCCCCTCCTGGACACCTGGCCTGGAACTCACTATGTAGACTATATTGGCCTCAAACTCAGAGATCCAATTGCCTCTGCTTTCCAAGTGCTAGGATTAGAGAGGCATGGTCACCACACACAGCTCCCAATTCTCCCTTATCAAGACTTTACAGTCCCCTCACTGGGGCCTTTAAAAAAGCGCGTGGATGGGGCTGGAGAGGTGGCTCAGTAGTTACGAGCACTGGCTGCTCTTCCAGAGGACCTGAGTTCAATTCCCAGCACCCACATGGCAACTCACAACTGTCTGTAATCCAGTGCCAAGTGATTCTACACCCTCACACAGACATACATGCAGGCAAAAACACCGATGCATATAAAATCAAAATAAATCATTATAGGAAAAAAAAATTGATGGAATGGCTGTTCAAAGATAACTTATAATTAGTGTTTTCTCTCAGTACAATTTGAGAGCTCACCACAAGAATGTTTACCCCACATTCTTCAGAGATAATCTCTGTAAAGTCCAGCTTTCAACACGAAGTCAGCGTTTTGCTCTGACAGATAATGACAGGATGGGCAGTTACTATTCTGTCCCCTTTGGTCAACCTGGTAATTCACTGGGGATTCCCTATGGCCTGTCATAGTGATTTATTTGAGGCCATCATGGAAAAAGAACTCTGTGCTTCTTAAGTTCCTAAACATAGTAGCACCGAGGCTGCAGAACACACCCCAGCTCTAGCACGCTAGTTCGAGGCCATGGCTGCTCTGGGGACACAAGGCAGGAAGCACGAGTGGGGTTGAGCTTCACTACTTCCTGGGAGTGCCTCAAGTCTCACTGCGGAGCCCTGTGCCTTTGAGAGCTGAGCGGCTGCTGCTCCTTGCCATTCTTCCCACGTACTCTGAGAGCAGGACTTCCTTCAAGTCATTTAATAGTCGGATAGCATCAGCAGACATAGACCGCGCCTACTACACTGTCAGCATATGAGGCATATGAAGCGCCCACATTTTTGTGCTTGATGTAGTAAGGAATATTTGAGCGTGGCACAGAACGGAAACACAACGACTGACTGTACCTCTCAAGTTCTTTCTGGCTGAATTCTCTTAAAGTTCCTGGTGTCCTCTCTAACATCAGTTCTTCTGTCTCCTGTCTCAGTAAGATACTCCTGGTCCAGCCTGCTTTTTCCTTTGATAGTATTCCTTGTTATTACCTATTACCTTTAATTAGTATTTATTTTGTGCACATCGGTGTGTAGGCACACATTGACATCAGAGGGCAACTTGTTAGAGTTGGTTCTCTTCTTCTGGCTTGGGATAAACTCACTGGTTTGAGGCCACCCACAGAGCCATCTTGCTGGCTCTAATTTTCTTTTCTTTTTAAAGATTTATTTATTTATTATGTATACAGTGCTCTGCCTACTTGTACCCCTGCAGGCCAGAAAAGGGCATCAGATCATATTATAGATGGCTGTGAGCCACCATGTGGTTGCTGGGAATTGAACTCAGGACCTCTGGAAGTGCAGTCAGTGCTCTTAACTGCTGAGCCATCTCTCCAGCCCGGCTCTAATTTTCTTTTAAGTAGTTTGTTATACACATTTAAAAAACCATGTGGTAGCCGGACGTGGTAGCGCATGCCTGTAATCCCAGCACTCGGGAGGCAGAGGCAGGCGGATCGCTGTGAGTTCGAGGCCAGCCTGGTCTACAAAGTGAGTCCAGGACAGCCAAGGCTAACACAGAGAGACCCTGTCTCAACGCCCCCCCCCCAAAAAAGACAAAAAACAAAAAACCATGTGGTGAGCGGGGCATGGTGGTGCATGACTGTAATCCTAGCCCTCGGGAGGCAGAGGCAGGCAGGTTGCTGTGAGTTGGAGGCCAGCCTGGTCTACTAAGTGAGTCCAGGATAGACAGGGTTACACAAAGAAACCCTGCCTTGAATGAACAAACAAAAGACCATGTGGTTTTAATGCAGTCTTACTTCATCTTTCTCGGGTCCCTACTTTGAGTCTCCAGTTGTATGAGATATCTTCTGGGATGCATTTTCATGTTTCTAAATAATATGCTAATTTTCTTGATTTGCCAGCCTTCCATAGTCTCCAGCGCCTGCTTGTGGAGCCTCAGAGGCAGAGCGCTGTTTCAAGTCCTCTTCTCTTGTCTTCTCCGTCGTTAGTTTCCCTCTTGACTCTAGTTGGTCACAGTTCTGATTTAAAACAGTGAGATTTTATGGGACCATTACACCATTATCCATCTCCATTGATTACCAAATTCTGCTTCTGCCTACATGTACTTGGAGTTTTAATTATTGACTTAGTTTTTATCTCCTTCGTTCTCCGTGAATCTATACCTAAAAATTTCCCTAACTCATCAACTAGATGTTAGGCATTTGTTAATGGTTTTTTTTGTAAGTGTCCGGATACAGTTTATAACAATCAATTTGAAGTGTTTTTCTTTTCTCCCAAGTTCTGGAAACGTCTCTTTCTCCTCCTGCTCTTTCTGGAGTGGTCATCCCTGGGCTTTGGAATGTCCATCTGTTTCTCTTCTGTGTTGGATCCTGTCTTTTTCCTGTTTCCCTGCTTGTTTTGCTGAGGCTTCCCAAGAGATATGCATAGGTCTTATATTTTTATTCACAGAATTAAAGAAAAATATCTACACAAATGCTTCCTATTTGATGATTTGGCTGGGTATAGAAATTTCAGCAGAAATTATTTCATTAGAACTTTGTTTTTAAGACAGCCTCATTACTTACCACTATGTAGCTTTGGCTGGCCTGGAACTCACAGAGATCAGCCTCTGCCTCTATACCTGGCCCTTTATTAGAAAGCGCTCCCTCTCTCTCTCTCTCTCTCTTTCTCTGTCAAAGATAAAATTGAATAATAAAAGTTATAAAGAGAGGGATAAACATTTCATGACTCCTTACTTTATTAGAACTTTTAAGATGTTATTTTTTTCTAACTTTTAACATCCAGTGTTTAGTGTTGAGAAATCTAAAGTTGTTTTGATTACTACTTCATTTTATGAAACCAATTTTTTTTTTTTTTCATTTCCAAAGGCTAGTAGGATTTTCTTTACTCTGTAAGAATTTACAGTGATCAATTTGAAGTCTTGGCAAATCATTTCAGTTTCAAGGCTTGTGATCTTTAATTGTACAAATAAATGTGTTGTTTCTTTAATTACTTCTTGGGCTTTCTGGCCTTCTTGGAACACGATTGCCCACATGTTGAACTTTCTGAATGATTTTCTGCTCATTTCTACTTCCCATCTGATGGCTTTTCCCAATTCTGAGATGTGTTTTTTTTTTTAATTATTATTTTGCAATACTTCTATTTGAGTTTTGACTACCAAGCTTTTAATTTATAGTTGTTTTGTTTCTCTGGTTGTTCATCTTTCATAATATGCTCCTTTTATGGACAACATCTTCTTAAAATGATTTATTTTTATGCATATGGGTGTTTTGCTTGCATTTGTGCACTGCCCAAGGGGCCAGAAGAAGGCATGGGATCCCCTGGGACTGGAGTTAGAGACTAATGTGAGCTGCCATGTGGGTGCTGGGAATCAAACCTGGGTCTTCTGCAAAAGCAGTCAGTGCTCTTAACTGCTGAGCCATTTCTATATCCAGGATATGTGTGTATATAATACACACACACACACACACACACACACACACACACACACACACACACATATGGTTTTTTGAGAGGGGTTTCTCTTTGTAGCCTTGGCTGTCCTAGAATTGCTTTGTAGACCAGGCTGGCCTCGAACTTACAGCAATCGCCTGTCTCTGCCTCCTGAGTGCTGGGATTAAAGGCCTGCGCCACCACTGCCCAGCTTGATATTATATTTTTCTGTTAAAACGTTCGGTGTTTGTGTGTAGTTCCTGAACTTTTTGTTTTTGTATATTGAGTCCCTTTCTCTTTATAGATAAGTTTTCATCAAATATCTGATAGTCCCTGTCTGTTCATTTGGTTTTTTGGTTTTGACTTTTATTTGAGACAGGGTCTCACTCTTTAGTCCTGGCTGGCTTTGAACTCACAGAGATCCTCCTGTCTCTACCTCCCGAGTGCTGGGATTAACCTCCACATCCTGCTGTTTGTTTGTACTTAAGCCTTAGTGGATTTAGTCACTAAAGGAAATTATCAACAGGGAGCCCTGTCTCTGTGGTCCCTCCCTAGAGGTTGCCAGAGGATGGTACTCTGGGAGCTGATCTGGAAAGGGAGTCTGACAGGCCTATGCTTGTAGGTACCCTTACTCGGGCTTCCTCACCACCAGTGTGGAGATTAACCCTGGTCCTTATCCTGTCTGGATTTTCTGAGCTAAAATCCATCTAGGGGTTGGACAGTCATCTCAGGGGTTAAGAGTGCTTTTCCAGAGGACCTGAGTTCAGGTGGCTTACCTACCTGTAACCCCAAGAGATCTATCTCCATGCCTGCACATGCCCATGACACATACACACAGAGAGATAAAAATTGAAGTTAAAAAAATATCTTTAAAGGGCTGGAGACACGGCTCAGTGGTTAAGAGCACTGTCTGCTTTTCCAAAGGTTCTGAGTTCAGTTCCCAGCAACTACATGGTGGCTCACAACCATCTACGCCCTCTGATGCCCTCTTCTGGTATGCAGGTGTGCATACAGATAGAACATTCATATACATAAAATAAATAAAATCTTTAAAAAAATATCTTTAAAACCTATCTAGTTCAGCTGGGCAATGGTGGCGCACGCCTTTAATCCTGGCACTCGGAGGCAGAGGCAGGTGGATCTCTGAGTTGGAGGCCAGCCTGGTCTACAGAGTGAGTTCCTGGACAGCCGGGGCCACAAAGAAAACCCAACCAACAAAACAAAACAAAACCCAAAAACAAAACAAAAAACTGGCTAGCTCAATTTCTTTATCGAGAAATCTCTCTCTTCGTGGGGCCAGAGGGTACTGGGAGAACTGGGCACCTGGATATACAGGGTGGGAGAGGAGCCCTAAGTTCAGCGGGTTTCCATGCCCACACCCCCCTCCTTTCTGCCCGACCCCACCCGCTCAGGTCACCTTGCCTCCGGGGAGGATCCCTCCTTGCAGGCTCCTGGGCTGTGCTTCAGTGCTCGAAACTTAGACATCACTCTTAGACCTTTTCTTTGTTCCTTGAGCTTAAGGATCTTTCCACATGCTCCCATGGAGCCCCAGAAAGGGGAAAGTCGAAAGCTCAGCGTTCCTTTCACATTACAGGCTGAACCTCTCCGGAAGAGCACCTGGAGACAGAAGCATGAGTCTTTCATCCGTACCCTCCGCCATGCTCGCCAGGTCCAGCAGGTTATCGCCAGAGGTGGAGATCCCTCGGACTTGCCTCCCATCCTGCCTGCAGAAAACCCAGACTACGTCCAGTGTCCTCACTGCAGCCGACACTTTGCTCCCAAGGTGGCAGAACGACACATACCTAAGTGTAAGACCATCAAGAACCGGCCTCCACCCCCAAGGAGGCATGACAGCTGAACAGACAGAGGCAGACCTTCTGCTTCCGGGTCAGCAGGAAACCATAGAACACGTGATGTGGTGCAGGGAGAAAACAGAACTTTTCCAGAACTCAGGATCTGCCTACAGAGCCGAACAATCCCTGAGGAGAGCCTACTGATGCATGGCAGACGACAAACGCAAGCACGAGCATCTCATGGAATCGTAGCCTTGGCTGCGCGCCTGCGTAGGTTCTTGCCTGAAGGATTGGTAGGCGAGGCCCCTGGGTGGTGAGGCTGCATTAAAGACATCTTCTCCTGAGCCTGACCGTGTCTGTGCCGGTGAAGTGCTTGTGTTCAGTGTTTTTCTGCCATGGCACGTGTCCAGGGTCTCTGTTGGTCCTTCTCGCTCCTGAAAGTTGGGGTATAAAGATGAGTGAGCTGGGGGTCAGAGGGTCATTGTCATACAGATGGTAACTCTTTAGGGAAGTTTATCCTTGGCCTCCGTGGCCCATGGTCCTGGCTGGAAGCCAACAAAATTATGTAACATTAGGGGGCCAGCGTATCCTAAACCTTCCCTGTGGTCTACTGTATAACGAAACATCTTCATGCACTTTACAGGGTAGGGGCGGGTAGAAAACAATTTTACTTCTCTGTGCTTGTTCTCTTTAAATGTGCTTCATATGTTAAAGGAAGAAGCTGCTGGTACATTTTCAAATAAGGCCGCCTGGCTGCCTCGAGGCCACAGATCCTGTCTAAGCAAGCGTGGACAATGCTCAGGGTTTCATGACCCAGTGATCAGAGCATAGTCATACTTCTGTTTTAAACTCTGAAAGGGATCAGGTCTTCTTAACCGTGAGAACAGTGCCTAATTCAAGTTAGACCCTCAACTAATGGGTTCTAAGGGCTTAAGAAGATGAACGTGTAAGCTCCTAGAACCACTGGATATGTAACCTGACACGCCCTCTCCCCCAGGCAAGTTCACTGAGGAGCACGCCAAGTTCCTTTCTCCACGTTAAAAGCACCAGATAATAAGGCACATCCCCACAGATGTTCAAAAAAGTTTTAAAGATTTGTGAGTGTTTTGACTGCATGTATGTATGTGCACCATATGCACACAGGAAATCTGGAGTGTTGGATCCCCTGGGCCTGGAATTACAGATGGTTGTAGGCCACCATGTGTGTGCTGGGAACCCAGGTCATCTACAAGAGCAACAAGTGTTCTTAAACTCAGAGCCATCTCTCCAGCCCCTCGCCCCCACCCCAGATGCTTTATTGTTATGAAGCATTTAAAAATGTTCTTTTAAAACTTGGGATAGGAGCAGGTCTTGACAAACTGGAAACACTGGGCAGCAACCTACACAGCACACACTGGAAAGGGTTCAAAACCTTCCACTCTTTCAGTTGGGAATACTGGTAAGCAGAGCCAGATTCCTTGCTTCCTCTGCTGGGCCTCCTAGGCTGTGGTTTGGGATCCCGCAATGATGTTACTAGGGTCACAGGTTAGAGCCCTCAAGAGAGGCCAACTGTGTAGGGCTTTCTAAAGACACAAGCTGCTATTCATTCTTAAGCTGCCAAAGAAAGAAAACAGGAGCCCTTCTCTTGGCATTCCCTTTGACCTCAGTTTTTGTCAGTCTTCTGAATTTAGCTAGCTCTGGCTCTGGGGGAAAGAGCTGTTCCATAACCTCGAATCTTCCTGGATAGAGGTCACATAGATGCTGCTTGTAAACGTCCATATTGTTACTTTAAGAACATGTCATAAACATCATACATTTTTAAGTTCAAAAGCTATGGGAAGTTCACATGGCGAAACATGGGAGGTGTGCAGACGTGCAGAGCTACAACTTCCTAGTTCACACAGCAGTGCCTCTTGTCAACATTTGCTTTCAGTTGGTCATTCTGCACAGCTACCCAGATGGCAAGCAGAGCGGTGATGTCGAGTTCCCTCCTCAAAACCCACGACCTGTGAGGTTTAATGATGAGCACATTTATGTGGCAGCTAATCACTGAGGCAATAAATGACTTCTGGCTTTGCAGGGAATCTCACAGTCCTGACTGGAGTCCTGACCCCGCCCTCCTGCTCTCATGACCAGCATGAGGCCTGGAGATCTCATGTGAAGGACTTTCTCTAAAATCCGTATTTTTCTCTGGGCTGTTCTTCCTACGCTGAATGTTTCTGAATAGATAACAAACCAAATGAAACTTGAGCACTGGGAGCCTTTTGCTTTAAACTTTAGTGCTATGCTCAGCCAAAAAAAGTAACAGCTGCTAGGCCAAGGAGTCCAAATACAGCTCAGCGTTCCTGAGGACGTTTTCTAGACAAACTGGCATGGTCACTTGGAAGTTTCCCACTCAGGACAAGGAGGTGTGCAGGCATGCACACCAGTGTGTGCCACCAGAGACAGGTTTGTGGATGCTGCAGGCTAACTCGGGCTACCAGGAGCCCAGCAACCACACTGGCCTGCTGTGCTGGCTTGCTGGCCCAGGGTCCTTCCTTTTAATGGCTTTGTTCCCCCTCTGCACTTTCTGAATTTTTATAAACTTTTGGGGAAAAAAGCTGTAGCAGCAAAAGTGATTTTTTTTCTGGGAAAAAAAGAGGTTGGAAAACAGCAGAGGTTATTTCTGTGTAACATCTCCTGTGTTGTTTCTGTTAAAAGAACATACTATTTATTTATAGAAGATTCACAGAATCAGAGACTTCCCAAGGCCTAGAACCGTGGGTGTTTCATCTCTGGTGACTGAGGTGGTGTACAGGTTTACAGAAGCACAACATTAGCTCAGTTTAAACGTTTATTTAAAACAGAAACGCCACACCACTCCACCCTCATCCTTTAGCGTCTGGCTAACAATAAGCTGGCTCTTGAGCAAAGTGTTGGCACAGAGGATTAACACAGGCTAGTAACTCAAGGCAACACTACTGAGAGCTTCAAACACTAGCACTACAGAGAAGATAAGCCAGGACCATTGAGAGAGTTAGCCATAGAAAACCATTTGAAGATATTTTTGCTGTCTTGCCTTTTACTCAACCCAGTACATGGCTGTGACTATTGAACCGGTTTCTGTTTGCATAGCTGTGTGGTGGCAGGGGTAATCTTATTTATGGCTGTCCTAGGCACAATACTGGGAAGTGCAAATTGTCTCTAAGGCACAGAACTTAGATTTTCAGCTAGATTAATAGCAAACCTAGATTTCTCAAGGGAATATACTAGAGAAAACGACCACCATGCTCCATATAGACTTGACTCCCCAGGGCTCCTGACCCTCAACACTCACTGTCACTCCACAGTCAGCTGTAGCATGCTCATGGCCCTCAGCTCTGAGCAAAGCAGTGCTCTTAATGAACACCTTAAGCCCCGCCTCTCAGGCCTGCTGAGATGGTATGCAGAAGGCTACAGGACCTCAAAAGGCCAGCCAGTCCTGAAGAAAACATGATGAACCAAAACCTCTGACAGGATTTACAGGCAACAGCCAGACCCCTGAACTCGTAACCTTACGTCGGGATTGGGCCCTTCCCATGTTCTGGGAGAAGGCTTCT
The DNA here is from genome assembly GCA_907169655.1 of Acomys percivali. Classification (NCBI taxonomy): domain Eukaryota; kingdom Metazoa; phylum Chordata; class Mammalia; order Rodentia; family Muridae; genus Acomys; species Acomys percivali. The sequence continues at coordinate 178,200,385 of OU015742.1, forward strand.
GTGATTTTATCAGTACTATTGTACAGTGGGACACCAATGATCCCATCAGACAGAGCTGCCCATCCTCAGAGATGGGGTCTCCTCCCAGCACCAGCCTTTACACTACCAGTTTAAGGAAATGGCAAAATTCCTCCTGCAATATTAAAATAGATAGCAAGCCTTTTTGGTTTGGTTAAGTGAGACAATATTAATTTAGCTGTGTATAGCACAGAGGATGTGGTACTTATCAAAGCAGCTGCTGTGGCCCCAAACACAAGCAGTTCATTAGACCCGGTGGAAGCATAAGGCTCACATTTAAGGGAAACCGTCAAATGCTTGCCCAGAAGGTTGGCTCTTCTAGGACATATACTGTCTGTGGAAAAGGTAGCTTGCTCCTCTCAAGAAGAACACAGCAGAAGGGAGCTTGCCGCCAATTTCCTCTCATTTGGCAGGTTCTACCTGTCAAGCTCTTGGGACCCCTAGGATTTGGTGCTGGCTTTGGGCCACTCAAGTACAAAAGATACCGATTTGTTGGGTATGACATGGCTTCAAAACACACCAAAGGGGAAAAATACTGACTAGACATAGAAAGGGAGTGCCTGGGGCTGTTTATCCCAATCAGCCCCCTAAGGGCCTTGGCACTAGAGGTACAAAGAAGCCTTCACAGGGCCAAGACCTCAGTGCCATTGCGGCCCTCTCTGATACCAACGCAAGGCACTAAAGGGAGTGTGACCCCCCTCTTGATTCTCTCAGATACCTCCTAACTTGGAGGAGTCCCCAGGGCTGGGAAATCCCACCTTGTACTAACCGTTGCCTCCAAGTTTGGCTATTGTGATGAGGGACCTGCCCTTTCTCAGCTCCTCACTGATGATGTTTCAAACAGCTTTGTGAAAGCAATGTACACTTTCCTCAAAAGTCATTCAGCTGCACGAAGCACCTGAACTTCCTGAAAATAAGCCCTAGACTGACTCTACCAGTAAATTTCCCTGGACTCCAGGCTTCTGAGAAGGCATGATACCTTACCTCCCTCTGGAGGACCCTGGGCAGCCTATTCCATCTTTTCATTTTTCCTTCCTCCATCCAGATGTGCAATGCCTGGTGCTAAAATCCCAAGGCAGCGTCCAATTCATGATGAAAATAACAAACAGAATATGAGCTGCTACCCGTGCAATTAAGGTGAGTACTGTGTCTCCTCTTCAAAGGTGGGATCAGAAGATGAGGTACAGAGCTGCTGTTGCTGTAGCAGTCACTGATGACAAAGCCAGGGCCACAGGACCCTTCCATTATTCAAAACAGTAAAATCACGCCTAGATCCTATCTAAAAGGCAATGCCACTCTCCAAGTGCACAAGGAAAGTGCTTTAGAGCCTCCCTCTGCCCTGCGCTCCGTGTCTGCAAGTGAACAAAGCCAGGAAAAGCTGCTCTCTGCACTTGATAAGTGTGCGGTGAAGTTCTTTGGGTCCCAGTTTCCTGAGGGCCATGTGGGCTCAGGAGACTAGAGGCTGGGTCGACAAGAGTCTGTTCCGAGGAGGCACCAGGATTCCGAATCCAAGTCAGGCTTCGGATCCATTTCCACTTCTTCCTTTGCTGTCTGAGTTCCTTTGGAATGCATCCCCACCTGTGCAGACAAACAGCCCACATTAGTAACAGTGCTGCTGGCTGTGGCACTCAGCCTCTTGTGGAAGGCTCAGGCGGTGGCCCTGCCTTGGAAGCAATCTCCATCTTTACACTTACACAGGTAGACTAACAGTTTTGGTTTGCCCAGGCCTACAGGATTTGGGAGGTGTAGTATGAAAAGTGAAATGGCTGGGGTCTTAATGCACACCTTTAGTCCTAGCACTCAGGAGGCAGAAGCAAGAGAAATTTGTCTCCATGAGTTTGACGCCACCCTGGTCTACACAGTGAGTTCCAGACAAGCTACGGCTACATAGATCCTGTCTCAAAAAACAACAAGCAAGAGCCGGGCAGTGGTGGCGCACGCCTTTAATCCCAGCACTTGGGAGGCAGAGGCAGGTGGATTGCTGTGAGTTCGAGGCCAGCCTAGTCTACAGAGTGAGTCCAGGACACACAGAGAAACCCCGTCTCGGAAAAAAACAAAACAAAACAAAACAACAACAACAACAAGAAGCAAACAAACCCACCAGTCCTGGGTAAAACAATATCTGTGCTTGCTGTAGCTGCCAATCTTATCCCAGGAATGTTTCATGGACATTCTTTCCCTTTATCTTTAATTCAAAACAACCATATAGAACAGGTTGTATTCACATTAGGGGTAAATGGCAAAGCCAAGGAGTGACGCTTCCCACACCCACAGCAGAGATGGAGTGATACCAAATGCGTCTTGTGCAAATGTTTTCCCCAAATTTTTAGCCTGAACCCACCGAAGTCGTAACTGTACCTTCTAGTTTCCAGAAGAGAGCATGTGTGCGCTCAAGCCACTGAATCTGCAGGTAAGAAGGTAACTCCTGGAAGTGGATTTTTTTCCCACCACTGTGGGTTCTGGAATCATTTTTAGACTCTACTTTTAAATGGTTCAGCAAGGGCTACGGATGTAGCTCAGTGATAGAGCATTTGCCTACCATGTAAGACACTGGGTTCAATCCCCACTATTGCACCAATAAATAAATAAAATGGTTAAAATAAGAATGTAGCAGCAGGTGTGGTGGCACACGCCTTTATTCCCAGCACTTGGGAAGCAAAGGCAGTCTGCTCTCTGTGAGGCCAACAGAGTGAGTTCAGGACAGCCAAGGCTACACAGAGAAACTGTATCTCAACAAACCAAAACCAGCGAGGCCCACCCCCCCAAAACAAACAAACAAACCAAACCCAAAGGGCTAAGTCCACTTAATACCTCGCATCTGGTCTCTGTGAACTTTCAAAGCAGATTTAGAAATTCAATTACTCTTTTAATGAATGCCCTCACCTGCTGGCCTCCTTCCAATTTCTTGTTCAGCTTTTGTAGTTGGGTAAAAATCTGGAGGTTTTCTTGCTGTAGCTTCTGCTGTTCGTCCAGACACTTTAACACCAGACCCTGCAACCTCTCAACCTCCACCTGCAGAGTGCTGCATGCACAAGCGGGAGAGGTCAGTGCTTTCCCAGCACACGGTCCTGCAGGACTCAGCCGTGGGGGCTAGGGACAGAAAGGAGACAATGCAGGAGGATTTGCCAGGGCTCCCCAGCACAGACAACACAAGAACAGGTGCACATCAAGGAGAAGGCCTGCCTTCCAACTGCCTTCATACTAACTGCACAAGGGACTCTCAGTGCTTAAGCCTCGTTATGCTGCAATAATCTAATTTGGGAGGGTTTTGCAAAAATCTTTTATTTTTTTATGTTTTTTAAAACACTGAAGTAAAGAAAAAGCATGAATTTGTTTTGAACAAGTTCTGATTACAGTGAGAATCATAAAATGTAGTTGGTTACACTGTAGACAAGCTTGGTGAAGAAAACTGACGACACAATTTAAGAAGGCCAAAACAGGAGGAAATGTTCACACTCAAGTTTTAAAGGTTTTGTTACCATTCTCCTGGGAAGGCTTTCAATTATTCTAGTCTGGCTTTTTCTCCTTTATATACTTTTTAAAAATAGCAAATCAGAGCCAGGTGTGGTGGCACATGTCTTTAATCCTAGCCCTTGAGAGGCAGAACCAGGTGGATCTCTGAGTTTGAGGCCAGCCTCATCTATAGAGTGAGTTCAGGGCAGCCAGGGTTACACAGAGAAACCCTGCCTCAACCAACCAACCAACCAACCAACCCACCCCCTGCCCCAAATTAATAATAAAATAAAAATATAATAAATAGCAAGTCAGCAAATAACAGCCTACATGTCAATTCTTACTTACTTTGTAAATAACACTTTATTAAAATTCATTCATTATATATTACAGGTTGAGCATCACTAACATGAAAACTCTAAATGCTCCTAAATCCAAAACTGAGCACTGACATGACACCATGAGTGGAGAATGTCACACTTAAGCTTATGAGATGACTGTAGTTCAGAATAGATACATTAAAATATGGCACAAAATGGCCTCCAAGCTATGTCTAAAAGGGCTCTATGAAACAAATTTATGTTTAGACTTGGGTCCTAACCCTAAGATATCTCTGTGTGTGTGTGTGTGTGTGTGTATGTGTGTGTGTGTATGCAAGTATTCTGAAATCCAACAAAATGTGAGATTTAAAAGACTTCTGGGTCCCAGTCATTTGGAGAAGGGATACTCAAATTTATATTTGTGACTGCTTTTGTGCCATGATGTCGGAGTTGTAGATGCAAAGTGGATCATACAATCCACAAATAACTGTGTGGCTTCTCTAGAAGAAGTGTGATGTCCTCTGAGTTGGAGCTGACTTGCACAATTTCATATCTCCATAGGTTGGCTGTGTATGCACTGTTCCTTTAGTGCACTACAGGCACTACTTCTTACACAAAGCTCAATCACTGTCATGGTGTCATGAAAACTGAGTTTGTGGGGGTAGGAACTTGGCTATTTGTGGAGTATTTGCTTAGCATGTACAAAGCTCTGGGTTAGCCCCCAGTACTGCATAACTGGATGTGTGGCATGTCTGTAATATCATCATTTGGGGGGCTGGAGCTCTGAGGCTGGGAGCAAAGGTCCTGCTCTTCCAAAGGTCCTGAGTTCAATTCCCAGCTACCACATAGTGGCTCACAACCATCTATAATGTGATTTGACGCCCTCTTCTGGCATGTAGATATAGGTACATGTAAATAGAACACTCATATTTTTTAAATTTTTGTTTTATTTTTGTTTTTTTGAGACAGGGTCTGTGTAGCCTTGGCTGTCCTGGACTCACTTTGTAGACCAGGCTGGCCTTGAACTCACAGAGATCCACCTGCCTCTGCCTCCGGAGTGCTGGGATTAAAGGCGTGTGCCGCCACGCCCAGCTAGAGCAATCATATACATTAAATAAATAAATAAATCTTAAAAAAAAAAATCAGCCAGTAGTGATGGTGCACACCTTTGATCCCAGCACTCAGGAAGCAAAGGCAGGTGGCTCTCTGAGAGTTCAAGGCCAGCCTCATTTGGGAGGTGGAGGCAGGAATAGCAAAGAAGTTAAAGGTCATCCTCCACCCTTGGCTGGGCTACAGAACTTGTTTCACAAAGAAACAAACAAACCATCACAACGAAAAGACTAATTTGTAAATTTACTGTTCAGTTTTTGTACTTCTGAGGAAGAGGGGAAAATAACTTTCTGGTGCTGAAAGGCAGAGTGGCTTTTAGATTGACCAAGAGAGTGTAGCACTGGCCCAGGGAGCTGGAGGACATGGTGAAGCCAGGAGACCCTAAGAACTCACAGACACTGTCTACCTAGCTGAGGTTAAGGACACAAAACTCAGTTACCCAGGCTCCTACTGAGGGCTGGTGTTGTGGAGGAACTTCAGATGCGACTTTGAGTCCTTGCAGCTCTTCATAGGGTAGGGTGTCCTTCTCAGATTCTGAAAATGCCGCACTTAGGGGAGTTGGGCTGTCAGGCATGGGGATGAACTCTGCATTTTCCAGCTCCTAGGTCCACAAGAAAGAATCATATCAGTTTGCTTGCAGCAATTTACTTTCTCCCGAGTTCCCCTGTAGCTTTTGCTTTCATTTTGTTGTGACATCAGCACCCTCTAGTGGGACAGAAGCGTGGTGGTTAACAATATGTTGTCTAACCTGCAAACTGCCATCTTCCATCAGCGATTCAAATTCAGACTCAAGTTCAAGAACAATTGTGTCTGGTTCACTCCCCCAACACAACTCTACACACACTCTCTGCTGGTAAGGAGGATGGAGGTGTGCGGTTTCCTCTGCTCTCTATCTTTAGTTAACCAGTCAAGTCCTATTCGTGGATCACTACCATCTCTTTTTGCAAAAACTTAAAAATTCCACCACGTGTAGTGGCAATGCCTTTAATCAAAGCACTCTGGAAGCAGAGGCTGTGAGTCTGAAGCCAGCCTGGTCTACACTATGAGTTCCAGGCCACCCCTAGGGAGTATCTGCTGGCCATGCTGCACATACTAGTGACTGAGTCAAGAAGAATAAAGCAAGAGGTGGGTTAAGAGAACCAATAAAACTCAGCAATTTCATCACCCTAAGAAATAACCACTATTACAGTGGTACCTAGACTGATCCACATTTTTCTGTGCAATGTATTTTCTGAAAGAATAAGGTCTGGCTGATAGAAATTCCATCTTTTCATATAAAATAAGTTAACATTTATCTTTCTGTAGCTTACCTTTAATAAACTGTATTTCTATTGTAAGGCATTTCAACTGCCTGATATTTCAGTTCTGTGAACAGTAGTATATAATCAGTGAACTTGATTTTTGCACAGGCACACTGCAAAAATACCTTCAACTCCATTTAAACTTTTTAAAAGATTTATTTATTTGTTATATATTCAGTGCTCTGCCTGCTTGTACACCTGCAGGCCAGAAGAGGTCATCAGATCACAGATCACATTATAGATGGTGTGAGCCACCATGTGGTTGCTGGGAATTGAACTCTGGACCTCTGGAAGAGCAGTCAGTGCTCTTAACCACTGAGCCATCTCTCCAGTCCCATATGTTTGTCTTTTAGGAAGCTTCTACAGTAGTATGTTTCCTCAGGACTTTCTAGAAATGCCTTTCTAGTGTCCTCCCTCCTAGTATATGGTTACCCTATAATGGGGCAATGACACCCTCTAGATACCACAGCTAATAAATAGAAGGTTCAGTGCTATGAATGGGTGACCTTTTTTGGAGTTGTTGGCAAGTGAAGGTCCAGAGACCCCCAAACTTTACAGACTATGGCTAGTGTTCTTGGTTGCCCTCCAGAACTTGACAGTAAGACCCTATTGCTCACTTAGGAGACAGAAGGAGGAGGGTCTGCGGGTTCAAGGCCAGCCTGACCTACATAGTTCTAGGACAGCGAGGGATACAAGGAGACCTTGTATTTAAAAACAAACAGACAAACAAACAAACAAACTCTATTGCTGAAGACATCACATAGTTGAGTCATAGAACATAGAAAAACCAAGCTGGTACTCCCTGGAAATCACTACTGGCAAGCATTCATATTGCTGAAAGTTACTATACACCACCAGAGAGAAAAAGTAATCACCACAGGGAATGATGGTGCATGACTTTATTCCCAGTGCTGTGAGCAAAGGCAGGCAGATCTCTGTGAGTTCAAGGCCAGCCTGGCTTACAAAGGGAGTCCAGGAGAGCCAGTGCTCTGTGTAACAGAGAAAGCCTGTGTTGAAAAAAAAAAGAAAGCAGTCACCTAGCTGTGAGCCCTTCAAACTATAAAGACAACTGGCCTGGCAAGACATGCTCATTGATACATAGGGGCATGAATATCACTGGAGTAACCAACCCCTTTCTAATTAAATTTAAGGCCTGCTCCACAAGCTGAATCTCCTATCTGGCACTGTTATTGGGGCCAAAAACATAGCATAGACAGGTCATAGGCCCCAGGAAAAAATCTACTACTTCTACTACTGCTTTGTTAAGTGGGCATAGTATTAAGCTGACTCCTAATGACTTATTGCTATATTCATAGATCAGCATGTCTCACAACCTTCATCAGAGAAGTTTCTTTCAGCAGTAGACAGTGATTTAACACAGAGACACACACAGCTAGTAACGGTGAGAGAATGAGACCCAAGAGTTCTCACTCTAAAGAGGACATCTGTATCATACGCTCTCCTCCCAAGGCTCAGGGATCATTGTGGAAGAAGAGGATGTAGGTGACTTTAAGAAAACATGTTCCTGGACATAGCAGGACAGGTGCATATGTAAGTTCACAGCAGTTGTGACAGCATGCCTAAGACTAAATCCCAGCTGAGGCATGAAGAGAGGAGGTGGGAATGCAATTCCACTCCTAGCTAAAGACCTATGGGTAATGGCTAGCTGCTGAGAGAGGAAGAGTCACTCTTCTTAAAGGTGTGGCTCCTAGTAGGTCAATCCTACTCCAGTGCAAGGACATACATCAAGTCTAGAGGCCAGGCAGGGTGTGGTGGCGTACGCCTTTACTCCCAGCATTCAGGAAGCAGAAGCAGGCAGATAGCTGTAAATTAGCTCAAGGCTTAAAATATAAAGCAGGGACAAAGTTGGGTTCATAGCAAGAGTGGAAATGGGAAGAGTTGGGGGAGAGGGGTGAATTAAATATGATCAAAATAAATGCACAGCATTTTCAAAGAACTAATGAAAAATTATCTTGAAGATATGCTGCAAAAACCAAAAAAGACAAAAGAATTTACATTTACTTTAATGATGCAGACATAAAGGATCTGGGCCCACTGGAGGCCCACGCCTTTAATCCCAGCATTTGGGAAGCAGAGGCAGGTGGAACTTTGTGAGTTCCAGGACAGCCAGGGCTACAAACTGAGACCCTGTCTTAAACCAAAATATAGATGTGAAAGTGTGCTGCATCCTTTCTTCTTCGAAATGAAAACAGAGGCGGGTGTAGTGGCGCATGACTTTAATCCCAACATACAGGAGGCAGAGGCAGAGGCAGAGGCAGAGGCAGGTGATCGCAATGAATTCAAGGCTAGCCTAGTCTACAAGGTGAGTCCAGGACAGTCAAGGCTACACATAGAAACCCTATCTTGAAAAATCAAAACCAACAAACAAACAAAAAACAAAACAACAATAAAAACAACAAAACAAACAAAAATCAAAAAACAACCCCCCCCCCCAAAAAAAAAAAAAGGGGGAAGAAAGAAAAAAAGAAAAAGTGAAAGCCAGGTGTGGTGGCACACGCCTTTAATCCCAGCACTCAGGAGGCAGAGGCAGGAGGATAACTGTGAGTTCGAGGCCAGCCTGGTCTACAAAAGCGAGTCCAGGACAGCCAGGACTGTTACACAGAGAGCCCCTATCTTGAAAAAAAAACCTAAAAAAAGGAAAAAAAGAAAAAGTGAAAACAGAATTAGCGTTGTGGTGCGTTCTTTCCAGTGGACTCTGAAGTCGAGGCTCCTGTCTAAATTAGTAGGGCACAAGAAACTGAGTCCCTGGCAATCCTTACTAGTTCCTGCTATGGACTTATCTGAAGAATCTGTCCCAAGAGAATTACCTTCCGAAGCCAGCCAGGGCAGGAGCTGCTAGCCCCACAGCTGTTCCCCATGGCCTCTGTGGGACTCATTAAACCTTCCATTCCACGGTCCGCTTCCATTGTTCCTCGGAAGCCTCCACTTTGATCTGGAGTTTCAGATTCCTGTTGACTGTCTTCCTCTTCACCGCCACCACCACCACCACTGCCGCCGCCTCCTGGGCTGGAGCTCTGAAGCACTGGTACATGTGTGGCACAGATGGAGAGAGCTTTGCTATGTTGCTGAGATTAACTATCTGATTATCTGATGACCCCACTCATTCATTCCCACAAAAGTTCCTAGAGCAGCTTGCGTTTGCGTGTGCGCTCTCTCTCCCTCCCCCTCCCCCCCCCCCCCCCCCCCCCCCCCCGATGGTCGCGAGCGCTCTCTCTCTCTCTCTCTCTCTCTCTCTCTCTCTCTCTCTCTCTCATTATAGATGGTTGTGAGCCACCATGTGGATGCTGGGACTTGAACTCAGGACCTTTGGAAGAGCAGACAGTGCTCTTAACCCTTGAGTCATCTCTCTGGCCCCCTCCAGGAGACATTTTATGGGCCCAAATTTTTATTCTCTCTGTCTGTCTATATGTTTATTTAGGTTTTTTAAGGTAGGGTTTCTCTGTGTAGCCTTGACTGACCTGGACTCGCTTTGTAGACCAGGCTGGTCTTGAACTCACAGAGATATACCTGCCTTTGCCTCCCAAGTGCTGGGATTAAAGATGTGCAGCACCAACACCTGGCTTACATTTTTTTATTGAGATAGAATCCTATGTTACCCAGGCTAGCCTTGAATTTGACAAGTCGCTGAGGATGGCCTTGAACTTCTGATCTTACTGCTGCCACACCTTCCCAGTGCTAGGATTTTAAGTATGTGCCACCATGCCAGGCTTACATAAAGGCATTATGTTACGATCACCATAACTCATGTCCATTTTCCAAATGCTAGTGTGTCTCTGGCAGGTAATTCACACTGCAGTCTCCACTAGTATTTGTTTTATATAAAAATGTGTTCAACAGTGAGCCAAGCACCTCTTAAGTTTCCACAAAATAACCAGATGTATTCTGAAACATGGCATATACATGACTTCTCATAGGTGGTAAGCAGAAACAGTTTTACTTTCCTGGCATGGACCCAAGTCACAGAGAATCATGAAGAAAACTATAGTTGGAAAGCTATCAGAGGCTTAGGCTGATGTTCCTAAGTTGAAAGTTTATCTGACTTTTCCTTCTAAGGGCCTAATTTGAAGGTACATTTTGCTTGGATTTTGAAGGCAGGGTCTCACTACGTAGCTCTGGGTGACCTGGAGCTTGCTATATATACCAGTCTGACCTCAAACTCACAGAAGTCCATCTGCCTCTGCCTCCCAAGTGCTATAGATTTTTAAAGACTAGACTAGCTGAATACCATGGAAGTAAGAGGCTCTTGGGATGGTAAGGAATACAAATGTCCCATTACAATGTGGAGCAAGTCTCTTAACTGCCTCCACAGCAATGCAGGCAAAGAAGATGCACAGTCATCCTGAGAACAAAGCCACAGCCTCAACACTCACAAAATACAGCCTTCCCTCTTCACCACAATTCCTCATCCCAAAGACCAAACTGGCACCTGCGGCACCACCACTTACCAGTTCCAATGGACAGGCCGCTGCTATTAGAACGGATGGTCTTAGAATTCAATACTTTCTCTGAGGAAAAAGACATAGTAGATAAGCACTGTGTACAGATACTGGGAGGAAGAGTGAAGGAAGGGAGACGGGACAGGGAGGAAACTGTCACGGCCATCTCTGAGGCTTGGTAATCCAGAACGTACTATTAAGAAGCTAGTCTCATAAGTGAAAGATTTACTGAGCTACTCTACTCATCATCTGTACTGGGAGGTTTCTTTCCTATCTTTGTTCACTGGAAGCACCCAGAAGCTTTGCAAAGTAACAACACCTAAATCCAACCACAGAGATCCTGGATAAATTGGTCAAGGGTGGGACAGGACTAAGATTTATAAAGGCCAAGGCTTTTATCACGTATTTCAAGGTAATCTATCTATCTATCTATCTATCTATCTATCTATCTATCTATCTATCCATCCATCCATCTATCTTTTTAAAAAAAGATTTAATTATTATGTATGCAGTGCTTTGCCTGCATGTACACCTGCAGGCCAGAAGAAGCCACCAGATGACATCAGAGAAGAGCAAGGTTGGGAGCCGCCATGTGGTTTCTGAAATTGAACTCAGGACCTCTGGAAGAGCAGGCAGTACTCTTAATCTCTGAGCCATCTCTCCAGCCCTCTTTTTCTTTCTTTCTTTCTTTCTTTCTTCCTTTTTTTCATTTTTTGAGACAGGGTTTCTCTGGGTAGCACTGGCTGTCCTGTACTTACTTTGTAGACCAGGTTGGTTTCAAACTCACAGAGATCCACCTGCCTCTGCCTCCCTGAGTAATGGGATTAAAGGCGTGGGCCACCATGTCCAGCTTCAAAGTAATCTTTATGCAAACAGCATTTGGAAATTTTCTTTTTTCTTTTCTTTCTTTTTTAAAAAAAGATTTGTTATTTATACAGTACTCTGCCTGCATGTGTGCCCGCATGCCAGAGGAGGGCATCAGATCATATTATAGATGGTTGTGAGCCACCACATGGTTGCTGGGAATTGAACTCAGGACCTTTGGAAGAACAAACAGCCAGTGCTCTAACCTCTGAGCTATCTCTCCAGACCCTTGGAAATTTTCTTTTAAAAAAATTACCAAATGTTTCTCGAGGAAACACAAATGCAGAAAACACATTAGTTAAATGGAAGTAATAAATTCTACAATGTGGAAGAGTTTAAAATTCCAACACTAAAAAAGACCCAAACTGATGGTGGTGGAACAGGCGTGTAATCCTGTACTCAGGAAGTAGAGGTTAAGGAGCAGGAACTTAAGGTTATTCCTGGCTCCCAAGTACTGGGTTCAGGCTCGCCTGAGTTACAAGACTATGACACAAAACAGTCCAACAGAGAAGAAATGGCTGATGACTAACTTGTTCCTGCCACTCTGCATGACATCTTTATCCAGGACAGGATTTGAAGCAGCAGCTTCTGCTGCAGGTACTTGTGTTTCCAACAGTGTCACCACTACTGCCTTAGCAGTGAGTCAATGCTGTCTAAGCCACACCAACTCCACACATTAAGGAGCCCTTACCAACAATAAGAATGGTGTGCCAGCCGCGGCAAGAAAGGTCTGGGACATGATGCAGAGATCCAAAAATAGGCCGAGGCCATGAGGTACAGATATCAGAGCCATGTGGTCTCTCTGTGGGAGTCATTGCCAGGCGGCCATTGCCACCATTACCCCAGGCAAAAATGTGATTATCTAGAAAAGAGTTAAATAACAGATTAATGGGATACTATTTTCCCAATTCTGTGGGTATCCCACTGTTACACCCTGTAACTAGAAAGATGTCTTAGTAAGATCTAAATGAGAGAAGAGCCAATTATTCCTCTGTATAGAGCTGAAAGCTTTTCCTGGTCCCACCCAGGTGAAAATGACTACTGCTCCTATGCCATTCATTCATTCATTCATTCATTCATTCATTCATTCACTCACTCCTCACTCAACCAAACAAGTACGACAATCTACTTCATGGCAAGCGTTCCTTAAGGTGTCTGAGTCAAGATACAAGCCAAGTCCTTGTTCTGGTGAATTTCAGTCAGGAGACTAACAACACAAGACCAATAGCTATCTCATGTTTCATACACTGGTCAGTGCTATGAAGGAAGGGGAATGGGGGTGAATAGGAAGGAGATGAGGAACAGCAGGATGGCATTTCATTATTTTAGAGAGTGGTCAGAGAAGTACTCTTTGACACTTGAGCAGAGATTTAGATGAACTGATGGGAGTTTTCAGGCAAGAACAAGGTTGCACAGGTGCAGCTTTGCATAAAGGGAACAAGGAGAAAAGTATGAAAGGGGCTGGGGGTAGGGGAGGTCCTGGTCATACGGGGCCATGAAGGCCTGACTGATGTATCAAACCATGAGAGACTCCGGGAAGGAGGTATTCAAGAGGTCCTCAGAGGCTATGCTGAGAACCTGCTGCAAAAGAGCAAAGGTGGAAGCAGAGAGCAGCTGATGTACTGGTGAAGGAAAGAAGCTGTTGGTGTATTCTGAAGAGAGTCAATAGGACTTACTGATGGGCAGGATGGAGGGTGCAGGATGGGGCTGTCAGAGGTAAGAAGTCTACAAAAGAACAGGCCAACACTAGAAATCTGACTCTTATCCAACTTGGGCTGGCGCGCTCTCTTCTAAATGACAGGGCACGTAAGTAATGGTCATGACAGGACAACAGACATGAGTCAGAGCGCATCTAAAGTGCATGGGCTATCTTGCCACTTTAGCTTCTGCCATCCACAGTGAGGGGTTGTTGACTAAATGTCTGAAGGTCAGAGATGACAGTACAAGCTGCAAGGCACACAGGGGAACTTAAAGGAATGAGCTTCTGGGGGAGAAGAGGTGAGCATTTCTATCACAGCATTTGGAAGACTGTGCGTCTTTCCACACATCTAGCCAGTGCTGATCAGTATGTGGATGGATGCTAGTAATAAACCAGATAGAAGCACTTATATAGTTCCAGAAATATCTTATCAAAAATGTTAAAATGAAAATAAAACTGGGTAAACTTAGAATAGTATTAACTTGCCATTATCTAGAAATCTGACCTTTAAAAAATTACTACGGTGGACATAAAAACATATGCCAGTTAGACAGAAAGAACTCTTCTAATCAAGAATTAAAACCTGTCTGGGAGGCTTGGGAAACAGCAGACTCACCATCGGTGGCAGCAATGGTGAACTCATCACCACAGGAGACCCGGATTACTTGCTTCCCACCAAGGGGTCCCCCCAACAAGTTGATTCCCAGGCGCTTCTTATAATTCCCAACACCCAGCTGCCCACACTTATTACAGCCAAAAGTCAGCAACCGGCCTCGTTCTGAGAGAGAAGCAAAAACAAACAGTCAATCCTAAATAGGTGATGGAACAGAGAAGACATTGCAATGCCGACTCCAGGCACTAGAAGATATAATTATGAAGCTACCCACATGACCTTGAAGTGAGGATATCTAAGAAATATGACCAATTAGAACCTTAATTTAGGATACTTAGAATGGGTGCCAATTAGAGACCATTGAAGCCAGATGTTATAAATATGGTGAGTTTTGTTTTGTTTTTTAAAGAATATTTATAGCTGGGTGTGGTGGCGCACACCTTTAATCCCAGCATTGAGGAGGCAGAAGCAGGCAGATCTCTGTGAGTTCAAGGCCAGCCTGTCTACAAAGTGAGTTTAAAGACAGCCAGGACTACACAGAAAAACCCTGTCCTGAAAAACAAAATGAAGATTATTGATTGACTTTATGTATATGTGTCTCTCTGTGTATATGCCATATGGGTGGGTGCCCCTAAAGGGGTGGGTACCCTTAAAGATCAGAAGAGGGCATTGGATCCCCTGAAGCTGAAGTTATACTCAGTTATGAGCAGTCTAAGGTGGGTGCTGGAAACACAACTTGGGTCCTCTGGAAGACCAGTTAACACTATTAACCACTGAGTCACCTCTCCAGCCTGAAGTGTGGTGTTCTTATTAAAGTGCACATTTATCTTGTATTTATAAACATAATTTTTAAACATCTGTGCTTGAGTGCCTAATTTGTTACTGAGGTAACACTGAGTATTAGGGAAAAGTCAGAAGCATGCATGTATCATTAAGGAAGCTAATACTGACCCCAGGTATGGTGACGCACACCTTTAATCCCAGTACTTGGGAGGCAGAGACAGGCAGATTTCTATGAATTTGAGGTCAGCCTGGTCTACAAAGTGAGTCCAGGACAGCTAGGACTAAAAGAAAAAGAGACTCTATCTCAACCAGGCCCCCCCTCCAAAAATAGGAAAGCTAATATTGCCCAGCACAGCACAGCACAACCTGAGCTCTGAAGTCATGCAGTGCAGCTGAAAGCCAACTTACCATCAATAGCAGCTGTATGCGTCTTGCCTGGGGCAATGGTACGAATTTTATAAAAGGACAATTGTTTGGCCAAGGTAAAGGAGGTCGTGTAGGGAACTTCATGGTATGCCTGAGACAAGTAAAACACAGAGCAACAGACTCATGAAGCAAACGGTGGTGGTGGTGGTGGTGGTGGTGGTGGTGGTGGTAGGAACAGGCTGGAGATGGAAAAGCTCTTACTAACAAACTCTGCTACTAAGACAGGGTGCCACATAGCTCCCATATTCAAAAGGGCATAAGAAACAAGCTCAACACAGACTCAGAGAGTTTGGTGTAAGAAGCAGGATTTTTCTGATTATAAAATCTACATTCCAAATTAAATCACACAAGAATTCTTCATCTAGGAGTATAACTGATATAAAGATTGAATAATTGACATCTGTTTTGCTTATATACTCCATCTAACAAGGGCAGGGCAAAATCTCTCCAGCTTACAAAGAAACCAGTTATTGTAATCTAATTTCACCTATAAAGTAGTGTATCACAGAAATTCACTACACATAGTCTTCTGAAGTGGTATAAAAGCACCACATAATTTCACAACAAACCTACATCTTAGCAAACCACAGAATCACATAGTAATTTTGAAGATGCCCTTCAAACAACGCACTCTCCAGCCTTTACCCTGAGTCTGTGCTCTCCTCAGACTGGACTTTAGGTACCACATACAAATTAGCTCAACTTTTCATTGAGTTAGGAAACTGTAGATTTACTTGATCTATCTTTCTTTGTTTCTTTCTGCATTTGAAGGCAAGGGGCAGAAAACAGACTTAATCTTTAGAAAGGACAAAAACTCATGATACTAACACACCTGAAGACATAGAATAATGGTAATTACCCTTGATAAATTTATGTGGGACCAGTGTTTTGGAAGCAGTAAGTCAGGAATCTACACAGACACAGGAAATGCTTCTTTTCTATGGCACAACATTCTTGTCCCTGTTTCGAGGGTGACAAGTTGAAACATAAGCTCTCTCTTTACCCTTTGCAGTCCACTTTGGTGAACTGTAACTGTAAAACCCATTGAATAGCTTGACCCGCTTCTGCACATAAACATTTGTGGGATTTTTGCCCTTGGCTTTTAAAGGGGTCTTGCTACATATCACAGGCTAACCTCAAACTAAAGATCCTCTTGCCTCAGCTTCCTGAGTGCTAAAATTAAAGGCATGTGTCATCACCCTTAGCCTGTCTACAATACATTTATAAAACTACCTGTCCCCCAGCAAAGAAAAATAAATATAATAAAATAGGAAAAACCCCACAAAGACCTGTACCTCTCCTCCCTGAGGCAGCCTCTGACTATTGCTATCATGTTCACTTAGCCTGTCCCTGAACATCACATAACACAATCATATACTGTGAACTCTTTTGTGGCTGGCTGCTTTTGCTGAACATAATGTTTGTCACTTTATTCTTAAGTTAAATTCCATGGTCACTAACCTATAATAACAAGGAAATGCCAACCCAGAATTCTAGCAATGAGGTTAAAATTTCAAGGGCTACTCACTTCATGGTTGATGATTCCAGACATGCACTGATTCAGGCCCAGTTTGTTGAACTCGTTGAGTCCACAGGCCAGCACTTTGCCTGACTGGGTTAGCAGAAAGGTCCCGTCACAGCCACACTGAACTGCAACAATGATTAAAGCCTTTGGAACATCCACCTGCAAGGAAAAAAAAAATCCCAAGTCAAACTTCATGTTAGAAATACCCTTCTGAGCTGGAGAGACGGCTCAGAGGTTAAGAGCACTGGCTGCTCTTCCAAAGGTCCTGAGTTCCCAGCAACCATATGGCAATTCACAACCATCTATGAGATCTGATACCCTCTTGTGGTGTGCAGACATACATGCAGGCAGAACATTGTATATATAATAAATAAATAAATCTTGTTTGTTTTTTTTTCGAGACAGGGTTTCTCTGTGTAGCCTTGACTGTCCTGGACTCACTTTGTAGACCAGAGTGGCCTTGAACTCACAGCAATTCACCTGCCTCTGCCTCCCAAGTGCTGGGATTAAAGGCGTGAGCAACCACGGCCTGGCCAATAAACACATCTTTAAAAAAAAGGAAGAAAGAAAGAAAGAAAGAAAGAAAGAAAGAAAGAAAGAAAGAAAGAAAGAACCTTCAAGTTCCTTCATCATGCTGCCCAGCAGCTTGGAGATCATTCTTTCTAATGTGGAGTTTAAGTTTTACAACAGAGGGGGAAAGGCTGTAGGTAAATGAGCAGACGCTCCCTGTCAGTCCATTGTAGGAGTGGCTCCTACTTCTCTGGAGAAGGCTTCTGTAGATGCAGACAAACTCGGGACGGGGCAGCTCTGATCTCTAGCTGGCTTTATGCTGAGATGGAAGGCTCCTAGAGAGTTTTACAAGAGACAACTGCTTGGAGGAAGCACACGAAGGTAGCAGCTAAGACTCCCATAGCCTTCTTCTACAGCTTACAGGACAGGGTTGAATAATGAAGGATGTTAAATGGGGCCATGGACATGTGTAAAATCTTGAGCCTCAGTTTCTTTGCACAAGAGGAATGGCTATGAAACTAAAGACAGTCTATGTATCATTTAATCTTGGAATATAAATAAAAATTGGCCACTGTCAATGGTCTAGTACTGAGGTTAGTGGTATTTAACCTTCCAGTATCAGCTAAGCCTGGGGCCTGAGGTATGACTGTGCTTGTCCCTTTGCTGACTCAGGTCCCAGGAGCCTCTTATAGAGCTGTTCTTGGCAGTCCTGACAGTAATCAGATGTCTCCTACTGCACAACCTCTCAGCAAATACAATTTCACATGGTATTCAACTGTAGAAATGGAAGGCGGGGGGGTAGGCATAGTGGCACATGCCTTTAATCCCAGGCAGAGGCAGGTGGATCTCGTGAGTCCAGACCAACCAAGGCTACACAGAGAAGCCTTGTGGTGGGGGGTGGGGTGGGGGTGGGGTGGGTAAATAAATAAATAAATAAATAAATAAATAAATAAATAAATGGAAGGCTGGGGTAAGAGATAATATATGGCTTCCCACCAGATAAGGAGATTTAGCTGTCTTTAACACTTTCTGTTTTATATGCTGAGTTAAAATATATGACTCCAGCCAGCCGTGGTGGCGCATACCTTTAATCCCAGCACTTGGGAGGCAGAAGCAGGCAGATTGTGAGTTCGAGGCCAGTCTGGTCTACAAAATGAGTCCAGGACGGCCAAGGCTACATAGAGAAACCCTGTCTCAAAAAACCAAAACCAAACCAACCAACCAAACAAAAAAATATGACTCCAGTGTCTATGATTTAGCCAGACGATAAGACTACATAGTACTAAATCAGGAGTCTTAGATTGACAGTCTTTTACACAGGAAAGACTTAAGAAATAAACCCTCTGCTATAAGGAGTTGGGGAAGAGAGGTTGTGCTTTTAGAGTCTGTGTTTAAGCAGGCTATAGAAGAAGTTGCTTCTCAGTTACCCTTTGTGGTGTATAGTAATCCTCTTCAGAATCCAAACCCAGGCGTCCTGAAACACACAGAAGGGCAGTTATTATACCAAGGGCATTCCTCCCCAGGAAGATGCTCAAAGACTGACACTGTGGTGAGCACCTGGAAGAAGTGGAGGGAAACAGGCTTTACCTACCATATTCACCACAGCCCCAAGAATAGACCTCCTTGTTTCGTGTCAGAACCACCACATGATTATCCCCACAGGAGACCTGCTCCACCGGATTGCTGAGGAAGAAGTTCAGCTGCATAGGTTCTAGCACTTCAGGGCCAGAGACCTTGTCCACCCCCATGCAGCCATAATAATCTGATCCAAAGGTATAGAGCTGACCCTCATCTGCAAAAGGAAAGAAAGCCATCACAGAAAGGAATTGTTTTGTCCAATCAGAGCAGAGCTGGATGGAGGACCACCTCGGCCAATGGTCTCACATGAGATATGATCATGTCAGAAGTCAGGTGGGTAGACCATGCAAACAAGCAGAGCTATTTGCAGTTAGGGAACAACATGTAGTATTATTGTTGTAATGAACAGTCTAAATGTAGGATTGTCATGCTAAATGATCTTCAGATTTTCCTGGAGCCTTCCCTGGGACTGCAGAGATAGCTCAGCACCCTACCAGGCAGCTCACAACTATAAATCCAGTTTCAGGGAGATCAGAGCATTTTCCTGGCCTCCATAAGTATTATACTCATGTGCACAAACCCACACTCAGACACACACACATACACACACACACACACACACAACCAAGGAATTATAAAGTAAGTAATGATAAAATCAAAACCAAGTGTAGCTCTTGATCCTGATTTTGTGACATACCAAGCCTAGAGAGGTGGGGAGATTATTTTCTCCCCAAAGGAGGACACAGAGTCTGTCCTGTCCTGTCTCACATCTTCTCTGTTACCCACCTTCTCTCCGTGCTCATCACTCCTTCCTACCACAGCAAATTGGGGAGGTTCTTTTGCTTGTCTTAGTGCTGGGAACTGAACGCAGAGCCTTGCCTATGTTAGTCAAGTGCTCTACCACTGAGCTATTCTCCCTAGGCCTGGGAATGTTGTAATTAGTGAGTATATTTGCTTAATGTATTCACGGTTTTTGTTGGTTTTTGGTAGTTTTTTGCTATAAAAATCTCAACTACAATTGCATCACATTAGCACAATGTCCCATATTAAATATCCCAAGATGATTTTTGTTAGTCACTTTCTTACCTGTCACACAAACAGTGAAATCATCACCACATGACACTTGGTGGATAGCTTTTCCTTGCAACTTTTCCACATGCTTTGGCTGTCGGTAGGAAGCCTTGTCTCCATGTCCTAGCTGACCGTGGAGTTTAGTGCCCCCTTGCATGTTCTGTTAAAAAAGAGGTCTTGTGAAGTTTTAACTTTTCATGCTAAAAGCTAATCTTTAATATCACTACCTCTGAATAAAAACAGTAAGAAAAATAGAAATTTAAGGACAAAAGTGGGTAAGGGGGGGCTAAGTTTAAACAAAAAAAACAAGTTGTTTTTTTTTTTTGGAGACATGGTCTCACTAATATGGTGCTAACTGTCCTGACACTAACTCTCTATTAACCAAGCTGGACAATCTGCCTACCTCTGCCTCTTGAGTGCTGGGATTAAAGGTGTTCATCACTTTGCCTTACTAGGATAAAGCATTTTAATGGTTAATGTAAATGCCTACAGAAAGGTAAAGAAGGTTTTGAAGTACATCCAGACTCATATCCATCAGCTTTCAGGACAAATTCCAAATTTTGTCTTTATCTTAGTATAAGGTCAACTCATGTTTAACGATGAGTGATGATGGAGTTCATTATAGAGTATAATTTGATGGTTTTTTGTTCTAATTTGGTTTCTGTTGCTCTGATAAATACCATGACTAAAAACAACTTGGGGAGGAAGGTGTAGTGAGAATGCTGGAATTTTCTTTAAAAACATAGAAATATTATGCTTTCATTTTAATCCCAGGTGTGGCCTCGTATTCTAGTGGTGGCCTGATTTTGCCAGCTGCAGATAGTTTCTCAGTTGTGTGAGGGTTGGAATTCTGGGGACTTTTCAGAGGGTATATAAATGCTAGGGCCCCGAGAGGCAGAGTGGGTTGTTGGTTGGTTGTGGGTCATTGTTGTTTGTAGTTTGTTAAGTAATTATGCACAAAGAAAAAACAACAACAAGAAGAAATCAGATATCCTGACAGCGAAGATCAAACTTGCCCAAGGAACTCAATACCCCTAATCGGCAGGAAGTAGTCTAAGATAACATTGCCCCCTTTCCAATGCCTGACTTTATTCAGGGATCCCTTTCCTTTCCTCTCTATCCTTTTTCTCTCTTATCTAGTGTTACAGAGTTGAAAGGGTAAAAAAAAAAAAAAAAAAAAAAGGTTGGAGAAGGGTGAAAGAAAGAACCCATGAAGTAGCTAAAGACAAGTTACAGAGAGAGCTTGCACTTTATAGTCTATCATCAAGGGAAACCAGGGCAGGGCTCCAGCGGAAGCAGAAGCTATCACTGCTTACTGGCTTGTTCCTAGGCTTGCTCAGCTTCCTTTCTTATAGCACCCAGGACTACTTGCTCAAGGGCGGCCCCACCCACAGTGAGCCACTTCCCCCCAATCAATCATCAATCAATAAGATGTCCCACATCATGCCAATCTGATGAAGGCAATTCCTAAACTGAAGTTGCCTTTTCCCAGGTGACTAGCTTGTGCCAAGTTGACAAAAACTAACCAGAACATTTTCTAAATGAGTATAATCCTAAAGACCACATGAACTACAAGTTTTATAAATTTTGGTCCGCTTCCTTAAAACATAGAACAGCTAAGAAGAATATAGCCATATCAAAAAGAAAACAAAACTGGAAAGAAAGAGAGCGAGAGTGAGAGAGCGAGAGAGAGAGCGCGAGAGAGAGAGAGAGAGAGAGAGAGAGAGAGAGAGAGAGAGAGAGAGGGGGGGGGGGGGAGTTTGGTTCCACCAAGTAAGTGCTATACGGTAATAAGAACAGTACTCATAGCTCCCTAACAGTTTCTTAGAGATAGCAATACTTTCCATGCACTTACTCAAATTAAACCCTTTAATAAATAGTTGTAAGGCATTACTTTCATTACATTTCTGATAGCTACCCACAGGATAATTCTTTAAGGGATAAGGTTTTAGGAAATCGCTCCCTTTTTTTTTTTTAAACATTTCACAATTATTCATTGTCTATTCTCTTACAATGAAGATAAAGCACTGGATAAGACAAATATAGTCCATGTACCTATTTTTAAAAAAGCTGAAGCCACTGAAAAATAGAGGAGCTTCCTCAGAGAGGTAGCAGGGGTAGGGTCGGGCTGGGTAAGGGCAAATGCACCCGCAGAAAGTACAGCAATAATCCAAGAAGCCAACCAGCACTCGGGAGGCAGAGGCAGGCAGATCGCGGTGAGTTCGAGGCCAGCCTGGTCTACAGTGTCCAGGACAGTCAAAGCTACACAGAGCGACCCTGTCTTGAAAAACCAAAAAAAGAAAAAAAAAAAAAAAAAAAAAAAAAAAAAAGAGCCAAGAGAACATGCTACCAATTATGCTAGGTGTCACTGAGAAGTCAAAGCAGACAGGGACAAAGGCAGTCATCTTATTTTTGCAGTTTATTGGTCATTTGGCCAAGACCCATGCCAGTGGCAAGGACGGAAGCTGTCCTGCAGGCGAGTGAGGAGAGTGGGAGATCTGGAAAGGCGGAAAACATGTCAGTGATGCACACTACAACCCCAGCACTTGGGAGGCTGCAAATTTGAGACCACTCTTTGCTACAAAGTAGGACCTTGTCTCAAAAATTAAAAATGCAACAGTAAACAACAGCAAAAGATGAATAACAGGGCAACAAAGAGAAATTCTTAGCAATTTTCATTCATAGACGAGGGGCTTGAAGGTTTCCTGTCATGGCATGTGCTTCATTTGTTTACAAAGCTATGTCATAGGTACTAGCTGCTCTACCTCAAGGTAACAGAACACAAGGGTAAACAGAACACATTGCTGAAATCATCTAGTTGTCCATGAACCCAGACGCAAGGCACTCATTTTCTTTCCCTCTCATTCATTCACCCGTCCAAAAACCATTCATAGGTAACCACTGTGCCCTAGGGATGGAGCTACAAGAGTGAATACACAGCCCACAGCTGCTCTCATAGGAACTCACGTTCCATCACCTCACTCTGGTGGCACAAAGACAGCTAACAGAATGCCTGCACAGCCGGAAGCAATGGGGCTTGCAGCGACTCTACTTACCACCCAGGTGTATAGTTCCTTCTCCACAGTGACCACAGCGAAGTGGGTGTTCCCTGCGCACACCTGCCGGGCACTGCAGCCACTCTTGATTACATCCAGTTTCTGGGGTGTGGATTTTCCACCACCCCAAACGTAGACTTCACTGGTTCGTGATGTTACCACAGCAATGGGTGCCTCAGTCACGGTGCTTGACCTGTTAGCAATCCGCAAACAAAGGCACATTTAATGTAAAGATGGTTTCAAAGAAGACTGGTGATGTAGCTCAGTGCTTGCCTAGCAGGTATGAAGCCTTGGAGTTTGATCCTTGGATCCACATAACAAAAGCAGTGTGGGCTGCATGAATTCCTTCTAAAAAAAAGTCTATGCCTTCAAAAAAACCTGCCAATTTTGACATAAAAAAGTATATTTTTTCAACCCTCATTACAGGCTTTCCCAGCCAGCTAAGGCTTCATCACAGCTCAGCCAGACCAGACTCCAGCCAGTCCCTAGCAGCTCCACTTTTCTCCACTCATCATGGTAATAACATCTGCTTTATTGTGAGGGGAAATATGGCTTTCTTCTTCCCTTCAGGAAAGACTATCTGGGGTCCAGAGAGATGGCTTAGAGAGTAAGAGAACTGGTTGCCTTTCCAGAGGACCTGGGTTGATTCCCAGCACCAAGTGGCAGCTCAAACCCCACTCCCAGGGGATCTGATGCCTTCCTTCTGGCCCCTGCAGAGACCAGGCACACATGTATACAGACACATACATGCAGACAAAACAGCCACACACATTAAAAACCTTAACAAAACCACAAAGACACTCAGTGGGGCCTGAAGAGTTAAAGAGTGTGTGCTGTTCTCTCAGAGGGCAGTTCCCAGAAGCCTTATCAGGTGGCTCACAACTGCCTGCAAGTCCAGCTACAGGGATCCAATGCCCTGCTCTGGTCTTTGAAGGCACCTCATACACACATTGCACACATAAACCCATGAACACATACACAAATCTTAAAAAAGAAAGAAGAAAAAAAGAAACAACTGTCTGTGACTATGTGACATTTAAGCCAATGTTGGCTCCTAAATTGACACCATAGGCTGTGAGGATCAAATAATGCCTAGACTCCAGTAAGCCTCCCTATCAGGAACTGAAGACACATAATATCCCATACAGGCTCTTGAGAATTACCTTGGTCTCTTTGTGGGTGCATTAAGCAGAGTGACTTTTTCTTCCATCTCTCTACCAAAAGAAAAATAAAGTCATGTGAGTAAAATACCAGGTACATTACAACCATGTCCCTTTAATACATTTCATGGACTAAATTTTATAACCATATGCACAAATCCTACAACATGACAATATTTTTAGGAAAGCAACTCAAAAAGTTGAGTCACAAAGGCCTGATATCGTATGACTTGTTAAATACAAGAGTAGCATTCTGAGGTCTTTGCTTTGTATATATAAGAAACAGTCCAGACTGGAATAGGGAGCCTTGAGAGACAGAACGCACACGACAGGTGTTTCCATCTGATCTACCCACTGACTCAAAAACAACATCTCCAATGCTGGGCTTGTTATCTTTCTGCCAAGCCAACTTTTCTTTCTGATTTCTCTATTTTTGTAACTGACATTACTCCTTCATTCTCGCTCGCTCAATCAACTTTAGCCATCTTTGACTCTCTTCTCTCCCTTTCTTTACTATGCCATTTTTTCCCAGTATGCCCATTTTTATAGATATTACTTACACAGTACCTTTAAAATTTTCTTCTCTCTCCCTCTGCGCATGTGCGCGTGTGGGTGTGTGTGTCAGACTGGCCTTCAACTTGTGACACCATTATACTCTACTAGTGTACTTTCCCTGCTACTCCTCTGTCCCATCTCACCAACTAGGTTCTGTGCAGTTTGCTTCCTATCTGTCTCACAAACACATTAGTGCCTCCTGGCCAGTCTTGCTTATGAGCATCCCAATCAGTCCTTACGTCCTGAACTAACCTAGCAACAGATACAAGTTCTGCTAAGTAACTTCTTTGGGCACCTCTCTCATCATATAAACTGTCTTCTACAAACACCTAATTCTTGGGTACTCTTTTTTCTTTCTTTCTTTTCCTTCCTTTCTTTCTTTCTTTCTTTCTTTCTTTCTTTCTTTCTTTCTTTCTTTCTTTCTTCTTTCAGGGTTTCTGTGTAGCTTTGGCTGTCCTGAACTCTGTAGGTCTGGCCTTGTAGATCAGGCTGGCCTTGAACTCACAGCGATCTACCTACCTCTGCCTCCCTGAGTGCTGGATTAAGGGTGTGTGCTTTTTTCTATGATATATTTAATTTTTATTTGTATGTGTGTGTGAGGGGGCACGTATATGCACACGAGTACAGGTGCTAGCAGAGGCCAGAGGAGTCAGATTCCCCAGAGCTTGAGTTACAAGTGGCTGTGAGCTGCCTGAAGTGAATTTAGATCCTCTGCAAAAGCAGCAAGCGCTTAACCCCTAAGCCACCTCTGCGGCCCTGCACTCCTTTGTGAATTAAGCTTGGCATTCAAGAGCCCTGACTCTTCTTTTGATTTACAACCCATACTCTAGCCGGGCTGCATCACTCTGCTTAAGTCTATGGATTACTACACTACCTCTCAGGCATCAATAATTTTTGAAACCGCTTAAGAGAGCTTGGCCAAGTCTAGAGCCACAAATCTAGCCAAATAAGATTTTTGTGTTTTTAGAGTATTTTATGCAACTTTCTGTATCTACACTTTTCATTGTATTATTTTTCCATGCCTACAGTATGGCATCTTATATTTTACAATCAAAGTACAAAGTATAAAATTTTTAAAAATCAATAAAAAAATTGAAAATGTTCAGTTAAGATATTAAGGTCATATTATATTGTGAGAAATAAGCTACATAAAAAATTAAATATACAGCCGAGCGTGGTGGTACGTGCCTTTAATCCCAGTACTCCAAGAAGCAGAGGCAAGCGGATCTCTGCGAGTTCGAGGCCAGGCTGGTCTACAAGGTGAGTCCAAGACAGACAAGGCTACACAGAGAAACCCTGTCTCAGAAAAAAAAAAAAAAAGGTGAACTGACATATGAAGGTGAGAGGGAAAGTGCCGAGGCTTCTACGGACGTGAAAGGGAGGAATTGGGGAAGGATATGATCAAAATATATTGTATATATGTATGAAATTGTCCAAGAATAAACAGATGATATATTTAAAATAACAATAAAACAAAGAGGACTGGAGAGATGGATGAGAGTCTAAGAGCACTTGCTGCTCTTACAGGCGCCAGGCTTTGGTTCCTGTATCCATTCAGCAGCTCACACCCATCTGTAACTCTGGTCAAAGGGCATTTGTTGCCCTCTTCTGATCTTTGGGCACCAGGTATGCATGTGGTGCATATACACATACAAGCAAAACACACATAAGATAAAATAATCTGAAAAAAAAAATCAAAACAACTAGAAACCAAGAAAAGTTAGTTATGGAACAAAAATTCTAATGTATACCAAACTAAGGAATGATTAGAAGGAATATAGGAAAAAACTTCAGGACATGGACTAGGCATGTTAGAACAAAAAATAGGCAATAAGAAAATTAAAATATGGGATACATCAAATTAAAAAGCTCCTGTACAGCAAAGGAAACAGCCTACAGTGTAGGAAAAAATATTGGCAAACTTTATCTAATATATCAAGAATGCAAACTACTCATTTAAAAGAAAACAAACCTAACCTTGTTTTTAAAATAATGATTTGAACAGACACTCTTCAAACATAAAAAAATGGCAAGTATATAAAAATGCTCAACATCACCATGATATGAGAGAGCACATCAAAACCAGGGAAGATTATCTGGCCCCAATTAGAAGACTATCATCAAAAAGGCTAAAAAGTAACATACTGGCAAGGGTGTGAGAGACAGGAACTTATGCATTGCTGGTGGTAACATAAATTAGTATGCCATGGAAAGTGGTGTGGAGGTTCCTCAAAAAACTAACAATAGGCTGATGCAGCCCATAACCTCAGTGCTTGGGAAGCTGAGGTAGGAGGATGGCTTGTTTGATGCCAGCCTGGGTTACAGAGCAAGGCCTTGTCTCAAAACAAAATAGAACACCCTACCCTAAGGCCCTAACTGCAAATCTAAGGGTACTAATGCCTCAACTTTAGAATTAAAGAGTCCACAGATGTGGGGGAACAGAAAGCCCCTGGGTCCTACCAGGGGAAATCCAGAATAAAGCAGCAAAAAGGTACCCTTAAGCAACGAGAGCAGGCTGTTGGGGAAGGAGACAGCGCCCTTCCTTGTTACTCTCAACCATCTCTGAAGTGATGAAGAAATGTCTTTGTGGATTACCTCCTGCGTTTCCTAAGAAGGGGGAGATCCAGAAGTTCATCTGCAGTGGGTCTCTGCTCAGGATCCTAAAGAGTGAAAAACATTAGTTTTCTTTTAAAGTGAATGAACAATATGGACACTATGAGGAATTTTATATTCCCTCAGAGGCTGTAGACAAGTTATCTAAAAAGCAATTTTAAAAAGAAAAAAGACTTTAATTTTTTAAAATGACAATTTCCAAGAATGAGAGGCCTAGATTGCCTGTTGATCCAGCCTGTCCTCTAAACATGACAGGGACCATGTACCTATGAAGTTCCAATAATATGGTTGCTGAATAAGACCAGCTTAATGACACATCAGTTGACCTGCCAATGAAGACAGGGAAATCACGCATGGTCCCAGCCCCAGATGAAGAGCAACACGTAGTCAAAGGCTGCTGAACAAGGAATAATCCAATTTCCTCCACAAACGAACTCCCACATAGGTTGTCCAAACCCAAGTGGTCAGTCCTAGACACACGTACATACATATGTAAGATAAAAAAAAAGAGTGTTGGATACTCTGGAATGGGAGTAACACATAGTTCTGAGGCAGCATGTGCATGCTGGAAACTGAACCTATGGCCTCTAGAAAAGCACCTGGTGCTCTTAATGCCCCAATAGTGCTATCTTTTTGTTTTGTTTTGTTTTTTGAGACAGAGTTTCTCTGTGTAGCCCTGGCTGTCCTAGACTCACTTTGTAGACCAGGATGGCCTGGAACTCACCGAGATCCACCTGTTCCTGTCTCTCTGAGTGCTGGAATTACAGGCGTGCGCCACCACATCTGGCTAGCACTATCTTTATATAACCAGGAATAATGCAGTCTTCCTTTTCTCATAGAACCTGGACTCTGTAGGTTATATACATGTGCACATATATGTGTATGAATGGTTACATGTACATATACATGTAACAATAATAAATAAAGAAGAAGGCCAGGCACATGAATGAGGATTTGTACAATGTGCCCTCCTCATCTATTCAGTTAAGGCAGCAGCTCACAAAGCCCAACACATAGGCACTGAGTCCCCTTGGGGCTTTATTCAGAGACTCTGCGGTCTGGAGTAGGGCAAAGGAATCATCATTTTCGCTATAAAACTCCCCAACTGGGTGATTCTGGTGCTACTGGCTCTCTGCCCATACCATCAGTAACACTAGAACCATCAGTAACACTAGAACTGAGTACACAGTAAAGAAACTTTAATAAACTACATATCCTTTATGTAAGAGTTGAAATTATACCCGACTATGTTTTTTATAAAACCAAATTGATCCTCCTACAAGGTGTGATGGTGTATACCTGTAATCGCAGCACTCAGGAGCTGAGACTCGAGGATCACAGCAAGTTCAAGGCCAAGCCTGAGCTGTGTAGTGACAAACATTGTTTAAAAAATGAAGAAACCACCCCCCATGCGAAAAAAAACCAAAACAAACTTGACCATTAAAAATGCAATACAATTTGAATGTTAGAACCATCTTACAATTACATATTTTCAAAACAGAAAAAAGGGCTGAAGAGAATACCCAGCAGTTAGGAGCGCTGGCTGCTCTTACAGAGGACCCAGGTTCAGTTCCCAGCACCCACATGGCAGCTCACAACTGTCTGTAACATCAGTTCCAGGGGATCCGACACCCTTACACAGACAAACATTCAGGCAAATCACTAATGCACATGAAATAAAAATAAATCATTTTAAAAAAGGATTAAAACTAGAATAAAGTAAGACTTTGCTAAAGCACCCAGATACCATGAATTACCAATGCTTATCCTGAGACCAGCTTGGGAAGTGGACATGGTTTGTGTGCTTCATATCTGTGTCATGCCCCAAATGCTGAGGTCACATGGAACAGGTGAATACTTGCGACCTACCTGGTAGAGGCATGCGTGTACCAACTGGATCAGTTCCAAAGAATACTGACTGGAGTCGACCTCCATGGCCCGGATGCCCTGCACAATCTTCACACACAGGTTGAGTGGGTTCTAGAAGGAAAGGAAGAGTACATTACTCCTCGTTATATAAAGGCAGCGTTAGTGCAGCCTGAGGGAGGGATGGCTCAGTAGTTAGGAGCACCAGGCACTCTTCTAGAGGACCCAGGGTTAATCCCCAGCACCCACATGGTGGTTCACAACTATGTGTCACTCCTATTCCAGAGGATCCAACACGCTCTTCTGCCCTCTGCAGACACCACACACTCAAGTGGTACACAGACATACACGGGAGGCAGAGGCAGGTGGATCGCTGTGAGTTCGAGGCCAGCCTGGTCTACAAAGCAAGTCCAGGACAGCCAAGGCAACACAGAGAAACCCTGTCTTAAAAAACCCAAAAACAACAACAACAAAAAAAAAAAACCAAAAAACAAAAAACCCCATCCCTGTAGCCCTCAAAGCAAGAAAGCAAAAAGACAGCATTATATCTACCAAGCAGGGGCCCAGAGGTGTCTGTGACTATTCAGAGGAGTGGCAGTAGTTCTGCATTACTGATTTCATCTTAGAACTATCAGTACGCATTGGAAAGAAGGGTGGTGAACTGCTGCTATGAGATGGAAAAAAGGGAATTCAAAGACAGAGATCAAAACTAGGACTGTGTAGCCAAAAGGATGTTCCTTAGAATACACTGTAATCTCACCTTTCAGCTGAATCTCAAGAGAAAAATAAAACAGAGCCAGGTGTAAAAGCGTAGGCAAGAAGATCAAGGTCACCCTGGGTAGACAGTGAGTGAGGCCAGAGTGCTCTCCATGAGACCCTACCCACCCCACCAGCCCCTCTCGCTCTCAGGAAAAAAAAGTTTCCTGTAATTCCTTTGCAGCTAATTTATCTCCAGCAAAAAACAAAAACAAACAAACAAAAAACACAAAGTATCTTATATATGATAAAGTAGTTAACAGCAGTGTAACAGGAAGCACCACCACGATCTTACTGTGGAACCACTGCAAACTAGACAGCATTTTACATGTACCTTTCTATCTTTATAAGTATAATGCAAGGGAGTTATGAGCATAGTTAATTTGTACACAAGAAAAGTGGTGCTCATTAACATAAAATAACTTGCTCAAAGTCACTGAGAGTAAAAAACAGGCATCAGCCGGGTGTGGTGGTGCACGCCTTTAATCCCAGCACTTGGGAGGCAGAGGCAGGCAGATCTCTGTGAGTTCAAGGCCAGCCTCGTCTACAAAGTGAGTCCAGGACAGCCAAGGCTACACAGAGAAACCCTGCCTTGAAAAAACAAAAAAGAAAAACAAACAACAACAACAACAACAGGCATCAGCTGGGTGATAGCTCATCTCTTTAGTTCTAACAACTGAGAGGCAGAGGCAGAGGCAGGAGGATCTCTGAGTTTGAGGTCAGCCTGGTCTACAGAGTGAGTTCCTGGACAACCAGGGCTATACAGTGAAACCCTGTCTCAAAAACAGAGAAACAAACAAACCCCACCAAAAACAAAACAAAACAAAACAAAACCCACCCACCAACCAACTAACCCCCAAAATGGAGGCATCACACATCCAAAGCCAAGGTGTTTTTCTTCCACTCTACTATTTAGGAGAATTAAATGGTATACCAAATAGGAGACAAGGGTCTCCTAACAGACCAGTGAGTCTGCATTACCCAACATTTACTTTTTCCATACATACTATCAGAAAATCTTCACAGAGAGCTAGGGATAATTTTCATGTTTAGTGATGAAACAGGGTCACAGGAATGATCTGTCTACATTCTCACACGTGGTTATGCCGAGTGGATGTGAATCCACTTCAGCTACTCTGAAGCATGGCCCACAGACTACAGCCAACAGCGACACCTGGGAGCTTGTTAGAAACAGAGCACGGACTATGCCACCCCAACCTGCTCAAACAGAACCTGCAGTTTAGCAAAATGCCCAATTGATTCTGAATGCATTAATTAAAGCTTGAGAAACAATTTTTTTTTTTTTTTTTTTACATTAAGCTTTAAAGAAGAAAAAAAAAACCCTATTTTTAAAAATTTGCTGTCCATAGAAACAAAGACGATCTTTACTTAGGGAGTGTGTGATATTTCAAATACTCTGATAGGTGTTATACATAATATGCCTCAGCTTAAGAAACAGAGCTGATGTAGCTAAAGTATAAGAAATGAAACAGCTTTTCCAAACTGTAGCATCACATAGGTGACTCTAGAGCAGTGGCTCTCAACCTTCCTAATGTTGCGTGTGACCCTTTAATACAGTTTGCCATGTTGTAGTGACCCCCAACCATAAAGTTACTCTCATTGCTACTGCATAACTGTAACTTTGTTGCTGTTATGAACCATAATGTAAATATCTGATATGCAGGAGATCTGGTTTGACTCCTGTGAAAAGGTCTGTCTTGGCTCACAGGTTGAGAATTGCTGCTCTAGAGACTTAAAATTATAGTCAACAAATTCAAGTACAGTACTTCAACTGCTTCCTTATTTTTATTTATTTCTTTTTTGTTTGTTTGTTTGTTTGTTTAGGTTTTTCAAGATAGAGTTTCTCTGTATAACAGTCCTGGCTGTCCTGGACTTACTTTGTAGACCAGGCTGGCCTCAAACTCACAGCGATCCGCCTGCCTCTGCCTCCCAAGTGCTAAGATTAAAGGCATGTGCCACCATGTCTTTGTGCATGTATGTCTGTGGATGTCAGACCTTGGAGTTACAGACAGTTGTGAGCCGCCATGTGGGTGCTGGGAATTGAACCAGGGTCCTCTGGAAGAGCAGTCTGTGCTCTTCACCACTGAACCATCTCTCTGGCCCTGGTCTATAGGATTTTAATAACATTCTATAGGGCTGGAGAGATGGCTCAGCGGTGAAGAGCACTGTCTGCTCTTCCAGAGGTCCTGAGTTCAATTCCCAGCAACTAAATGGTGGCTCACAACCATCTATAATGAGATCTGGTGCCTTCCTCTGGCATGCAAGTGTACACGCAGGCAGAACACTGTATATGTAATAAATAAAATCTTAAAAAAAACAAACCAAAACTATAACCCAGGGCCTAACTCAGATGTATGTATGTTTGTTTGTTTATTTTTACTACAGGTGATTTCTGTTCAGGAAATCAGAAGTTCCAGGAGGCAGAGGCAGGCAGATCTCTGTGAGCTCGAGGCCAGCCTGGTCTACAAAGTGAGTCTAGGACAGCCAAGGCTACACATAGAAATTCTGTCTCAAAAAAACAAAAAAAGTTCCGGAATAAATGAAGTTGATTCACTTCAACATGTACCACATTACAAACACAATATTGGGACAATACACCAACTTACTGTAGCATCAAATGTTCTTTTTAGAGTAAGCAGTTCAAAAATGACACAGCCAACTGCCCAGATATCAGACTTGAAATTGTACTTTACTCCTTGGCAGAGTTCTGGAGACATATAATATGGAGTGCCCACAAGCTAAACAACAAAAACAACAAAAAATACACAATTAACTTCTTTTCTCTGGTAACTACATAGTCGTTTCAACAGCTAAATTAGGGTTCAAGGTATTAGTGATAAAACTTACAGAACATTCAGCAGCAGGTTGCAAAAAGGTTTTGAGATGATGCTCACTCAAGAAGAAACAGTGGTGCTTAGGACTCAGCTCAGTGGGCAGGGGCCAGGCCAGCACAGCAGGAGGAACAGTATTCACGCAACATCTCCTGGGCCACTTTCCTTTTTTTAAATTTTTTTTATTTTTTGAGACAGGGTTTCTGTGTAGCCTTGGCTGTCCTAGACTCACTTTGTAGACCAGGCTGGCCTTGAACTCACAGTGATCTGCTTGCCTCTGCCTCCCTAGTGCTTCCTGGGCCACTTTCTAAAGGACAACTTTTGGTAAAACACTACGGATTCTAAATTGCATGCAGGCATGTCTTGATAATATCAGAAAGCATCAGGACCAAGTTAAGTCTATGAACTTACATTCCCAAGTTCTTTAGGGGCAGAGCACTGTGAAACCACAAGAGAAACACTTGGGTTTTAATGCTGAAGGTTAGGTTACTGTCCTAAAGGCCAGATTAGGTCTGCTTTTTAACTAATGATCTGTTTAAAATCAGGTAGGCTGGCTGAGCTCTTACGGCAGGCACATGCTGCCAAGCCTCACACCTGAGTTTGGTCTCCAGGATCCACATGATAGGAGTGAAATAGCTCCCACAAGTTTTCCTATAACCTCCATATGCATGCATGCATGTGCACTCATACAAAAGAAAATAAATCCAACAATAAACATATTAAAGGGGCCGTAGTTAAGAGTACTTATAGCTCTTGCAGAGCACCCAGGTGTCATTCCCACATCCACATTAGGTGGCTCACAGCTGCCTATAATCCAATATCCTCTTCTGGTCTCTGTGGGCACTTGCATTCATGTGCTGCATATAAACTCATACATGCACACATACACACATAAATGCTAAAATAATAATAATCAAAAGGCTATACTCACTGTCTCAGCCATGGAGTACTCAGAATTAAGTTTCTTTGCTAGGCCATAGTCTCCAAGTTTTATCAGATTTGCCTTGGTCAGAAAAATATTTAATGTCTTTATATCTCTGAAAAAGAAGATGTAATAATATATTGTCCCTATAACAATGACCTTATTTCCCACCTCCCTTTTCTGGGATCTGTACAGAATAAAAACAAGTGTTGGCATCACTTAGTCTCTGTCACAGGTTGTAAATGCCTCCCCCAGTGCTCACTACCAGTTTAGTGCTGGAGAAGGGGCTCAGAAAGGAAAGGCAGAGAACTACCTTCACTCTCTAGGGCAGCAAAGGCGTGCCACCCAGATCAGTGATGTCACTGGGTAAAGAGTCAGATGACAAAACAGTGCTCCAGACAGCCTTTTTCCTATGAGGTTCGCTGCCTTGCAGCTACTAGTTAGCCTTGAATTATATACCTTAACACATGTTAAGTATCAAAGGTGTCAAAGATTGAAGCAATCTGTGAAGGTATAAGAGACTGCATGGCTCAGAGACAACATACAAGGCTGTTTTAATTATCTAAATAAAGCTGCTGGCTACTTTTCTAAAGATGAACTGACAGTATATTAAACTATTTCTTTCTGGCTTCTTTTATTATGAAATGTTGAGTAAACCAGCACAGTATACTTCTTTACTTTTGAAAAGAAAGTAACAACCATGCAATGCAGATGTTCAGTAGCTTTAAAGAAATATAGTCTAGCCAAATGGGCAAAGTACTAAAAGAAACTCTAATATATTATAATCCATCACTAGCAATGGTCACTTGCTTAGCAAGAGTATAAGGTAGAAATGCTCTTAGCATGGTTTTCTTCTATTATAAGAAAGCTTTTCTCCTCAAACTTTTTATCAACTAAAGAATTGGCAAAATCATACAAAATGAATAGGTTTTACTTTAAGTAAAAATAAAATTACAGTATTAACAACAACTGCCAACTACTCTTCCTCAGAGAAAACACTTACTGTGAATTCCCTTAATAGCACTTTCTAGGGTTATTGATAAATCAATGAACTCAACTTTAATATACACCTAAAAGAAATAACTAAGTAGTGAGTTACTTAGCTACTCAGGAGATTCTTCCTAAATCACACACCTGGTTTAACCTGAGAGATCAAAGATAACATCCTCTTTACTCACTCCTGCCCCTAATTACCAGTGAAAACACCTTGACATGAATATGGGAATGGGAGGTCCTTAGGGTAGAAACTGGGTTGGCAGTGAAGATTCCAATCTTCAAGTTTCTTTCTACCATTACCTGTGGAGGATCCCAGCTTTGTGGATACAGCTCACTGCTGAAACAATCTGGAAAAGGTACCACACCACCATCTGCAGATTCAACATGTTATACTGGGATTAGAAACAACAACTCTATTTAAACACACCCACACCCACACACAGACACACACCCACACCCACACCAAAAAAGCTGCAACCAGAGGTTACAACTCAACATGACTTGACAGCCCTTGCTTGTAGGTTGAGTTGACAAAGAAAAGCAATAAGGGTAAAAAGAAAATGCAGGTCATCTAAGACAGCTCCACGATCATGACATACAGTATGGTAAAGCAGACTTGTGG
Source organism: Acomys percivali (assembly GCA_907169655.1). Taxonomy (NCBI): domain Eukaryota; kingdom Metazoa; phylum Chordata; class Mammalia; order Rodentia; family Muridae; genus Acomys; species Acomys percivali. Next base: position 178,235,511 of record OU015742.1, read on the forward strand.
GAAGAACCCCAGGAAGAACGCAAAGGTACAGAAAACTGGGCATACCAGTATGCAGTAATAGAACCAGGAAAGAAAGCCCAGAGTGAATCATGGTGTGGAGGTAAAACGGTTAGGAAGCAACTATAGACAGCTTCCTGGCTAGAGGTTTCCTTTCTCATGAATATCATTCAGAGCCTGGAAGGAGTCTGAACAAAAGGAAAAAAACACTCTTCATTGTTGGAAGAGTAAATACAGAACCAGAATGCAAGAATTAAACATAATTCTAGCTTCCTTCTACACATTTGAATTACCTCTTCCTCGAACAACTTGTCCTTCTGACGAAGGATTTTGTCATACAAGTTCCCTCCTGCAATTAAACAAAAAACAAGTTGAGTTGTTCAATAAGAAAAAGCGTGAATCCTGTATTAATAGGCGTTTTAACAGGTGACATCAGGAAATGAAGGGTTCTGCTTCCTTCCCAAAGAAAATTATTTTTTCCCTCTTGGGTTTTTCACAGAGGTACTAAATTCCTTCCATTTCCTTGTCAGAAATATTTGTCAAACATCTCCTCCCCCAGTACAAGAGGAGCAATAAAAAAAAAAAAAAAAAAAAAAAAAAAGCAAACTGTCAGCTTTAAAAAACACTGAGATGAAGACCACTCATACCTTCTAGGGAAACAGTTTCAAAGTCAGAGTGCTTTCTTTTCCAGGCCCCTTTTAAGGGATCTGTAATGTTTTCGTAGCAATTCTGTCAGTGTGGCTACTAGAATCTGTGGGTTACACCTGTGGTGCACGGGTTTTAAAGACACAGCGTTGATAAACAACTTTTTCTTTGTACTGAAAAGGTTTCCTAAAATCTAGGTCTACTCCTAGACTGCTTTAAGTCATTATTACTTTTACTCATTTCTTCCTGTGGAATAAGTATAAATTTCATCTTACTTCCTACTCACAGATCCAATATATGATTACATTTTTACAATTCTCCTCCCCTGCAATTCAGTAATGCAGAGTGAAAAAAATAAAAGTACTATTTGTTCTAGTTCCTCTTAACAAAAAAGGAAGTGAATTATGTAAAGCTTTTACTATTTCAAAAATTACTTGTATATTTAGGGTTGTTCAGAACCAGACATAATGGCACAGTGCAGATGAATATGGGAGTGCCTCCTTCATGTGCAGCTCAGAAAAGGACTCTGGGGATTCTTATGTTAATGATACTGATACCTAAGAAGGCCTGCTATCAGACACTTGCCCAGATTAAGAATTCACTTAGTGGGGACTGGAGAGATGGCTCAGAGGTTAAGAGCACTGGCTGCTCTTCCAGAGGTCCTGAGTTCAATTCCCAGCAACCACATAGTGGCTCACAACCATCTGCAATGAGATCCTGGTGCCCTCTTCTAGTGTGCAGGCGTACCAGAACGTTGTATACATAGGAAATAAATAAATCTAAAAAAAAAAAAAAAAAAAAAGAATTCACTTAGTAAATCCTCAGCATCAACAAACTCATTTATGATGAGGAAGGTACCAGGGTGGTTTTTTGCCCAAGGTTAGAGTGCAATGGGACTCAGGATGTAAGGTCAGTTAGAATTTTGTTTTTAAAGGGGGCATAGCTGCTGTCTGTAACAAAACTTGTCCAAGCAACCAGAGGCCACTATCATTCTCATTCACTCACGATCTTTAGACCATTTGATCATTCTCATTCACTCATGATCTTTAGACCATTTGTTAGTAGAATAACAGTAGCTGAAGTTAATGTAAGTAAATATTCCACATACGATTTCATTAAACATTACACTGTTTAGAACTGTATTATGTCTAAAACAATGAACTAATGTCATTCCATGAGGAAACATCTATACAAAAATACAACTGAAAAAATAATTTGAAGAGGCAGGCATGGTGGTTTACACTTGAGTCTCAGCATGAGGGAGGCAGAAGCAGGAGGACTATCAGTCCAAGACCTCTTTGGGTTATATACTGACTTCTCCACCAGCCTGAGATACATCGAGACTCACAAAATCAACAATAATAACAAAAAACCAGAAAGAACCTATCCTCACAACAAAAGTCAGTAATGAGTTGAAGATGGCTGGAACTATGCCTTCAAGAAAGACCGTGATGATGGAGGGACACTCCCTACCCGTACTCTGAACATCATCTTATAACTCTCCAAGACCTCAACTACTTCTCTCAAACCCCAGAAATCCATGTAAAGTTTTGTCATTCTAAGTGTCTTCTTATACTCTTCTCCCTCACAGTAACATGGTCACGTGCATGTCTCTCAGCGGCAGGCCCACTGAGTTCTACCTTACCATTACAGTATTCCAGCTCAATCAGCAGGGTGGTATTGTCCATGAAGTGATTGTAGTAGGCAATGATGTTGTCATGCTGCAGCAGCGCCAGGATGACAATCTCATTCAAGGCATCACGACGTTCCTTCTCGGAGAGCCGGGTCAAATCAACTTCCTTCCACACCACCAGTGAGTCATCCTACAACACAGTAGCAGGAGCATTGTGTTTTCTCCTTGACTGGCAGTGCATGGCTCCATACCCCACCTGTGAGTCTACAATGAAAACCTCCCAGAGGGCCAAAGAATGACTCTTTACTTTTTCCTTTTAACAGACTGTAAAGTTCTACAGTTATAATTTACTGAAGAACGAGGGGAACTAAAGCCTGGAGGGATGGTTCAGCGTGTCAGAGAGTGTACTGCTTTTGCAGAGGATGAGAGTTTAATTACCAGTGCCCACCGTAGGCAGCACACAGACACCTATAACGTTAGCTCTGGGAGGACCTGGGTGGGATCCCATGCCCCTGGCCTCCACTCACTTGCACATACCCACATATGGACAGTGAATTAAAAATAAAAACTAAATCTTAAAAAAAAAAAAAGTTAACAAAAAAAAGTTATTTTGAAGGCTGGTAAGGTGGCTCAGTGGGTAAAGGCGCTTACTGTCAAAACTGATAACTTGAATTCAAGCCCCAGAACCTGCACAGTGGAGGAACTGACTCCCACAAGTTGTCCTCTGACCTCCACACACATGCACAAAATAAATGCAGGAAAAGAGAAATAACACAAAACAAAACAATAAACTTAAAACATTTCTTTGTTGCTACCCTGAATTTGCACAGTATCAGTTCCAGGGAGAAGGTCTGGTGAGAACAGACCTCAGGGATTCTTTGGAGGGATGCTCTTGGTCCCTAGGTCTGTGGTAGCGCTAGAGTCTGGGGAGGAAGGGGACGTGACAGCAGCATTACAGCTGACGATGAATAGAAAACAGCAAGCCTGCCTGATTCCATAGGCTTAACCTTCATGATTTCCATGTACTCTTTCTGAACAAGCCCACCCTTTAAAAAAAATTAAATCATCATAACCTGCAGTCACTTCCATACAGAGTGACCTAACCGTTACTTCATTTTGGGATACTGCTGGTTTTTCTGCTACGGCTCCCTAGCCTACCAGCACCTGCATTAACATTTCTTTAGAATACCTCAGCAAGGCCTTCCCAACTTGCTTTTGGAAAACTCTGAACCTTTTCCCATACATGTAAATGTAAGTCACCCTCTTATTCCAGTTCTGTACACTGAGAGTCCCGTCCTGTTTTCACCTTTAAGATCCATACTTGAAACCCTGTTCCTAACATGGCTGTCTGGTCTTCTCACTGAACTCTAACCTAGAGGGAAAGGCTGCATCTAAGACTCTTTGTCAATTCAGATCTAGTGAATACGGGGTGACAGAAAATGCCATAAGGTTCTGAGAAGTGTGATTAAAAGCTAACTCAAAGCTAGTAATCAAGTTCAATGCGCTGAAAAGGCAGAGATAGGAAACTGGAGCGTTTGGCTAAACCCTGAGTAAGCCACTTAAATATACTGACTTACATGCTGGAAAATAAGTTATGCTCATCTTTGAGCACACGTAAGAACACAGACCACTACAGATGACATTAATCCTAACCCTACTCATTAATGGTGTACCGGAATAAAAAAGAACACACAAAGGTATTTTCTTGCAATCACTTTTCAGTCTTTGATATACGCTGGGGGCTGGAGGTGTGGCTCAGTGGTAGAATGCCTTCCTAGTATTGGCAAAGCCTGCTTCATCCCCAGCACAAAAAAAATGCTGGCTGGGAGCAGGCACTAGAATTGCAGATGGATGAATCACCTTCTGCAACCTCAGCAAGGTCTTATTAAATATTTACCCTAAAGCTAGAGCTTTGAGGCTGTAGTGGTTTAACCCAATTTACACTTAAGTTTGGGGGAGACAATCATTACTACAGGGTTTTAAATCAGTATCCATTCTTAATTTGGGAGTCAGTGATCCAATCCAACCGTCTCTCCACAGGGTGTGAACCTATGCAAGAAGGTGGGAAAAATGACCTAGCTTTCCTGGGTTCTCAAAGAAAGGGGTCCTTGTCCTCTTACCCCCAATAGCTAAGAACAAACTACACCAGTAAAGTATTTGTCTTATACAGTCAATGAAGGAAAAGCAAAGAGGAAAAAAAAAAAAAAAGAAAAAAGAAAAAAGAAATGATTATCTTCCTGGTGATCATCAAAAAAATCCTCCAACTGAGTGATCATTTATGGGAAAAAAAAAAATAGAATAGCAGAGTTGGTGCCAGTGTGGATCTTTGGATGCATACACCAACTTCCCATCCCGACCTTGAACAGGGATTTGAAAGGAAGAAAGCTTTTTACAGACCATTCGAAATGGATAAAGCACCTTCGTTTGGATCTCAAAGTAACCTTTAAACAAGTAAGTGGGGGAGTGGGTAGCTACCGCTACGTCCAATTACAAATGGGGAAACAAAATTCAAAAGACGGCTCAGTGGCTCGCTCAGCTCGCCCACAGTGACAAGGTGATCAAACCAACTAACTTCCCAGAGCAGGTAACTGAAGGTGCGGTGGGGCTCCTGAGACATAAACCCAGTGGGTGCCCGAACGCAGAGACCCCGGGGCAAGCCCGGCTGGAAAGCAAGGCCGGGAAGGAGGGCGCGGGGAGCCCCGGCGGTGGCCAGAGCCGAGGGCCGCTACCTCGGTGCGGCGGTACAGCGTGGCCTCCCCGAAGGCGCCGCGGCCCAGGACGCGGATGGGGATGTAGTGCAGCTCCTCCTGCTCCGCCGCGCCGCCGCCTCGCGGCCCTGGGCTAGCGCTGGGCCCCGGGCCCGAGTCCCCGCCACCCCCGGACTCGCTTCCAAAGTCCGAGTTGATGGAGTCGCAGTGTCGCTCGTACTCGCCCAACACCGACATGGCGGAGGCCGCAACTCCGCGGGACCCGCCTGTGTGCGTCCACAGCGGGCAGCGCCGGCCGCGTAGCGCCTCACTCGCTTCACACGCCCGCCAGCGGCTTAGGTGGCCCCGCGGCCCAGTGAACTTCCATGGTGGCTTCTGCCCCCTGACCCGGAAGCAGTTCTCAGTGTTTCCGGCTCGCTGAAGTTTTCCTCCGCCTTCCAGTGCCCACTTGCTGCGGACCCGTCCCGCACACCTTAGGCAACACTGGGCTTGGCACCTGTGAGGGCTGTGAAAGCCTAAGAACGACCACACAGTACCCTCCGGGCCTGCAGACTGCTTCCCTGCAACCCCTCTCCGCTCTCCAAACTGCGTCAGACTTCGGAGGTGGTCCAGTCTCATCTTGGCGTCTTGTTCGTCCCAAGAGCTGTGATTGTGGTAGCAGTCACTTGACTTACTGGACAGGGCTCTTCTTTGAAGAGATATAGTCTAGATACTGTAGCAAGCTCAAACACTTGACTTCTGACATCGCCGTCAGGAGGTCTAGATCTTTCTCCTGACCACCGTAGGTCCCCTCTTCACAACTTGTAAAATATCTTAACCCTGGCTAATGCTATTCTTTTGTACTCATCTTCCAAATTCAACATTATTGGGTGCGTTTTTTGTGTAGGTCTTTGGCCGTCTGATCTGATGAAGCATCTCTGAAACACTAGGTGCCAGACATTCGCCCTATGTGAGAACAAATAATAGATGCTCCCTACTGTCAAGTCACCAAGGGAACTGCAATACAGTCAATAGTTTCATTATGTTACCTTCAGCAACTTCATAACTACTATGAACTTTAACATTTAAGCCGATAAAGCTGCAGGACTTTTACCTACACCACAAGGTTGCCTGAGTAGGCACTATGCTAAAGGTTTTATTTATACTAATGATACTGTGGCCCTCAATCCTCTCAGTACCAAGAAACAAGGTTTCTGTGTATCGTGAGTGGGATTGTTTAATGTGATACAGTTAGTTAGGAGGAGCATGAAAGCCAAACCCAGCAATATGGCTCCAGAACAAGGAAAGGGCAGATGTGAGGAAGCTAAGAGGTCATGGGGCTGGAGCCCACTGTGCATGCCAGGCAGAAGCAGAAAGTACACTTTACATGTTTTACAGTTTGGTGCTTCCTGTGGACAGTGAAAATTATTGGAGATTTAAAGGATTATATGATTAGGGCTCTATGTCCTAGTGTTGCTTTTTTAAAAAATACATCACTGTGTGTGATATATACACACAATGGGGGGTGGGGTGCACACATGGCACACATGGGATGGTCAGAGGACAACTTTGTGGAGTTTTTTTTTCCTTCCACCTACACATGGATTCTAGGGATCGAATTCAGGTCGCCAGATTTGCATGGCAAATGCCATTACCCACCCACAGAGCCTTCTTACAGGCTCTCCATGCAACAGTCTGAGGAAATCTGTTTATGCTTTCTTCCTCTAGCACAGTGACTACAACGTTCTTTTGCCTAAGTGCCCAGCTCAGTTATTATTTTGGTCACTTTAGGCTAAGACCTCACTTCCATTTTACAAAGAACTCGCAAAGCAGAGTCGAGAACAAGACTGTCAGAAAGGCCATCAGTTAGCCTTCTAAGAGGTGCTGCGGCAGTATCGCCGCGGGAAGGGTTCAGATTTCAGAAATCTGTCGGAGGGATATTTAGGGCTTGGTGACCAGTTAGAACATGGTAAGGCACTCTGGAACTCGATCTAGGGCTTAAGTGACTAGATCCGCACACACAGGAGGCAGAGAGAACTGGTGGTGGTGTGAGGGCTGAGTTCATATTCTACACTTCATCAATGTTCCATTTGAAAGATGGTAACATTTCACAGTGCAGCTAGATAGCAGACTATAGAATCTCTCTGGATCCAGGACTTACTTATGCGCCAATCTCTGTATTGATAAGTCTGTTTTTATGATGGTCATGCTAAACCTACCTTTCTTCACATTCAGTCTAAATTAACACCGGCATCCCAATCTATTACCATTGCTGTTTTGTGGATGCCTAACACATTCTTATGTTTATTGCTCTTGTTGATATCTCCATTTGTCAGATATATAGGCTCTGGGGGCTGGAGAGATGGCTCAGTGGTTAAAAGCACTGACTGCTCTTCCAGAGAACCCACATGGCAGCTCATAACTTTGTGTAACTCCCAAGATCTGACACCCTCACACAAACATACATTCAGTCAAAACACCAATGAACATAAAAAGCTATTTAAAAAAAATAATGTAAACACTATGAGAGCTTGGGCCGTGCTTTTTCATTGCTATATATCATCAATATCCAGAAACATGCTTGACAAGAAAGAAACATGCTAGAGGGAAAAAAAAAAGTTGAATGAATATTCATGGAGTTCAAGTCTTCCATATAACAGGAAATAACCAAGCAGTAACACTTTTGTGTGAGCACTTTTAAAAGTCCAAGGTTCTAAAAAGGCATGGATTCAAGCTGAACTTGTTGGGTGAGTGAGGGGTTCTCAGAGGAATACCCGAAGTTAAGTGCTAATAGTGATTAGAAGGCACTTTGAGAATAATTGTTGCCTCTTATTTATCTGGGAACAGTAGATTTTAGGTAAACTAATTCTGTTTAACAGAATAGGAAGTTGGCATATATTTGAGCTGAAATAATGGGGGTGGGGGATGTGATTACTTAAAATCAGAATTGCTGAGTTTCATTCCAAGAAATTAAGTCTTGCTGAAGCCTAACAATTTATTTCCCTGCTCCCTTTGCAATGAAGAGCTATTTAGCTTTCTTTAACTTTAAAACTGTGAATAGCCTTATTTATAATGCCTACACTTCTTTTTGTTTGTTTGTTTTTTCAGACAGTTTCTCTGTGCAGCCTTGGCTGTCTTGGACTTGGTTTGTAGACCAGGCTGGCCTCGAACTCAGAGATCTGCCTGCCTCTGCCTTCCTGAGTGCTGGGATTACAGGCATGAGCCACTGCACCTTGCTTACATTTCTTGAGTTTAATTAACAGAATGTCCTTTTGCATCTTAAGAGGATACAGAAAGTTCATGTTGAATTTATTAAATTATATTGAACTGAAATTACTTTTAATATTTTGAGACACTTTCATGTTGTAGCCCAAGCTGGCCTGGAACTATGTAGCATAGGCTAGCCTCAATTTCACAGCATGCTTCCTACTTCAGCCTCCCAAGTGCTAGGACTACAGGTGTCAAAACACAGATTGAAGGCTTGCAAGCCACTATGCCTAGAGTAAAGATTTATTAATTTAATGTATATAGTGTTTTATTTGCATGTACACCTGCATGCCAGAAGAGGGCATTGTGAACCACCATGTGGTTGTTGGGAATTGAACTCAGGACGTCTGGAAGAGCAGCCTGCCGAGCCGTGTCTCCGGCCTCCATGTTGTCAATTTCTAATTGGTGGATGGCAAACCACCAGGACCCATTAAAATTACTGAAAGAATTAAATAAGCCACTAAAGACCAAGTCTGCACTTTTACTGTCTAATATAGCCACTAACTCCATGCAACTACTGAACACTTGCATTGGAGATACAGCTTCACAATGGATTCCAAAGGTTTTATATTAAAATAGGAAACACGAATCACTTTTATATTGATGACATATGGCAATAATATTTACAGCATATTAAATACATTGCTGATACTTAATTCTACTTGTTTTTTATTTTTTTATTGTGACACTAACATTTTGTTATGTATGCGTCTCATATATAGGACATCACCAAACAGAACAATTTATAAAGTATGCAAACATAACAAATATGCCATGATTTTATTGAAACAAATTCATTTACAAGTTTTCTTAAAGATTTATCTTTATTTCACAGTATGAGTGTTTTGCCTCCCTGTGTATACCTGTGCCCATATAGGTCAGAAGAGGGCACTCCTGGGATTAGAATTATTATGTAGGTGCTAGGAACTGAACCTGGGTCTGATGCAAGAGCAGCAAGTGCTCTTTACCACTAAGCCACCTTTCTAGCCTCTGTTTACAAGTTTTGCTGAACTCACTAGGCTCTCTAAAACATCAGTGAAAAAACCCTTTGTTGTATATGTGTGTGTGTATACATGCATGCACTTAGAGGTTACAGGTCAACCTGATGTGTCATTCCTCAGGAGCCATCCATCAAGTTTTTTGAGACATGGTCTCTCACCAGGACTTAACGCTCAATGGTTAGGCTAGGTTGATAGGCCAACAAGCCCCAAGTGTCCCCCTCTCGGCCTCCCCAATACTGGGATTATAACACAGGCCTCTTACAAGCACGGAATCAAACTCAGATGCTTATGTTCCTGAGTCATGTTCCTGTCTTGAGATATCTTCTCAGCTCTCACCAAACACTTTTTGATGTTAAAACATACTTGGCCAGGCAAGAGTTCACCCTTTCAATCACAGTACTTGGGAGACTGAAGCAAGGGGACTGCTATGAGTTTGAGGTCAGTCTGGCCTACACAGAGATTCTGTCTTAGAACAAAATCTGAGAAGGACAGTTCAGGAACAGAAATAAGGGGAAACTCTGGAGAAACCACTCCAGTGGTAGCTTCATGAGAAGCTGCTACAGAGCAGCTTACAGCTGACATGTTCTCTTTGAGGACATACAAATAATGATTAGTGACATAAGAGACACATGTGTGTAAGGGTTTACTAGTTCACATATAAGCCATATCCATCTGGAGTAAAGACAACATTTTTTTCTTTAATTCATCAGGTTTCATTTACTGTAATTTAAGAAGTAGTAACAGAGCAACCATTGCTAACCCAAAGAGGCACTGCAGAGTAACAGAAAAGCACACCTCGAATGGTTTCTGCTAGCCTTTATTTGTGACAGTTCACACAGAAATCTCCAACAGGCAAGCCTGTATAAACCCCATATGCCTTTTGCCATTAACAGAAGATGGCTCTGATGGGGATTCACGATAGTGGTATATGTGGTGGTTTGTAAGAAGGCTTAGTGAAACTATTATTAAATTATTTTGAATATGCTGAAAATGGAGGGAGGGAAGCAGATAACATACCTGTTTTTAAAGCTGTCAAAGGCAGATGCTCGTCAATTAACTTTTAAACTGAAAATACAATGTCCAACTTGGTTGTTCTTGGCATGGCTCAAAACGAAAGGACTGAAAGGATTTCAGTTCCACAAAGCTTAAGTTTAGAGTTGTACTTGGAAACAAAAATATGGACAAATACTTAATCTATTTTCTACTTTCTTTGACAGAAAACCATTACTAACAGAGTAGCTGTCATTGCTCCTTAAGGGGAGGGAAGAAGGCACAAGTCAGAAATAGGAGGCTCTCTCAGGCTAATGGCACAGACTACAGTTTTGCATTTAAAAATCTACAGATGGATTTTGACCCAAAAGTTTGCCTATTCTTTTCCTGTTTGAACTGCTCCTCTATCACTTGATATGAATGTTACAGATTTCTGAACATCTGCTGTTGCTATAGTGAGGACACAACTGTTAAGTTCTTAGAAGCGAGTCCTGTCACTTCTCAACAGCAGATGGCACTGTTGTACCAGAGACCACTTTATGCCATGCAAGACAAAGGAGGGTTTAGAGTGTACATGAACTGGAACCTTAACAGAACAGCCTGAGACTTTAACAACATAAACCATCCCCTTTCACCTTTGTACTTCATTCAGGTCAACTTAACAGTGTTCTCTGATAATGTCACTATTCCACTTCTTGAGCTCCTGTAATGCTTAGAAGTGCAGTTAGGACAAGGCCTGTGACAGGTCAGCAGGGTTACAAGATTACAGCAAGGACAAATAAACTCTCACCTACTTTCCCTGGAGCACTGGGAAAGATGTCAGATGCTAAGTGGGTATTTTTCCTGTTTATAACATTTGTACCTACTTTCCCCCTAGTGCGGGTTATTAGGCCCGGAGCCTTCCATGTTAGGGAAGCGCTCCACCACTGAGGTACTCCCAGCCCCACACTTCTTCTGCACATTAGAGTTGCCTTGAGGTACTTAATACTGTCACCAAGTGAACCTTAGCTTTGCTTTTACAACACATATCTTCAAGTATTTACTTTCTATGGCTTTCTTAGATGTCTAGTTAAACCCCATATGTCCAATTTTTAGAGATAACACATAAGGGCAGGAGTTAAATCAGTGATTGGCCATGCATGAAGGGTGGTAAAATTTACATATTTTTCCCTGGTAGAAGTTCCATGACAAATTCAAGCAAGCTGATAAAATATAAACTCAAAGCAAACAAATGACCTAAGTAGAAAATGGGCAAAAACCATGAACAGACATTTCACTGACAAGGACATACAGATGGCAAATGACAAGCACATGAAAGGATGGTCAACACTAATTGCCGTTAGGGAAATGCAAATTAAAACCATAATGAGCTATTACAGGCACCTATGCAAGGGGCTGAGTTAGAACAACAGTGATAAACATTAAGGAGACTGTGGAAATGCTACATGCTCCAGCCACTCTAGACAAGAGCAGGGAAGTGTCTTTCAAACTACGTGAGCTCCCCACACACAGCACAGCACTTATCCCAGAGTGATGACAACTTATATTCACAGAAGAACTTTACTAATTAAGGGCCAAACAAGCACAATGCAGCAGCATCCATGGCCCCAGGGTAGTATTAGCAACAAAAAGACACAACTATCAGTGTATGCAACAACTTTGAGGGGCATTTCATGGGCATTATGCTGAGTGGAAAGTCAACCTCCAAAGGTCACACTCTTGGTGATGCATTTACATAACGGAGCTACAACGTTGCAGAAATGGTGAGCAGATCAGGGAGCCAGAAGCTGAGGGAAGGGAGGGAGTGGCTAGGACACGGCAATATGAAGAGCACGTGAGGGGACTACTCTACCTCCAACAATCACCAGGGTCTACAAGCGATAAACTTGGACAGAACTACACATACACCAGGAGTTCAAGCAGTTGAGCACAAATGCTTTAATTGTCTAAAATGAGATTTTCTTTTAAGAGATTATCTACAGTTCAAAGCTTACTTTTTTATGTGTCCCATCCATGACCCTTTTAGGAAACATAAAATTATGAAGGATATCACCAGAAGCTGTGTAAACATTTCATCTAAGGGTCAAGAGAAAGTTGAAGGTGTTCTCACAAGGAAACTGAGGACAACTGATAGGAAACAAGCTGACCATAGCCATAGAAATATGGGGGGAAGAGCTACAGTCAAAGTTCAAGGCGATGAGCAAGTGGGAGAAAAGAGCAAACAGCTCAAATAGATGACGGGAGGAAACCCAGGACGAATGCTGGCTTTGGCATTATCTAGGTAACCCCTGTTTTTTGTTTTGTTTTGCTTTGTCCATAGGCGACTTTAATAATCTTGTTGCAAAACCAGTCCAAATCCTACTACATTAAAAAGAAGTTCTCATTAATTTGTTGGGTGTAGGTCGTGCCCCATGTTCTCCCACACCAAAAGAAATCAGTTCTGGCAAGAAAGTTCCACTGTGCCTTGATGGTACTGTTGGTAGCATGGCCTGGGCTAGGCCAGGCACGCCCCAGCGATGTTCTGCTGGCTGAGATATCAGGAGACAGAAGACTGAGCCTCATTACTCTATCAGCTTCTTGGCCTTGAAGAAGCGACGCAGGTAGAAGACCTGCCAGGTGGCTAGTCCAATGAGGCAGAACATGGAAAAGATGCTGAAGTACAGGACTCGGGTGTTTGTGGACTCTAAAGAAAAAAAACAAAACAAAAGCATTGTAAGTGGAATGAAGCAAGTTGTTTCAGTTGGCTAAACAACGGCCAGGGAGAAAAGACAATTAATTAACCTCATTCTGTCCCTAGGTCTTTAGAGTTCAAACAATTTAAGAAAGAAAGCAAAAAGGTGGGTGTTGTACTATACCAGTGATCTCAGCACTTGAGTCTAAGACCCGAGAATCTTGAGGTTCAGGCCAGCCTGGGCTACATAGCAAGATCCTGTTAAGAAGCAGTTGCTGGAGATGTACCTCAGAGGTACACTACTTTCTTAACATGCACAGGCTCTTAGTTCTATCTCCAGTACTGTTTTATTTTCTTGTTTTTAGCCCTATTGAAAACATTAAAAATTACAAGTTGGTATCACTTTGTTACAAGCCAACCAAGAATATGGTAAAAAAAAAAAAAGAAAGAAAGAAAGAAAGAAAGAAAGAAAGAAAGAAAGAAAAGAAAAAAGAATATGGTCATTACATATCACAGAAGAAATATTCTTCTGAAAATCTAGCCAGCTGACTTACTTTTCAGTAACAATTCCACTTTCCCAAACTAAGATAGGTGTCCTCTAGGATTCTGTGTTCAGGATATGCCTCCTTTATAGCCTCTCACTGGATAGTCATCCCCAACTCACCGTTGGTGTCCCGCATCTCCTCTTCCCGCTTCTTCATGTAGGCGAAATCATTCACAATTGATTCTGAAAGGTCCTCAAGACGCCGTAACTCCACCTCCAATGGTTTGAGTTTCTCGACTTTTGCAATCTGGAAAAGGTCAGAATTAGGACCCCATTCCCTGAACAAGCTGCTCAAGTACAGAACATCAACCACAAAAACAAAATAAGACATCAAAATGGGAGGGTTTGTAGGGCAGGAAAGAAGCCAAGAGAAGTGGGGAGGCTCCAAACGCATTTATACCCATGTATGAAACTGTCGACATTTTTAGAAGTTTACCACATTCAATTTTTCTTCTGTCAATCATCCTAAGATATTTCAAAATTTGGCTTTCTACCTTTCTCTACCAACTATATTTTCCCCCTTAGATCTTTAATTTTGACTAAGATTTCTTTTGTCCCCCTTTCTTTCCATTCTTTCTTTTTCTTCTCTTTTCTTTCTTTTTTTTTTGAGACAGGGTTTCTCTGTGTAGCCTTGGCTGTCCTGGATTCACTTTGTAGACCAGGCTGGCCTCGAACTCACAGCGATCTGCCTGCCTCTGCCTCCCGAGTGCCGGGATTAGAGGCGTGCGCCACCACGCCTGGCTGACTAAGATTTCTTTCCAATAGGTGTAGTAGTGGTACATGTAAAGTCAGCATTCAGGATGCAGAGGCAGAAGATGTCCAGGACAAGGTCAGCCTAGAAAAGACAGACTGTCCTTGAAACAAGGCTAGGGAGACTCTGTAAGTGGCTCGCTCAGTAAGATCACTTGCTATGGAAGTGAGAGTACCTGAGCTCATCTCCAGCACCCACGGTTTTAAAAGCTGGCCATGGTGATGCACTCTTGAAACTTCAACTTTGCATCATGGGGTGAGGGCATGCAGAGGACAGAGCTCAAAGGCCTGCTAGCCTAGCTGAAATAGTGAGGTTAAAGCTTAGCGACAGAGCCTGTCTTTAA
>OU015742.1:178255933-178294339 GCA_907169655.1 Acomys percivali
ACAGCCAAGGCTACACAGAGAAACCCTGTCTCGAAAAACAAAAAAATGAAACAAACAAACAAACAAAAACATTTCAAATAGGTTAACCTGCTACTTGGTCCCACTATTAAGACACTAATTAAGCTGGGTGTGGGCTGGCAGTCCTAGTACGTAAGAGGCTGAGATGAAAGGATTGATGGTTTGAACTCAGCCTGGGAAGCCACATAGTGAGTTCCAGGCCCGCTTGGGCTACATGAGGAGATTCTGTCTCAAGCAATAAGGAATTACTGAATTTTACCGGACAATAGATTTCAGAAGTGAGTCCACATTCTTAAGATGTTGGACAGGAAGAAACTAAGTATGCTGCCTTCTTGATACCAAATAGCCCAAATCCTTTTGAGATAAAGGTCTCTAGTATCTCTAGGGCTTAAAATTAAATATCTCAAAACCTCTAAATATGCTCAGTGCTCTCTAGCAATTACCTAGGGAGCAAAATGCTTCTGTTATTCTAATCTCATCATGGAAGTTATTAGCCAAGGACAAGTCACAGCTATTTCTAAGCAAGGTCCAAGGAGTCTAGTAGGGACTGATTTTGGCCTGTCATAGCTACTCTGCCTTTGCCTCAATCTGCCCTGCTGTTAGGAGCTGGGAGGGAGGAAGTCATTAAAGAAAGTGTTGGGGAAGAGTTTGTGGTTAGGAAGCAGAACCTTGGAGCTGTGTTGTAATCATGTGCGTAAAAAGCTAAGAACACGCCAGACATCCGAAGCAGGAAACAGGCAAAGGAAGCGATGTAGTTCCTTTCTGCTAGGGATTCCCCTCTTATGTTAAGGAGAAGGTCAAAAAAGATAAAACTCCAGCCAGGCGCAGCAGCACACACCTGTAATCCCAGCACTCTGGGAGGCGGAGGCAGGCGGATCTCTGAGTTGGAGGCCAGTCTGGTCTACAGAGTGAGTGCAGGACAGCCAAGGCTACAGAGAGACCCTGTCTTGAAAACAAAACAAAGCGAAACAAGACATGAAGTGAAAAGACATGTTTGGGAAGGTCTAGGGGGATCAAAGTGAAGAGAGTAGGGGAATGTCGTCAAAATACATTGTGTACACATATGATTTCTCAAAGAATAAAAAGAGCCACATTTTTCTTAGTATTTAATTTTACAATAACAGTTTGACATACATTATCTTGTTTCAGTATAATTAGGGTTCTCAAGAATCTTAACAACTTAAGATCTCACCTTTGCCAGGTGCTGGTGGTGTGCACCCTTAACCCCAGCACTTGGGAACAGATTGACAGGTAGATTTTTGTGAGTTCAAGGCCAGCATGGTCTACAGAGTGAGTTCTAGGGCAGACAGGGCTACACAGAGAAACCCTGTCTTAAGAAACTCAAAAAAGGCCGGGCGTGATGACACACGCCTTTAATCCCAGCACTGAGGAGGCAGAGGCAGGTGGATCACTATGAGTTGGAGGCCAGCTGGTCTACAAAGCAAGTCCAGGACAGCCAAGGTTACAGGGAAACCCTGTCTCAGAAAAAAAAAGGGGGGGGTGGGGTGTGCTGGAGAGATGGCTCAGTGGTTAAGAGCACTCACTGCTCTTCCACAGGACCTGGGTTCAATTCCCAGCACCCACATGGCAGCTCACACCTGTCTGTAACTCCAGTACCAAGGGATCTGACACACTCATGCTAATGCACGCTTAAAAAAAAGGGTTTCACATTTAAACTCATCAAATAAAAAAGTTCTCTTGCTTTATTTCTTTTAATTAAAAAAGCCTGGGGATACAAGCAATTTAGTCTCTACTGGGAACTATCTTCTCTTCATTACTGTATCACTTGCTCACTCTAGCTACTTCTTCCAAGTAACTCTGGCTTCACTCAATTGAACATGTGAACAAGAAAAAAAAGAGGAAAACTCTGTGGACTTAGAATCATTATGCTACCACTTCCTGATACACAAATGGCCAATCACTTCTGTCTGCTTCCGATTTAGCACATTTTCCTTCCCAAAGTCTTGACAGAGCAATGTCTGATCATCATTCCTAAATTTCTAAATCACTTTAAGCAACTTTTCTTCATTTATTTAGATACACAAAAATTCCCATTTCTGTTATTTTATAATACTTCCTAGCAGAATAAAATTTCTTGAGTTTGAGACAGAGTCTTGCAATACAGCCCAGGTCAATCTAGAACTTGTTAGGTAGGCAAGGCTATCCTCGCACTTGTGGTGATGCTCGTACCTCTACCTCTCAAATCTGGGATCACAGGTGCACACCAAGAACCGCCTTCAAATCTCTACTCATTATTCTGGTCCCTTCTCTCTTGCAGTTTTTTGTTACGTCTTGCCTTCTTCCTAAGTCTGAAATTAGTTTACCTGGAAGTTAGTTTTGGCTACTATTTCTCAAAAACAGCACAGCTGTTCAAGAATAAACAGCAATGAATCTAACCCCTAAAATATATACCTGCCTGTTGGCTGGGGGTGGGGGTGTCTTAGGAATTAAAAAAAAAAAAAATCCTTCTTTTGAATGAATTCTATTTTTAAAAAATTGTGTGAGCCAGGTGCTGTAGTGTATGCCTGTTGGGGAGGCAGAGGCAGGGAGATCTCTGTGAGTTCGAGGCCAGCCTGATCTACAAAGTGAGTCCAGGATAGGCAAGTGAAACCCTGTCTCAAAAAAAAAAAAAAAAAAAGGACAGGAAAGAAAAGAAAGAAAGAAAAATTGTGTGTGTATGTCTTCTGTTAATGGCATGAGTGAATTTTTTTACCATAGTAACACACATCTGTACAGACAACTGGTTCAGCCTACTGGCTATAAACACAGCCAGAATTATTGTTCAAGTCTGTTAATACAAGCTTTTGTATCACTGGGACCATAGCTGGTTGTCACATGACTGCTGAGAAAACCACCACCTTCTGGCACAGTGCAGCCCAATGGCCTGATTAGGTCACATAAACCTCACAGCCCCGCATGCTACTCCGTCTGTGCCTGTCAGAGCAGCACATACCTCTTCATAATTTTTCGCCTCCACTCCATGCTTCATATCTAGAATCACGAGTTGGTCAGGTATCCGCCCTGTTCCTGAGAAAGAAATCAAAAGATTCATTGTGCAGAACACTTAAAATTCCGGGAAATCACCCACTCCTCCACTCCCCCTCCCTCTCCCTAACTCTATCTGCTCAATAGAAGGAAGCAGTCCTAACTCCTCCCCACCATTCTGCAGCAGCAAGGCCCTGGCTAAAATCACCAACACTGCAGACAAAGCCTCCGTCTGTGCCGGGTGCGGGAAAGCAAGCAGAACATGCTGCTGGCAAGCATCTCTGAGCAGGACACAAGAGACCAACTGGCACAGAGGGCAGATTTGGAAAAAGAAATCCACAGCCTTGCTGGACTAAGAGATCCTCAAATCACGACAAATCTGAGTGGCAAGCAGATCAAAAAGAACTGAGCAACATTCCTTTCTTTCTTTCTTTCTTTCTTTCTTTCTTTCTTTCTTTCTTTCTTTCTTTCTTTCTTTCCTTTTTGTAGACAGGGTTTTCTCTGTGTAGCCTTGGCTGTCCTGGACTCACTTTGTAGACCAGGCTGGCCTCGAACTTACAGAGATCCGCCTGCCTCTGCCTCCCAAGTGCTGGGATAAAAGGCGTGCGCCACCACCGCCCAGCCTGAGCACCATTTACCAAAGGTCCCTTATGACTACTGGGCATACTAAGTTTACATTACTTGAAAACAAACCTCAGCACTGAAAATGTAGGTCTTATCTAATATTCTACTTTGATTCAAACATTTTGACCAAGGTAAGGCCCATCTTAATAGGTGAATAAAAAGTTGTAGGGATAGTCCCATTAAGCATCTGAGAGAAAAAGCAAAAAAAGCAAAAACAAAAGCCAAATTTAGTCTGAGTGTAACTCTCAGGGATGATTCTTAGAAGGAAATGTCTATCTGGGGTAAAAGGTCCAAGCAATACAGTAATTATAGTAGAAAAGCCATTTGATTTAGCTCATTTGAATTAAGATGCTAAGCAGGAGAAAAAGAAAGACTCAAAAATCCCCAGAAAACTGTTCACAATTTCCTGGGTTTTTCTATTTATAGAACTAAAAACTGCCTGTATGAAATTAGAAGTCTTAGGCTAATTGGGTGTCATTTAAGCGCTGGGCTTTCTTGATGTCGCTAGCCACAGAGAATGTTACTGTGCCCTTTACTGCCTCAGAGGTACTAGAGAGTTTCTGAAACTGACTGAAGTCAACTCAAGCAGTACTGATGGAGCTAGAACTGCACCAGTGAACTTGCAATGGTATAATCTCTGCCTTCAAATGATCCAATGCCAGTGTAGGACAGACACACAGACACACACACACCAGTTGTGGTTAAAATGTGAAACATTGTAAAAGTTTAAAACCAATCTCTCCCTAACTTAGATGAATCCCAGCTGTGGAAGAAAGGAAACTGGAGAGGCGAGCTCTTGGCTGACACTGAGAAGCTGCTAGCAAGCATCTGAGGGGGAGACTGAGCCAAACATTCTAGACAAAAGACAAAGTGCGGGTTCAGATAGAAAATAAGCATAGCTTTATTTTTTAAAAAATATTTTTATTAAGTGGCTGTGTCTGTGTATGCTACATGTGGAAGCCAGAAGAAGGCGTCAGATCCTCTGGAACTAGAATTACAAGTGGTTCTGAGCGGCTAGAAACACAGCTAAGTTCCTCTGAGAGACTAGCAAACACTGTTAACCAATAAACCATCTCTCTAGCCTCCACTCCTCCTTGGTTTTTTGAGACAGATTTTTTTTTCTCTGTGTAGCCTTGGCGGTCCTGGACTCTTAGTAGTGAGATATGCCTGCCTCTGCCTCCTTGAGTGCCACCATGCCTGGCTCCTCCCTCCCTTTTAACACAAAGTCTCATGTAGTTCAGCCTAGCCTAGAACTCACTTACGTAGATACTAAATCTGACTGTGACCTCCTGATTCTCTGAACTTCACTTCCCAAGTGCTCTGACTATAGGCATGAGCCAAACATGCACAGATGAGTATGTTTAAAAGACAATAAAGAACAGCTTTAGAATGACTAGAAAAATCAACTGTTGGCAAAAGACAGTATAGGAGAGATGCTGTGCAAACATGAAGAAATAGGTAAAATCCAGTCAGGATAGTACATATCTGTAATTCCCATGGGACTAAAGGCCAGATCAAAAGAACCCTTAGGCGCTCTCAGCACACTAGCCTGGTGTACTCAGCACAAACAAGGTGGAAACAAGGAAGGCCCGAGACCTGCCGTGGGAGCTGGGCGAGTGGCGCACGCTTGTAATCCCAGCACTCAGGAGGCAGAGGCCGGCAGATCTTTGCGCTTTCCAGGCCTGCCTGGTCTACAGAGCAAGTCCAGGACAAGGCTACACAGAGAAACCTTGTCTCCAAAAATAAAACAAACAAACAACAGCAAAGGCTTGTAGTAGGTTGTCTTCTGATTATGCATGTGCTGTAGCATGCAGATCCCCGCACTTACAAATACTCGGGGAGCAGACGCACGCACACAAAGGCACACAGACACATACAGAACCACATACCCATGCAAACAAACACAAAACAAAACAAAACTCTCCAGAACTCAAAACCCTACAAGTCAAAACAAACTAAGACAACCACAGGTCTTTCTGAATATAATCTATAGTCAGGGCAGCCAGAGAAGCCTCTGCCCAAATCCCATGTGTACTCCTGAGAGTGACACTATGCATAGATGTGACACAAATCTTTGCTTTCTTCCTCATGTAGAGGGACAAGAGACTGCAGGAACAGTGATGGGTCAGTAGTTAAGAGTACTCATTGCTCTTGCACAGGACCTGAGCTTGGTTCCCAGCACCCACATGGTATTTCACAACCATCCTTAACTTCAAGTTCCTGAGGATCCTATGACCTCTTCCGACCTCCTCAGGCAACAGGCATGCATGTGGTGCACGTACACACTTTAAAAAAGTTCTAAAAATAAACAAACAAGTAAAGACTCAAGAGGGTGCTGTCCTGGTTAGTGTTTTGTCAACTTGACACATCTACAGTCATGTGGGAAAAGAAACCTCAGCTGAGAAGTGCCTTCATGCATGCCTGTAGGTAGGTCTTGGGGCATTTTCTCAGTTAACAATGATGTGGGGAAGCACACTGCGGGTGGTGCCACCCCTGGGCAAGCAGTCCCGGGTGTTATAAAAAGGTTGGCTGAACAAGCCATGGAGAGCAAACCAGAAAGCGTCATTCCTCCATGGCTCCTGCGTCAGTTCCTGCTCTGGCTTCCCTTTACGATGGACTTTAAGCTGTAAATGAAAGAAACCCTTTCCTCCTCAAGGTCATTTTGGTTGGTATTTTATCACAGCAGTGGAAAACAGGTAGGTTATAACTCAGCGGTAAAGAACTTGCCATTTGGGCTGGAGAGATGGAGAGGTTAAGAGTACCAGATGCTCTTCCTAAGGTCCTGAGTTCAATTCCCAGCAACCACATGGTGGCTCATAACCATCTATAATGTGATCTGGTGCCCTCTTCTGACCTGCAGGTGTGTATGCAGGCAGAACACTGTATATATATATAAATAAATCTTAGAAAGAAAAGAAAAGAAAGAAAGAAAGAAAGAAAGAAAGAAAGAAAGAAAGAAAGAGCGAACGAAGTTGCCATTCATGCCCAAAGCTCTGGGTTCCACCCCCTTACACTGAAGGTCGGGGTGCAGGAATGGTGGCACACACTTATGCCAGCACTCAGGAGGCTAAGGCAGAAGAATCCCTAGGAGTTCAAGACCGGCCGGGCCATACAGTGAAACAGACCTAAATAACTCTTAGTCTTGCTTGGTCTAAGTGATCAGATCCTCTCTTTCTTGGCCTACGAATACAGTTGTGTGATAAGAGTACCACCCAGAAAATGCAAGGCCCTGCATTTAATCTCCACTGTGGCAACCCCCCCCCAAAAAAACCAAAAAACAAAAAACAAATCAACAACAACAAAAAACCGCCTACCTCTTCTCTCCTATTTCTGTTTTGTTTTTAATTTTTTAAAATATAGGTTAAAAGATGCTCTCATGCTGCAGCTCAGGATAACCTCAAACTCAGAGTAATCCTGTGGCCGCAGTTTCGTGAGTGCTGAGATTGTGGGTGCAAGTCACTATTCCTGGTTCCTGAGTATTCTGTCTACTAAAGTCTTCCAGCTCTGTGTGTCATACATAGTATATAGCATTAGCTATTTCCCAAGCCCAAATAAAATCACACAACCACGGGCTTCTGGCTGATCTGAGTATACACTATATAATTCTTGTGCAGAACAGTTATCCTATATCTTTGGCTGATGACAGTCTTAAAGCATCTTTAAAACTTGTCAAACAAACAAACAAACAAACAAGCAAACAAAACCTCACTAGTAATCTCTCTCTCTGCATTTGCCTAGCAAATGGATAATCTATGTTTTTTGTTTTCCCAGATTTTATTATAGCAGATTTAGGTTCACAGCAAAACTAAGTGGAAAGATTTCTCCAGTTTGAGGATCTTACCATTACACAGCCTCCACCATGCCCAGTATCTGCTATGAGAATGATCTGTAGATGATGACCCTACACTGACACATTATCACCCATAGCACTGAGATGGTGGAATAAATGTACCATGATACTTACACATCATTATAGTACCAGACAGGAGGGTCCACAGCCCTAGAAACCACCCAGACAGTCTTTTAAAAGATTCATAAAGGCTACAAGGCACCAGGTCTCTGCTTGAGAACAAACAGGAACCAAATGAAGCGAGCATTAAGAGCCTGCTGCAGCAGGTAGCTCTGCGGAGCTGGAGGAGAGGATCCATGCAGGGAAACCATTGTGACTACTTACCCTTGCTCTCAAAACACACTTCAAACATGTCGTAGTCTTCCGTGGTAAAGGCAAACTTCCCCTTAGTTGCATCCTCCTTGGCATACAGAATATGGTTAGCAGAATCTGTGATCTAAAGAAGAAATTAAGAACAGTTATTGGATAATCAACTCTGAGGAAGGGCAATTATAGAAATGGGGGAGACAGAGATACAAGATAAAAAGACAGCAGATAGTGAGGGGTTGGGGTGTTGAACTGAAAAGGACTTAGACAAAGCCCTGGGCTTGATCTCCATCCAGCACTTTATAAAAACTGAGTGTGGCAATGCACACCCATAATCCCAATACTGTCCAAGTGGATGAAAGAGGATCACAAGTTCAAGGCTATCCTCAACTACACAGAGAACTCAAGACCAGTTTAGTCTATATGAGACCTTGTCTCAAAAAACAAACCAAACTAAAAAGGTAGTGAGTGGCTGGAGAGATGGCATGGACTGCTCGTTCAGTGTCCAGCACTCATGTCCAGTGGCTAACAACCACTGTAACTCCACCTCCAGGGATCTGCTGCCTCCAGCCTTCTAGGACACCTGCACTCATGTGCATATACCCACCCCACCCACTCACACATATACACATAACTAAAATTTACATAACTTTTTAAAAAAGACAAAGACTAGATTAAAAAATAAAATACCTCATTTATTAAAAAATGAAACAGTAAAAATTTATGCATTCAAATACCCTACAGGCTAAGATCTGGTTTTTTTTTTCCTTTTTAAAGATTACTTTATATACAGTGTTCTGCCTGTATATATGTACATGCACCTCATGTGTGCCTGATGCCAGGTATTAGGTCTCAGGACCTCCACAGGTAGAAATGAGATCAAGCTGGTGGTTAGATAAAAGCCAGCATTCCTCCAGAACTTGTGAAATGGATTTTCTGCCCCCCAAAGCAAAAAACCCTTATAATTTATATGATTTGTCCACCTCACACTCTCTCAGATCGCCTTGGCCATGTCCAGCCTGCTCTGGTCTGGACTCATCCAGACACCTCTGGATACTTTCTCTCTCTAGCCCACCTTTCCCCTAACGGAGCAGTCATGGTGGCAGTTTCTTTACTGTGCCCCTCAGATACACCAGGAGGTCAGAAGAGGACCACGCATCCCCTAGAACGAGAGCTGCCATGTAGGTCCTCTGCGAGAGCAGCCAGTGCTTTCTCTCTAAAGCTCCTAACATCTGTTTTAAAATATTTTAAATATTCATCTGTTTATTTTGTATGTGTCTGTCTGTCTGTCTGGGCACAGTGAAGGTCATGAGACTTAGCCTCTCCTTCCCCACATGGGTTCCAGAAGCCTATCTTGGATTTTCAGGCTAAGCCACTTCACTGGCCCTGAAATCTGTTGATGCTATCCCAAATTACATTATAGAATGCAAATTTATTATTCCCTAAAGAAGAGCATGCCACACACATGTGTACACACACACACACATACCAAAAAAGAAAAGAAAGATACATAAAACACTTTTATTATATAAAGCAAATCTTGACAGGGCAAGGCTGGAAGAGTGAGAATATACTTAGGACACTTGACTATACAAAAGGAAAAGCCATGTATGCACATGATCTGTTTCTGCAAACATGTTAATTGCATCATGGTGGCTGGAGAGAAGGCTCAGAGCTTGAGAGCACATACTGTTTTTTTTTTTTTTAAGATTTATTTATTTATTTATTTATTTATTTATTTATTTATTTATTTATTATACAGTGCTCTGGCTGTATATACACCTGCAGGCCAGAAGAAAGCATCAGATCACATAATAGATGGTTGTGAGCCACCATGTGGGTGCTGGGAATTGAACTCAGGACCTCTGGAGGAGCAGTCAGTGCCCTTACTCTCTGAGCCATCTCTCCAGCACATACTGTTCTTACAGAGGACATAAGTTAGGTTTCCAGTATGCAGTCAGATGGCCCTCAACCACCTGGAGCTCCCTCCAGCTTCAAAATCTTATGCTTCTCCCCTCCTCAAGCACTGAGCTTGAACACAAACACAGAGACACACACACACACACTGAATCTAAAATGGAAGAAAAATCAAACTTTCTCCAAAAAAAGTGGCTTCCTTAAACTTGATATGCTAATGTCGTTTGTGTAAAATGGAATTCTCAGCTAGATCTGGTGGTACATGGCTGTAATTCCAGCACTTGGGAGGCAGAGACAGGAGGATTGCTGTGAGTTCAAGGCCAGCCTGATCTACAAAGTTGAGTCCAAGATAGCTAAGGCTACACAGAAAAGCCTTGTCTCAAAAAAAAAAAAAAAAAAAAAAAAAAAAAAAAAAAAAAAAAAAAAAAAGTAAGAAAAGAAAAAGAAAAAAAAAAAGAATGGAATTCTTAGCTAGTCCCAGTGGCACACGGCTGTAATCCCAGCACTCGGAGAGACAGAGGCAGGTGGATCTCTGTGAGTTCAAAGCAAGCCTGGTCTACAAAGCGAGTCCAAGATAGCCAAGGCTACACAGAGAAGCCTTGTCTGAAAAAAAAAATTAATTAAAGATTGGAATTCTTTCATGGCTGAAAATTTTTAATATAAAAATCTCCCTATCTAGCCCTGGAATTCACTATGTAAACCAGGCTGGCCTTGAATTCCGAGAGATCCACCAGTCTGAGTGCTGAAATTAAAAACCATGTGCCAACATGCCCAGTCCAGAGGTGAAATTTATAAAGGAAAAATGAGCTGGGCAGCGGTGGTGCACGCCTTTAATCCCAGCATCGGAGACAGAGGCAGGTAGATCCCTGTGAGTTCGAGGCCAGGCTGGTCTACAGTGCGAGTACAGGACAGCTAAGGCTACGCAGAGAAACCGTGTCTTGAAAAACCAAAAAGAAAAAAAAAAAGGAAAAAAGAAAAAAAAAAAAAAAAAAAAAGGAAAACTGAGTAGCACACATTCAGACCTTTCTGTTGTTTTAAGCCAGGGGTCAGGTAGCCTAGGATGTCCCTGAATTTGACATGTAAATGATGACCTTCAATTCTTCATCCTCCTGCCTCTTCAACTCAGCAGGTATTGAGAGTACAGGTGTTTAGTTCATATACACAGCCTATTTAAACATTTATGCAAATGGCCATTCATGCCATTTTTTAAAAATTTATAAACGTAGAGCTGGCGAGATGGCTCAGAGGTTAAGAGCACTGTCTGTTCTTCCAAAGGTCTTGAGTTCAATTCTCAGCAACCACATGGTGGTTCACAACCATCTACAATGAGATCTGGTGCCCGCTTCTAGTGTGCAGGCACACATGCAGGCAAAACACTATATAAATAATAAATAAATCTTTTTTAAAATGTATAAATGTATTTAGTATGTTGCAAAACTTAAATATTTTTATCCATTTCCCAAAGAAATTGTGATTCAACACTTTATTTATTTGATAGAGTCTCCCTATATAACACTGGTGATACAGATCAGGCATGTCTTGAACTCACAGAGATCCACTCGCTTCTGCTTCCAAACTACTGGAATTAAAGGTGCGTGCCACAACACCTGACCCAACACAATCTTTGTATTTGTTAAGTGGATAAATTAAAACACCTCCATAATTTAAAAAAAAAAAAAGCCACGCCTTTGTGAGACCAGCCTGGTCTATATAGGGGGGGAAGGAGTCCAGGGCAACCAGGGCTACACAGAGAGACCCTGTAGAAAAAACAAAAACCAAAACTTATTTGGTGCTGGGAATTGAACCCAGGTATTCTGGAAGAGCAGCAAGTACTGTTAACTGCCGAGACAACTCTCCAGGCCCAAACACCTTATTTCTTAAGCAATTGATGTCTTACCATAAGGAAATGCACAGCAAATCCAGACTCAAAGTACAAAGTCCACCTAGCCAGCAACCACCACTGCTGACTACTGAAAACTGCAAAGTCTTCTCATGCCTTCCCTACAGTGGCCTCGACAGCTCCTAGGGACGTGCAGGTCCTCTGCTCCAACACGGAGCTACTAAAGCTCCACAAAGGGCTCCAAGACAGCACAGAAGAGCTGACCACACCACACAAGTCTTCTTTGTTACCATCTGGTCCCTTTTGTGTGCAATGATTTTACATATTAAGTACATAAAATATTGATATATTTTTTGTTCCACCATACACAGAGGCAAAAGACCTTTTTCTGTTTTTTGTTGTTTTGAGACAGTGATCTTGGCCATCCTGGTCCAGGCTGGTCTCAATTCACAGGTATGTACTACCATGTACTAAGTAGAAGCATTTTGTTTGTTTGTTTGTTTTTCTAGTTTTTTTGCGACAGGATAGCCCTGGCTGTCCTGGAACTCTCTTTGTAGACCAGGCTGGCCTCACTGCGATCCACCTGCCTCTGCCTCCTGAGTTCTGGGATTAAAGACGTGCACCATCACATCTGGCAGAAGCATATTTTAAGAGTAGTTAATTCTGAAATAGGACTTCCTCCTTGCATGCACATCTACTTATTTATTTTGATAAGGGGTGGGGCCATACCACACATGTGAAGTCAGAGAGGGCAATTTATGAAGGTTGGTTGTCTACTGTGGGGATTCTGGGAATTGAACTCAAAACAGCCTTTTAAAGAAATGGCCCTTCTTTCTTTTCTTTTTTCTTTTTCTTTTCGAGACAGGATTTCTCTGTGTAGTCTTTGCTGTCTGGACTCGCTTTTTAGACCAGGCTAGCCTCAAAGTCAAAGAGATCACCCTGCCTCTGCCTCCTGGAATACTGGGATTACAGGCATGCACCAACATGCCTGGCTCCCCTTCTATTTTTTTTAACTTTCTACAAAGGCATATGTTACTTAGCATCAAAAATAATAAAGCTGTGCTTGCTACGGCAGCACATATACTAAAATTGGAACAATACAGAGAAGATTAGCATGGCCCCTGCGCAAGGATGACACGCAAATTCGTGAAGCGTTCCATATTTTTTAGAAGGATCCAGAGGGTCCTAGAAACCTACAAGAAGAACATTATGATAGGCAGATTTGGGCCCAGGGGTCCCGCTCAAACTATGGCACCAGCCAAGGACAATACAGGCCGTAAACTTCAAACTCCTATCCAGATCTAGCCAATAGACAGGACATTCTCCACAGTTGAGTGGAGAGTGGGGTCTGACTTTCACACGTACTCTGGTGCCTCATATTTGACCATGTCCCTTGGATGGGGAGGCCTGGTGGCACTCAGAGGAAGGATAGCAGGCTACCTAGAAGAGACTTGATACCCTATGAGCATATAAAGGGGGAGGAAGTCCCCCTCAGTCACAGTCATAGGGGAGGGGAGTAAGGGGAAAATGGGAGGGAGGGAGGAATGGGAGGATACAAGGGATGGGATAACCATTGAGATGTAACAAAAATAAATTAATAAAATAAAATTAAAAAAAAAAGAAAAATGCTAATGCCAAAAAAAAGCTGTTTTATTTTTGAAAAATTATAACTAAAGAAAGTTAACTTATTACACAAATTTGAAAGGATATCTTAATAAAATTCCCAAATTCTCTAATAACACCAGTTAATATTAGCTCAGTGCTTCTGCCATTCACATCATCCATTAATATGTGAAACATTTAAGATTCTGAGATCTGTGGTTACTGGGTGAGGGGAAGAGTAAGAAACAAGAAAAATTCACTATACATTTATTCATTTATTTATTTTGCATTTTCTTGATTAATGATGGTGGATCTTCTTGGCTTTAGGTATGAGTGATGAAATATGCTAATTAACTTGGTATATCAAAGTACCAACATTGTATATACAACTTCTATTTTACCAATTATACCAAAGTGCAGCTGAAAACAAAACACAGGAAGAGGGCAGATGGACTGCAACGCGAAGAGCCACTGCTACAGGTGCACAAGATTATAATGCACCAGAGTACTTTGGGAGAATAAACTGAGACTTAAAGGATAAACACTGACGAAGGAAGAAGAGAGGTAAGAGAGTCAGGGCAGCTGACAGTCCTCTCAAATGCCGCGTAGGGCTGCTCCTCTGCAGTCACGTCTCAGAGATCAGCAGACAGCCACATGGGTAACGATCTTGGCAAAGGAGCATCTGGCCCAGAAGATTCGGTAAAGTCTCTTGGGATATTTTTCCTGACTTATCAGCTGAGGAAAAAAATGCAAGCAAGCAAACTACTTGATGACCCTCACTATATACATATTATAATGCACAAAGGTCTGGAAGTAGTTAAATCCCAAACTAATGCAGCTAGTGTGGTACCAGACTTTCTTTCTTCAGAATCAGTTTACCCACTAAGCACCCACTTTCCTACTGCCAGCCCCCCAAAAGCACACCAACGACTCTTAAGGAACATTAAAAAAGGCAGACTGAAGAGATGGCTCAGTGGTTTAGAACACTTGCTGCTTCTGTAGAGGGCCTGGGTTTGACTCCCAGCACCCACGCGGTGGCTCACAACCAGCTATAACTCTACTTCCAGAGGATACGACGCCCTTTTCTGACTTCCTTGGGCACCAGGCACACATGTGATACAGCATACATAACTTGCAGACAAAATATTCATACATATAAAATCAATTTGAATAAAAAAAGGCAGGCTATAGGAACAAAGCCACTGTGAAAACAACAATTTGGATTAGTCTCCTATGAATGATGTCTCATACAACACAGACTTTTCCTAAAGTGAATTTGGGTAAAAGAGATTTCATTATTGCTGATGCCACTGGCTTAACACTAGGGGAGAAGAACTGAAGGCTGCTAAGATGTGTTCAATTGTAAGAGAACCAGTAGAGGACAGTGGGAATAAGCTTGCAGTGGTGACCAGTCAGATTTCATCTTCTTCATGCTCAAACAAGGAGGGAGACCAGGTCACCCCCACCTCCAGTCAAACACCTCAATTTGACATTGTTTACAAGATCTGGCACCAACGCCCACCTATTTCCTAGAAGAGAGATTACTTTCTCCTAGAATATTAAAAATGTCCTTCAACAATTTTTTAAAAATTTAATAAAAGGAGCCTTTCAGGGTTGTAAAAAGGACTTAAATGCAGGTCGTAAGACTTACTAAACCACGGCAGCAATACTGCATGGAGTGATTTGGTACATAAATGAAAGCCTCAGTCGTGCTCCTCTGAAGGACTCCACAGTTCATGCCTCGAAATGGTCCTTAGAGGAGTGAATGCTGTTCACATTGCTCCTCCACACTGTTCTGAGAATCGTACAAGCATGGAAGGACCAGTTGCTCCGTCTGCTCCATAGCATCTGAGAACCATTAGAGGTTTGGTCTGCTCTAGGGCAAAGACATTACTACATTACTAGATGAATAAAGGACCCGCCTTTTTTCCTTAAGTGTTGTTTTAAAAAAGATTTGTTTATATGTATGGGTGTTTTGCCTGTGTGCCTTGCCTAATGCATGTGTGCTTAGAGGTCCGACGACAGTTGCATTATACCCTCTGAAACCAGAGTTACAGATGGGCTGTGAGGTACTGTGAGGCTGCTAAGACTGAACCCAGGTCCTCTGCAAGAGAAGCAAAGGCTTTTAACCGCTGAGCCATCTCCTCAGCCCCAACCTGTAGAGGTTCCAGCTTACAGAAAGCCCTAGAGGAACCAGACTTGTTAAACACAAAGGCCTTTTTCTTAGCAGGAGGGAACGACACCTGTTCACCTGGAAGGCAGGGGTGGGCGTTGTCTAACAACCTGGTGGTCTTTCACTATGGAGTCAGCCTGAACCCCCAAATCCTAAGCAAGCCTCTCAGTCAACAGAACTCACCTTTACACTTATTACTATGCCCTTGTCCTCAATGCTGTGGATCAGTCAACAGAACTCATTTTTATAGTTAAGGTACAGGTGCTTGGCTAAAGAGCCGAAGCTATGGCCAGGAGGCAGAGACAGGTGGATCTCTGTGAATTTGAGGCCAGCCTGGATTGCAGAGCGAGTTCCAGGACAGCCAGAGCTCAGAGAAATCCTGTCTCAAAGAAAAAACAAAACAAACAACCGAAGCTATGCCTAAAGTGTTGTGCTCATGTGGAAACTTTCCCCAAAGTTTTACTGTGTTTAAATGCATTAAAAAAAAAACAAAACACACACCAAAAAACCTGTTTTGTCCAGAAGTATCTGACATAGCACTGGCTAAGTCATGCTGACCCAAGTTTCATATTTACCTCATGAGGATTATTTCCCTGCCAGCTGTGACACTTGCCGGGACCCAGACACCAACTCCATCCAACCCACTGCCATTTATCAGCATAAGTATCGCCTTCTAGAAATAATGTGTGATAATGTTTACTGTTCCTTTGTATATCACAGTTCCATCCTCATCACCTTACGCTGACCCAACCATGCGAGGGTATTTATTTGGATGTTTGGAAATAGAATCGGCTTCATCATTTCAGCCCATTGACTTCGTGGGCTCTGATTAATCGCTGAGTTTGGTCCAGTTTCCTATTCCTTAATTTTAGCTACCTGCTGGTTTATATAATGAGGTTGGGGTGAGATTTTTTTTCCTTTGCAAGACTTAATAGCATTGCTGTTAAATAACTGCACTTATTTGTACTTGATATAAAACTTGCTAGTTTTTAGGGAAATATTAGATCTGTTAGAATGCCTAGCACTTTGTATGAGTTAGTCCAACACCTGCAAGTTTATTTGCTTGGACTGTGGCACAGTGTAGCATTGGATGGCCTGGAATTTGTGGTAACCCTCCTGCCTCAGTCCTCTGCCACAGTCTAAGCAAATGATGCTGTTTTTGTTTTGTTGTTTCGGTTTTTCGAGACAAGGTTTCACTGTGAAGCCCCAATTGTCCTGGAACTCACTCTGTAGACCAGATTGGCCTTGAACTCAGAAATCTGCCTGCCTCTGCCTCCCAAGGGCTAGGATTGAAGGTGCACAAACAAAGCCAGGTACAAATGATGTTTTTAACGTTCCTTTAATTACAAAATGTTGATTACATATCACCTGTTTTCCAATAATTAGGATGTTTCTTTTCTTCTTAAATTCTACAGAATTACTTAGGCAACATGCTAAACAGCTGTTGATTTTGCCTCTTAGAATACTAAATCCTTAGGGTTTGCTGCTGCTGTTTTGAAGGCAGGGTCTAACTAATGTGGCCTCAGCTGGGCTGGAACTCAACTGACATCAAACTTGGGTGATCTCACGAGTAGATCCTACTCCTGTAGCCTGCCTCCTCAGTGTTGGGATCACTTGTAATAATTCATAGAATGCTTTGGTTAAACAAAGGTAATATTAAACTCTAAAATTGGTTTGTAAATGACATCATCGAATAGGAAGTAATAATTTCATTTCTAGATAACAATTTCTAAGGAAAAGCAACCCAAAATTTGCAACTTGAAAAGAGAGGAAAAGGTGTTGATTACATAAGCAGAGTAATTGCTGTCAACACTATGTGAGCACCCACACTGAAATAGTCTACTAAGTAAAAAAGTGGGTGACTGGGGAAAGAGACTCTTCTAGAATTCTCTCTCCTTGGATTTGTCTAAGCAGTGGCTAGGAGCAGGTTCTTGAGCTGGTCCAGAAACCTGCCTGCTGACCACCTCCATTACCAAACATTCAAGATAACACCCTGCCCAACATAGAAGAACTTTAAGTAGCTTAGGTCAATAAAGCTCTTAGGGATAAGCCAGAATAGTGCTCACCTGGAGGAAGGAACAAGGAAGTGTTAAAAGCCTGAAGTCTGTATGGTACATTTGCCCTCAAGTCTGCTTGAAATTGAGATTAAAAGACTGGAAGAGAGACAAACTGAGTTACGTATGATTTGTTTAGTGGGGAAAGCCCACAAATTTATCTCATGAACAATTTATCAGGAAGGTCCCTGTCATTTTCAACCACAGCCTGCTAAAGACACTAATAGAGTTCACATGGATGCTCTTAGTGACCTGACCTTCTGTACTGATGAGGACCGACTTCACACAGCACTACACCAGGACCTAGAGGAACCTGAATGTCCCTACCCTGGCTCCCTGCCTGCTTGGTCCCCTTACCACCATGGCTCTTTCCCATCCTAGCCCACTTGTGCTCACAGAACACCGGCCTTGCTCTAGAATTCCAAGGATGGCACTATGTGGCCACCTGTTGTTACAACTGTTGTTAGGTGAGGGCATGGGGGGGTGAACTCATTAATTAATAATACTATCTATTCTAAAAGACAATCCAATAAACAAAAACAAAATAAAAACAAAAACAAAAAAAAACCCTTATGGGGATCCTGGATTCTAGGACCAATGATCATGGTATCTTATAGTGCCAAAACGTGAAGGAGCCCTCAAAGACAAAACATCAGGGATGGGAGTATGTGAAAGGGACAAGCCCAAGGAAGCTGCTCTGAATAACTCAAGCTGAAAACATTTCATCAGCAAAATAAAGTAGAAATGGATCATAATCTGAAGTATGTAGTATCTATGAACTCATGCATGGTGAAACAAATAACTGATGGAGAAGAGACAAATCTCCTGAGACTAATGCCACACCCTCAAGGAAGCGACTCTAACTCCCCACTCCCTGTGTGGCTGGCTGCACTAAATGTCTTCATCCTAGTACAGTAGAAAAAGAATAGGTACAGTGGAACAGCCTGACAAACACTAACTCAGCCAGATGATCTGTGACGAGTCATGTTGACATGTGATAAGAATGACATTTGACCTCAGCAGTTTTTCCCCACCAAACCCAGTTTTATCACGAGAAAATCACCACACAAATCCCATTAAAGAGTCATCCTAGGGGCTGGAGAGGTGGCTCAACAGTTAGGAGCACTGGCTGCTCTTCCAGAGGACCAGGGTTTGGTTCCCAGGGCTCACACAGCAGCTAACACCGACTCTAAGCTCAGTGCAGGGGATCAGGTGCCCTTCGCACTGGCTCCTGCTACACTCTTGTCTTCTTCGGGTTAGGCTGAGCCTAAGGACAGCCACCATGCTTGTGGGCCTGGCCTAGATCTAGTACAGAATAAAAATACTCTCGACAATGACACCTACTTTCTTTCTTTGAGAGACAATACAGGATGTTGGCTAAAAATGAAAGATTCTAGGCTGGAGAGGTGTTCAGTGGTTCAGAGAACTGGCTGCCCTTGCACAGCACCATGGTTCAGTTCCCAGACCCACGTGATGGCTCACAATCATCACTGACTCAGGGGTCCAAGGTCCTTGAGAACCAGACATGAATGTGGTACACACAAGCAAAACACCCATACATGTAAAATAAAGTAAGTTTTTAAAAAGTCAGGCTTTGGTAGCATACATCTGTAATCCCAGCACTCAGGGAGGCAAAAGCAGGCAGATCTCTCTGAGTTCAAGGACAGCCTGGTCTACAAAGTTAGTCCAGGACATCCAGGGCTACAGAGAAAAACCCTGTCTCAAACAAACAACAACAAAAGATGGGAGGTTCTAAGCTGGGCATGGTAGCTCACGCCTGCAATCTCAGCACTTGGGAAACAGGGACAGAGGATCAGGAAGGAGTTCAAAGCCACGCTAAGCTACACAGAGTTCATGGCCAGCTGGGCTATGTGAGACCTGGTCTCAAAAAAGCAAAATAAACCACAAAGAGAAGAAAAATGATGAAAGCTTCTGACTGTCTGGTCTATGCTCAAATCATAGCTGCATCTCTTACTGGTTGTAAAGCCTTAGACATGCCCCTTAACCTCTGTGCTTTATTCACAAAGTAAGGGTACAGTGTGCTTACTTCCTAAGATCACTGAGGAGGCAAGGCCTGGAACAGCACCTGTCACACTAACACTCAGTGAGGTGTTATTGTTGGAAGGACTAGGAGTACTATCACAACTGTCTGCTTGTCCTCACTCAGAACTCCCCAAACCACCACGTTACCTCATGCTCCCCCTGAACTTATTTAGGAGGTGGCAGAGTAGCATACTATGTTAGCCAAACCCAAGGACGATTGGGGCACAAGTGGTCACTGAAGGGGAATAAAAACAGCTAGGCCCATCCTGAGGGAAACAGCAGGATATTAGAAACCGTAGGCACAAAAGCCTAGCAAAGTGGGTACACCACCCTTTCAGATGACAGAGGAAGAGTACATGAGATGGGAGTTTTCTGCCAACTTGACAGGAACTAGAGTCTATTTTTGGAGAGGTGGTCTA
This sequence comes from Acomys percivali, assembly GCA_907169655.1. Lineage (NCBI taxonomy): Eukaryota > Metazoa > Chordata > Mammalia > Rodentia > Muridae > Acomys > Acomys percivali. Next base: position 178,275,765 of record OU015742.1, read on the forward strand.
AGACAGGGTTTCCCTGGGTAGCCTTAGCTGTCCTGGACTGGATTTGTAGATCAGGCTGGCCTTGAACTCACAGAGATCTGCCTGCCTCTGCCTTCCTAAGTGCTGGGATTACAGGCGTGCGTCACTGTACTCAGCTAGAACTAGTCTTAAAAGAGGGTGATTCATTTGAGAAAGTGCCCCCAACAGATTGGCCTGTGGGCAAAGCTGAGGGGGCATTTTCTTGATTAATGATTGATGTGGGAGGGTCCAGCTCCACTCGGGGGCAGCCGCACCCCTGGGCAGGTGGGCTTGGATAATATAAGAAAACAAACTAAGCATGCCTGTAAGTCCCACTGTACCATGATCTTTGTTTCTGCCCTGGATTCCCGGACTGTAAGCTTTTAGTAAGGCCAGGTTACTTTTGGTCATGGTGTCATGGTGCAATAGAAACCCTAACCAACACAGTGGGGAACCCAGGGTTGACTCTAGCATTTCTGGAATGTGGTTTTTAATCTGATAAGGAATAAACTACAGGAATAGTACAGCAGGAAGCTAGGTCTGCTGGCTCATGCCTGTAAATCTAGCACTCCTGAGGCAGGGGAGGGATCAACTTTGAGAACAGCCTCAGACTACAGCGAGTACCAAGGCAGCCAGGGCTTCCAGTAAGACCCCATCTCAAACAAAGTAACTAAACCAAACAAAAACCCCAGTAATTCTAGTCTGGAGAAAGAATGATGAACACTTTCAAAAGGCTATAGCTGGTAAGATGGTTCTGCAACTAAGAGTGCTTGAGGACAAGCCTGATTACCTAAATTCAATCCCCGGAACCCACACAGTAGAGAGAACCAACTACACACACACACACACACACACACACACACACTTGTGTACATGCAAGCGCAGAGCCAGGGTAGTAATCCATACTATGATTCTAACATTTGGGAAATAGAGGAACAACAGAAGAGTTATCCTCCAAGTTTACATACCAAGTTTAAGACTAGCCTAGGCTTTGTGAGACCATCTTAAGATGTGGGGTGGGAGAGAGAGTCAGGCTACCTGAGGGCAGGGACTAGGTAAAGTGAATATTCTAGAAGTTCTGAGTTCAACTTTCTGAACAAAGAAACATGAAACCACAAGTTGCCATTGTATCTAAAAGCAAAGAACACGGACAGAATTTACTGATCTTTCTTTGCTTTCAAAGATTTGCTTTTATTTTTAATTATGTGTGTTTGTGTGGAGGTGCAGGTCACCCCAGAGATGGAGTTCTGGGTGATTGTAAGCCACACAGTGGGTGCAAGGAACCAACTCAAGTCCTCTGAAAGAGCAGTACATGTTAATTTCAGTCAAGAGCAAATACACAATCTTTCAACTCTGTTTCTAAAGTCAGAAGATCACAGAGCAGACTGAGGACTTACACAGCAAGCAACATCCAGGGCTAAATCCTTTCACATTTCTCCCCCAATCCAGTGCCGACCAGCACAGTATGCCCACTGCTGCTTAGGCTAATAGGATCAAGGCGGGGTTTCTGTACAACTGTTGAGAGTCAGCCATGGAACTCTCCAGGCACTGGTGGGCTAGCAGGCTGATGCGCTCTCCCCGTCCCTCTCAGCTTGCTACACTACTAACCCGACACAGGCCCTAGTCAAGCTTGATTGGAGGGGGTGGGCAGCAGGGAAGACAGAGGAAAAGGAAGGGAAGGAATGAGAAGGAAAGCCCAGCTGCTGCCCTGACAACACTGCTGCGGGGGTGAAGCCAGATCAAATGTTTTTTTTCATACTGTTCCAGAGTTATTTACGGTAAAAACCTCCAGCATGACCCTTTTAGGCACAGACAAAGCTTTGTTCTCTTTTAACAACTAGTCCCTTGATTTCCCACACATTATGTTGAACAACGAAATTGGGGTGCAGGATAAAGCAGATGACATCAACCTCCCTCAAGTCTGAGGCTTGTTTGGGAGCCCAAATTCTGGTCTGTGGCCAGCTGGATGATTTCACAGAGGGCCCTACTGTCTGGGCAGCATATGAATCTGGGGGCAGTGGCTTAGCATCATCCACCAGTCAGCACCTGACAAATCAAAGCCACTGCACCCCTCCAGGCTACCTTTATAATTTGTTCTACTTCCTGAAAACTGGACTCTGTCTTCAGAAATTATCGCTAATTTCAAATCTAAGCAGTCCCCTTTTCTAGATCAGCTCAGAAGATGCAAAGATGTAGACAACTGGCCACTGAGTAAGAGTTCAATGATGAAATATTATCCTTCAACTTTTATGAAGAAAGGAATACAAGGTCAAAGCTTAGGTAAAAGCTAGAAGATTTCTATGTAATACAAAAAGAAACTAGACTGTAATGTGATCAAATGTTAATGTACCAATCAGCCCTCGGTAGTTACTGGTCTGGTTTTAATCCACTGATAACAGTAACGTTAAATATCAATTTAAAAGGGCCATATTTTCACTAAAGAAAAAGGTGAGACAAGTAAGGATTCACACAGTGGCTACTGATGAGAATGGCTTCTTCTGAGAACTAAGCAACATGTGCTCTATTGTTTTTCCTCTACAACACAGAAACAGTCTCAGCACAGACACCAGAAAAACAAAAACATAAACAAAAACAAACCCTGGAAACTGTATGATGTATAAGATCTCTTCCTGTTGTCCAGCACAGGTGTTCCTGTCTGCAGTACCTACACGTAGGACCATCAGTTCCTACAACAGGCTCTTATTAGGACCTGAAGTAGCTGTGTAACATCTGTATTAACTATGGATGGTGAGCAACACTCCCAGCCTCAAATGTGGGTAGCAAAGTCTTTATAATCTATTATTAAGGATGGTTTAGGCTCATTCTATGAAATGAGTGAGGAACTCTTCAACACAAAATGTGTCTGAAACTCAAGTCTTTGCATGAGAATCCCACACACCTCATGGCTATCTAACCAGAGGGTTGACCTGGCCACATGTATTTCCCTCAGCAATCAATTCCTCCCCTACTGTTTGACTTTTCAGAATACTTTTCACTACCCGACACCAAGTTTTTTTCTTATTAAGGAAATATTTTTAAATAAATAGAAGAATCACAAGCAGAATGCCCAGAGCCCCTTTTATTAAAACATTCCATATTGTTGGACAGCAGAAACCCGTGTCTTTAATTCCAGCAGTTGGGAGGCAGAGGTAGGTGGATCTCTATGAGTTTGAGGCCAGACTGGTCTACAGTGAGTTACAGGAAGGCCAAGGCTACACAGAGAAACCCTGTCTCAAAAATAAATAAAGAAGTAAACAAAACAAAACATTCCATATCATCTGGGGTGGTGGCACATACCTTTAACCTCAGCACTTGGGAAGAGGAGGCAAGCGGATGTGAGTTGGAGGCCAGCTTGGTCTACCAAGTGAGTTTTGGGCTACAGAGAAACCATGTCTGGAGAAAACAAAACAAAACAAATCAAAACAAACAAAAAAGCCCAAAACAAAGCCGGGTGATGGTGGCGCACGCCTTTAATCCCAGAATTTGGGAGGCAGAGGCAGTGGATCTCTGTGTGGACAACTAGAGCTGTTACACAGAGAAACTCTGTCTCAAAAAACCAAACAACAACAACAACAAAAACAAAAAACCAAACAAAAAAAAAAACCCATTCCATATCTGGTCACTTCAATCTCATGTGGTCAGAGAACAATTAAGTTTTCACTCAGTGGATCAAAGTACAACAGGTTCCCTGGATACAGAATCACTCAGCTCACCCCCTGTAACTCCTTGAGCTACACCATCTACCCCTTACGTGAGGGCCTAGAGATGGAGTAAGTTAGACCATACACCCTGTTAGGAGTGCACGTGCTAACATTCTAATCCAATGCTGTGAGTAGGGGTCTGGATTCTCTTCATTCACTATTCTACAGGGATGCTGATGCTCCCCTGCAATCCCAGAACTTGGAAGGTGGAAATACCCCAAAGCCAAGAATGGGCCAACTTAACAACCCATAGGCTGACCTGACCTACGGCCTGACACGTAAGCAGGGCTATGTGTTGGGAGGTACTCCTCTAAAGCTGAACTAGAGCACTGTAGGACCCTTGAGGCAGAGTCTGAGCCAATAAGTGCAACTAAGTGAATAGCTACTATAGTTGCAAGCCGCTGAGGGGCTTATAAGGACATATAAAATACGTATGTTGCATAGAAGTGAATGTTTAAAAATTCCACTCTGAGAACTGTTCATTAAAAAGTATAAAGTCAGCTGGGCGTAGTGGTGCACGCCTTTAATCCCAGCACTCAGGAGGCAGAGGCAGGCAGATCGCTGTGAATTCAAGGCCAGCCTGATCTACAAAGCCAGTCCAGGACAGCCAAGGCTACACAGAGAGCCCCTGTCTCGAAAAACCAAAACAAAACAAAACAAAAAAAAAGTATAAAGTCAGGGCTGGAGAGATGGTTCAGGTTAAGAGCACTGGCTGCTCTTCCAGAGGTCCTGAGTTCAATTCCTAGCATCCACATGGCAGCTCACAACTGTCTTGAGTTTGAGGCCAGCCTGGTCCACACATCAAGTTCCAGAACAGACAAGACTATGCAGAGAAACCTTGTCTGAAAAAAGAAAAAAACAAAAACAAAAACTAGGGCTGGAGAGATGGCTCAGTGGTTAAGAGCACTGATTGTTCTTCCAGAGAGGATCTGAGTTCAATTCCCAGGAACCACATGTTGGCTCACAACAATCTATAATGTGATCTGATGTCCTCTTTTGGCGTGCAGCTGTACATCCAGACACAACACTGTATACACTGCTTCTGGCTTAAAAACCTCCTGCCTTCCTCTTCTCTAATCCCAGCCCACATAGTATACCACAGACTACTAAATCTAGTGTGGTCTTTCTAGCCATTAGTATATAGTAATGTATTACTCCAACACTGGGTACCTAAAATCCATCTTCGCAGATGAGGAGACATGGAAAGTGCTGTCACGCTCCCTGAGCCCACATGACCTACCCAGCACCATCCATGAGGTGAGCAGACTTCTTTCTCAGGATGGGGGTCAAAGCCAGTGTCTGGACCGTGAGGTAAGTGCTCTCTCTCTACCAAGGAGCTACACCCAGGCCCCATCCAGCACTAGCCATCAAGTACCCACACCAAACAGATAAAACTGGATCTGATTATGTATTTACTCCTTACTCCTTCTACAAGAAAAAGAGGGGTGGAGGGAGCGGCCAGGTGTGCGGCCAGGTGTGCGGCCGGGGAAGCGAGGTCCTCTACAGGAGCAGGATTTGTTCTTAAATGTGAAGCCAGCTCTCTGGCCCCAACAAACGTTATTTTTTTATGTTTTGTTGCAATTTATTGTGTATGCACACATTATGCACATGTGTGCGTGTGTAAGCTACACAACTTTGGGAGCTGATTCTTTCCACCTACCACATGGGCTACAGGGGTTGAACTCAGGCTTAGTGACAAGGGTCTTTATCTATTGAAGCATCTCACAAGTCCACGAGTGGTGAGATCTTAATATGTTCTAGGTATTACATTAAGGAATCATGGGATCATAATGTGCTTTGTTTTGAGAAAGGGGTCTGAACATAGTAATCACACAGGTCTCAAATTCATGTGCTTATGTGACCTCACCTCAGCTCTGTTTTCACTATGTAGCTCAGCCTGGTTCCAAATTCCCGGACTCAACTACCCCACCAACCTCACTCTCTTTAGGATTACAGACACACATAACCACACACAGACCGTAAGCACTGTAGCCACGCACCTAGTTTCCAAGAGATTCAGGCTGACGTCGACTGGCCGGAAACACTACTATTGGTAATTTCAGACAATGGAGACAATTTAGAGTAAGACTTAAACAGGTGTGGATTCTGAGTAACTGCAGACGTTAAGCAATGCATGAAAATGGATGTTCTCTCTCTGACAATGAAAACAGCACTGCCAAAGCAACTTGGGCCTGTGATAAAACTCAGGACTTTGACATCAAAATTTGTACTTTTTACTTCATTTGAAAAACTAGATGGGACAAAAGAGCCCCCAGGTTTGCAAGGCAAGTCTCTTCAAGCGCTGAGTACTGCTGGGAATTCTGGCACACAGCTGTAACCCCTGCACTTGCGAGACTGAGGCAGGACGACAGAGGGATCCAAGCCAACCTGGGCTTCCAGGAAGGCCTAAGACCAAAAAAAGAGTGGGGCACTGGTCACTCCAAATTCACCTTCTCCACCACTGCCAGTTAACCTCCATTTATCCTCGCTGCTTCCCAGTTTCCTTGTCTCTTTAAATATCTGGCTCCACTTGTCCCTATGTGTAACTTACTTGGCATTTGGGTTTAGGATTCCAGTAGTCCAATTAAGCTGGTTAGGAGCAAAGACACAGCAGACAACGGGACAGCAACTGATCTGGTGTTTGGCAAGATACTAGTGAGTAGAAGCACCAGCTCTGGCAGGTGATGCCCCTTCAACTGCCCCAGCCTCAGTTCACACTCTAAGGTTATACACTGTTCCTGGCTTCACCCAACACTTGACACTAGGGGAAAAAAAAAAAAAAAAAAAAAAAAGGAAAGCAATCCCTGCCCTTAGGAAAGGACTATTAGCTTAATCAGGGAGAGAAAGGACAGGCAGGAACAGCTACCATGAGTCCTCTTTAGAACGGCCCCGTTTAGAAGACAAACTGCAAACAACATAAGCAGCTTCAAGACAGCTCTCATGAGGTACTACAGAGCATGTCGGGAAATGTAAACTACAGACAGGCAACAGGGAGCCTCTGAAGGGCTTTCAAACCTAGGTCTCAAGGAGAGACAGCAATGCTCAAGAGCAAGGCCTCTTTGGCTGCTCAAATTCTTTTGACTCTGGGTACCACTTCTTGTCCACTCTCAAGACCCAGCATTATCAAACCCCAAACGCTGTACCTGTGTCTTTAAGATGTACCATCAGCACTTTCTTGCGTAGACAGTGCAATAGAGTGTAAGAAAAGAAGAGACACGAGACAATAACCCTGAACATAGTTTTTCTCTCCCAAATAAAGTTAGTTACGTTGTCACTAGTGTGCTCCAATGCCTTAAACATAAACACTATATCTACTGCTTGTTAAACGTAAACTGTTTCAGGCAGGAGAGATGGCTCAGAGGGTCGGATCACTTGTTGCTCCTTCAGAAGACCTGAGTTGGGTTCCCAGCGCCTCTATGGTAGCTGACAACTATCTTGAACTGTGATGCCCTCTTCTAGCCTCCACAGGACCTAGGCACCCACATAGTATATACGTACGTACATACATACATACATACATACATACATACAGGCAAAACACTCACATGTATACAATACAATAAAAAACCCTAAGTAAGCTGCTTCTATTTATTTAGCTTAAGAATGTGAAGTTTTCATTGTTAAAAAGAAACAAAGAAATTACCAGTGCTTACTGTGAATGAATACAATTATTGGAACACCATCAACTCAAAAATCTGGCCAAGCAAAACTCCACTCAAAACTTGAGACCAAATGGCATTATGAAAAGTAGCTGTCCCCATCTAAGGGTCTAGCTGACCCTGGTGTAGCTAGGAGATGGGACTATGACCATCTTGTGACCAGTAATAAATCCCACGAATTACAAATTTAAAGCAAAAAGGAAGACCGTAGCACTTTCCTGTCAGTACACTTGGCTGGCCAATTCCATCTGGAACCCTTGGTTCACTCAACTTGAGCTTCAGTTTTTGTGTTTAGATAACGTGGCCAACAGTTCCCATCTGTTCCACAGGGTAGGATTTGAACTAAACGCCCAGGCGTAAGAGGCACAGCAGAAGCTTACTAACAAATTTTATTAGCCACAGTCAACCTTGTCTCCATTACTGTTAGGTGTCGAGGGGGGTCTTATCTCAATGCCCACTGATCCTCTAAAAATCTCTCAGGAAAAATCACGTTATTAAGCCCAAGACTCCTGAGACCTCACAGACACAGGACGCTGACGACAGCCCAAAGTCGAAAAGGTCCTAGCTCTCCGGACTTGTGGTCCGCCAAAGCCTCACCCCGACTTTGGCGCCCAGCCCCGCCCCGCGAACCCCAACGCGCTGGTGGAAGGGGCGGTCCCCACCGCACGTCCATCGAGATGGGGGCGGGGAGGCCAGGCAACCCCCCTCCAGCCCCCGCCCGCCGGCCTCCCCCCTACCTCGGCCTCCCCCCGGGACTACGCCTGCCATCTTGCCGCCCGCCCCCGCGCCGCCCCGGGCCGCACCTTGAGGTTGGTGCGCAGGCCGCCAGCGCCCCCAGACTGGTCGGTGATCTCGTAGGCGCCCGTCACTAGCAGGTCCTTGTGGATCTCCTCGCGGAGACACTTGCGAGAGTTCACGGGCAGGTGGAAGGAGATGGCGAGGACTGAGCTGGGGCCGAGCAGGAACAGAAAGAGCAATGCAGACGGGAAAGGGCCAGGCCACGATAATGGGCCAGACAAACCAGACATGGTGTCGGAGCCTCGTTCACCACCCGGGGCCTCTAGCGCGCCGGAACCGGGAGGAACCACGTGACTCGCCTCTGACCCAGTGATGCCGTCGGCGCCATTTTGGAGATTGGCTAATAGAAAAAGAATGTAAAGCAGATAAGTTTTAAAAGGAAGAAAAGACAGGATAGTATAGCACAAACACGGGATTAAGGGGCTAGAGATGAGTTCCCAGAGCTTTTTCGTACAAAGTTTTATTTATTGTTGAGGTGAACGGCTGCTGAGCGACCCAAAGTAAGTATGGGCAGCTCCGGAAGTAATTTTCTTTCAAATCCCCGGAAGTGGTTCGTGCGAGTTTTTAAAGTCGGTGACACCATAGCAACCAGGCTCCAATAAGAAACAGCCACAAGGCCTTTCTCTGGGCCCGCCCCTCGACTGCTTCACAGAGCTAAGTCACAACTCTTATAGCAGTTGGGACAGTGGCACACTGAAGAGGAGAAGCACAAAGGGAAATTTTGATTTGGCTGTTAGTGAGTGTGGACCCCTAACTCACAGAAGAATGTGTAGATGTCAACAGGTGAATGAATTCGCAGGTAGCTAGTTAATGCCTTTGAACTGAGTATTTGGCCTGAAGTAAGTTTGGTGTTCACAGTGTATTTATTATTTATTTAAGAAACATTAATAGTCTTCTGAGATAAGCTATACTCAAACCAACATTTAATTTCTTTAGTCCAGGCAGAGATGAGCAGAAAATATTATTTACATTGTCAAGGGAGGAAACTGCGTGTTTTCTTTTTCTTTTTGGCGGGGTGGGGGGGCGGGAGAGGGTAAGGAGGGGGGAGGATGATTCTTTTTTTTTTCCTTTTTTGGTTTTTTGAGACAGGGTCTCTCTGTGTAGCCTTGGCTGTCCTGGACGGGCTTTGTAGACCAGGCTGGCTTCGAACTCACAGCGATCCGCCTGCCTCTGCTTCCCGAGTGCTGGGATTAAAGGCGTGCACCACCACCGCCCGGCTTGAGGAGGATGATTTGAGACAGGATTTCTCTGTGTAGCCCTGGCTGCCCTGGACTCAATTTATAGACGAGGCTGGCCTCGAACTCACAGCGATCCTCCTGCCCCAGCCTTACAAAGTACCCGACTGTCAGTTTGTTTTCAAAGCCTGTTCTGTACATCCAATAGTTTCTTTGGTGGTGGTGGTGGTGATAGTAGTATTGGTTTGGTTTGATTTGGTTTTTCAAGACAGGATTTCTTTTCTTTTCTTCTTTCCTTTCTCTCTCTCTCTCTCTCTCTCTCTCTCTCTTCTTTCTTTTTTTTATTATTCATTTATTTATTTTCTCTCTCTTCTTTCTTTACCCCCAAGTGCTAGAATTAAATGTGTGTGCCACTACTGCCTTAGGTTGGGTTTCTGTCTACTCAGTAGGCTTAGCACCAGGCAGTAGTGGTGCCTGGCTTTAATCCAGCACTCAGGAGGAAGAGGCAGGTGCATGTCTGTGAGTTCAAGGCCAGCCTGGTCTACAGAGGAGTTTTAGGACAACCAGGGCAACGCGATGAAACCCTGTCTCAAAAACCCCAACAAACAAACACACAGGCAAAATCCATCCCCATAAGATAGATAAATCAGTAGACTTAACAGTGTTATGTTAAATCAGGGATAAAGCAATCAAACTAAGTGTTCCTTAGGAAAATAATTACTATATAACATTTGTCCATTTGAAACATATTTAATGCCTGGCATAGTAGCACACACACACCTATAATTGCAGCACTTGGGAGACAGAGACAAGGCTATCTCCTTGAGTTGGAGGCCTGCCGTATGAGACTCTGACTTGGAAACAAAACAAAACAAAAATTAGTATCTTTATGTTACAACCAAGTGTTTAGAATAATGACAATATACCAAGAGCCATGCTCAGTTCAGCATTTCCTGTGATCCCAGAGTTTGGGAGGCTGAGGGAGAAGGATGTCAAGGTGGACTATACCGTGAGTTCCAAGTGAGCCTGGGATACATGTCTCAAAAAGCAGATACTACAGCACCAAAGAGTAAACAGTAGCCTATGTGTATAACCGTTATCTACTTTAATTAATGCATCTTGAACATTAGCAAACATATCCAGAAGTTAAACTCTCTGCCTTTCATAATTTTCCTTTTGTTTTTATAACTCTTTCTGTCTACTTAGTTCTTTCCCTGGAACAGAAGTCTGAAAACAAAACAAACACAAACATCATAGAGTTGTTAAACATTTTAAGATCTGGCAAATGATGTATAGTATTTTATGAGATGTCCACTTAGGAACTTTCCAGTTTGATTTATCCCTGATCTAAGCTAGGATTGGCAGTCTGCTAAGCACACCCTGATTATGTGCACAGGTGCTTTCCCTGCCAGTGCAGGGGAATCACCAAAGTTATTCTAATTCATTGTTCACTCAAGTTCTAGGGGGTCTTTTGATCATTAGCAAGAGATTTGCAAACTGTACATCAACAGTGCATATGTTTTTGTCTTCTACACAATAGACTATACATTTTTAAATATCCTCTGTTTTTGTTTTTTTGGGTTTTGTTGTTGTTATTGCTCTGTTTTGTTTTTTTTTCTTTTAAGACGTGTTCTTTTGACCCAGGCTGGCCTGCAACTTGTAATGATTCTCCTGTCTCTGCCTCCTAAGTACAAGCATGCACTACCGGATACAGCCTATTTCACATATCTTAATGATCGATCTCATCTATGTTTTCAAAAACCCTGTGAAATAATTTAGGCAAACATTTTGATTTTTCAGATAAGAAAACCGAGGGTCTAAAATGCTAAGAAACTTGGGTAGTGTTAAAAAGGTGTTGGTGCCACTTTGCTTGCGGAAATGTGAGGCTTTATTCAGGGGAACTATGGAGACTGACCTACAGCAAGTGCTATAATGGAATTGTAGCAGGGGAGAGAGAGCATCATCTCAACTCCTAATATAAGGAAAAGTAAGAAATTATGGGGAAAGGGGGATTAGTCACAAAGTTGAACTCTAGCAGGAAATATTTGTAATAAGGGGAATTTCTGTTCAGACTGACACTTAGCAGCATTCTTGTTCTAAGTGAACAACTTCCCAGGCATAAAGTTCGAGAAGGGCCTAACTGAAAAATAGTTCAGAATAGCCTGAATATAGGACTTGTCAATATCCAGAATCCCAGGCACCAGTGAGAGAGCCAAAGTTAGAGTGGTACCAGCTGCCGAGCTTGAAAACCTGAGTCAGATTCCTGGTACCCATGTGGTATAAGGAGAAAACTAACCCTCAGAAGTTGTTCTCTCAAGGAGAGATGCCTCAGAGGTTAAGAGCACTGGCTGCTCTTCAAAAGGTCTTGAGTCCAGTTCCCAGCAACCACATGGTGGCTCACAACCATCTATAGTGAGATCTGGTGCCCTCTTCTGGCCTGCAGGTGTACATGCAGATAGCGCACTCATATACATAAAGTAAATGAATAAAATCTAAAGTAAAAAGCTGCTCTTTGACTTCCACCCTTCCACATGGAGATGAGAGGATGTAAAACAGCACAGTCTCATAGACAGCACAGTCATAGGGTAAATGTGGCAAGGGCCAGGGGAGGAGCTGGGCACCTTCAATCCCAGCACTCAGGAGGCAGAGGCAGGCAAGTCTCTGTGAGTTCAAGGGCAGCCTGGTCTGCGTGTTGAATTCCAGGACAGGCGGATTGTCATATGAAGACCCTGTGTCAGGAAAAGAAAAAGTGACAAAGGTCAGAGCCTTCTTCAGAAGACACTGTATTTTACAAATGAAGAAACTGAAGCTGAAAAATTGAGTTACTTCCTGTATCACACACAGCTCTTGACTCCTTTTTGGTCCTGTACCCGCACTTATTCCCTTTCTGTCCTCCATCATTTATCTCCCCTCTTAGCTCTTACCTGTAATACAGCCTCCATTTGAGTTATTGTATTTACTTGTCTGCCTCCCTCATACAGTCTTTTTTCTAAGGGCAAAAATTTTTGTCTAGTTTGTTCATTGCCCCCCCCCCTCTAAATTTTTTTGTTTGTTTGTTTTTTGAGACAGAGTTTCTCCGTGTAACCTTGGCTGTCCTGGAACTCAGGGTTAGGGTCTGTAGACCAGGCTGCCCTCAAACTCACGGAGACCCACTTGTCTCTGCCTCCCGAGCCACTGCTTTCTCTTCTTAACCCAAAATAATGCTCACCAATCAGGCATAGCAAATGCTGACTCCCTGAAGGCAAAACTGGTTCTTAGCTCCTGGTAGAAGGTCTAACAGCAAATTCCTTCCTTTGATCTTTAGCCATTGTCACACAAGTTTATTGAATACACAGTGTATCAAAACTGTAATCCTGATTTCAGTTTCAACAACATTATGCAAATCTTTTTGCTTTTGTTTCTTTGGGATAAGGTTTCCATATATAGCCTGAATGGTGAACTCTCAATTCTCCTGCTTCAGCCTCCTGAGTGCCAAATTTGCAGGCATGTTCTACCACACCTGGCTGTATGTGTTCATAGAAGGACACAGACCAACAACAATAACAAAAGCTTGTCTCTGTGCTGTGGAGCTGGAGGGCAGGAAACAGAGCTCTAGGGAATGGAAACTTTTAAACTCTGTGCCTGAATAGAAGAAGATACCATGTTATACTTGCATGAGAGCCAGGCATCATTTGGAACTGGTGATGGAATAGAGAGTGTGCCACAGCAACAGTGAATATTTCTTCCTGACCTGCATTCCTGGGCTGTCATGGCTATTCTCCTGAAACTTGCCCAGCCAGATGCTCCTAGAATTCCTGAGCCACACAAGCCTTTGGGGGTTAAGAAACTTCTGGTCTGTCCCTAAGCCACATGCTTTCTTTTATACAAGAAGGATCATGCTTTAAACACACCACAGACAGTGGCCTCAGAAGCCCTTATTAAAACTTGGCATTTGAACCAGGCACAGTCGCCCACACCTGCATTCCCTGCTCAGGCGGATCTCTGTGAGTTTGAGGACAGCCTGGTCTACAAAGCAAGTCCAGGATAGCCAAGGCTACACAGAGAAACCTTATCTTGAAAAACTAAAACAACCAATCTACAGGGATTCTTGGCTCCTACATCTATTCCCATTCATGTCCAAAGTCCTACACATAATGTGTATTTTCATAGCTAACACAGCTAATTTCTGTGGAGATACAAAAGACTCCCTTGGAAAGCAATTTGGCAATATTTGCCATGTGTCATATTCTCTGACATAGAGGCTGATTCCAAGGATGCCATCAACAGGTCCTCTAAATGCTGGAGCCCTCGGGATCTGGCCCTGGAACATTTGTGCTGCTCTCCCAGTGATGTCATCCAATCTCATGACTCTAAATGCATCCACAGACTACTAGCTTCCAGACATAGATCTCTGGCTCTGACCTCTGCCTTAAGCTGCAGAGGCTAGATCCAGTGCCTGGCCCAAGAACTCTACTCAGATGAGCAACTCTTGATTTCCCCTTCTCTTCTGCCTCTCAAATCTGCTTCCTCCTCACCCTCCCCTCCAAACAGCACCACCTTCTACCCAGTGCCTGAAACTATTCCCGCTTCCTTCTCCACTCTCTCCATACACAGGCAGTTCATCAGCAAATCCTATCAGGTCTGTGTCCTAAATAGATAGTAATCAGTTTCTCCACTCTAAGCCAGAGGCTACAAACCACTGCTCAGACAGCAGATCCAATCAGGCACAGGGCCTTCTGTTTCTGTATTGCCCAAGAGCTAAGAATGTGGGTTCTTTTTTTTTTTTTTTAATACATTTTTAGAGGGTTGTTTAAAAAGGAGGAGGAAGAACAGAATGTGACCCACGAAAGCTGAATATTTACTGTCTGATCTTTATGAAAATCATTTTGCTCTTCTCACCTAGACAACAAGCTCCTTACTGTTTTCTCGTTTCGTTGTTGAACTATCTCACCTATTTGTTACTATGCACAAGGTGATTTTTCTTTCTTTGTTTTGTTTTGGGTTTTTTTGTTTTGTTTTGTTTTTGGTTTTTCAAGACAGAGTTTCTCTGTATAGCCTTGGCTGTCCTGGACTCACTTTGTAGACCAGGCTGGCCTTCAACTCACAGCGATCCACCTGCCTCTCCCTCCCTCAGATTAAAGGCATGCACCACCACCACCCGGCACAAGGTGACTTTTCAATGTTTTTATTATTACGATCATTTTTGTTACATGTCTTCTGCCTGCCTGCATGTGTGTCAGTGCACCACGTGTGTGCCTGGTGCCCTTGGAGGACAGAAGAGGGCCTCAGATCCCCTGGAATTGGAGTTACAGACAGGCATCGGCCACTTTGTGGGGTCTGGGATTCAAACCAGAGTCTTGTGCAAGAGCAGCTAGTGTTCTTAATTGTTGAACAGCCTCTAGCCCCCTAAGTCATTTTTTTAAAATGTAAATTAGGTCAATTACAGTAAAACCTAAGCAGTTTACCACAGCTACAAGGCGACTGCAAACTCTAATTTTGTCCTTTCCATTGGTGACCTCCCCCACATCTCACTTGGTCACCTTTTTAAAGTCACCCAGCTTTGCAAACAGCTTACACTGCAGTATGCAGGTCTCCCTGGAGCTTTCTTCCTCAGGTCTTGTCTTGTAGACTCTGAGCTCTGCAATCTGCCTCTCATCATTTGGGTCCCAGCTCCTACATCACCCCCATCAAGAGCTTACCCTTACGTTTAACCCCATCCTCAGCTCACTTCCTGGCATGCTTTTTTGTTTCATTACCTGCACAGCAGCTATCACTACCTTGTATATTTCTCTTCATGTGTACTTACTCCCACCTCACTGGAGCTTAAACTCCAGAGGAGCTATGACTTTGTTGAGGGCCTGATAAATTTCTAAGGCCAGAAATAGTCTCCTGTATATATAGTATATAGTAAGTGTTCAACAGATATTTGCCTTATGATTGAATGAAACGCTACAGCATAATGCAGAGCGCCCAGCACATGATGGACAGAAAGGAGTTGCGCAATAAACGCTAGTTCCTCTATCTAGCAGTATTTTAATTACCATTTTTTCATATAGAGAAGCTGAGGTCCGAAGCTGTTAAGTCTAAGACCATACAGTGAGTCAGTGTTAGAGCTGAAAAAGGAAATGACCAGCGTTCAGATAGTATTGTCACTACGCTTGACAAAAGTCTGTATTTAGTACTTAGTTCCCACTCCACTGGGAAATTTTATATTCATAGATAGTCTTTCTCTACCCAAACTAACATTCATAATACAACATTTATGGTTCACATATAATTTAAGTCTTCCAGAACATTCACAATGATATTAATAGTTACTATTGAAACTTATAACATCTCCCCTCAATTAATTTTGCTTGAAAAAAACCTATATTCCTCTTTAGTTGTCCATAGTAATAGACTTATTTTTCATGGTGCTAGGTATTAAAGCCAGTTCCTCACATTTGCTAGGTAAACCTTCTACTGAAGAACTACATCCCTAGTTCTGTGGTGCTAAATATAAACAGGAGACATGGGTTTCCCTCACCAGCTATCCATGGCAGTCAGTGCCCTGCCCTGGTGTTGTCTGAACAACCCTGCAGTGCAAGCTGCAGCCTGTGAATTCTCATGGCCAAAAGCAAAGTCTGTTTTGGTGGGTGGGTATCAAAACAGGGTTTTTCTCTCTCTGTGTAGCCCTGACTGTCCTGGAACCTGCTCTCTAGACCAGGCTGGCCTCGAACTCAGAGATCTGTCTGCCTCTGCCTCCCAAGATCTAGGATTGAAATTGTGTGCCACCACTGTTCCACTAGGATCAAAGTTTTACTGATATCTGTGAACTGAGGTTATAAGACATCTAGATTTAACTACAAAAACAACAAAAAACCAGGTGGATATGGTAATCACCCTTATTTATACGTGGTATGCGGGTATGAAAACATCATGCTGTCCTTCATGAATAAAATTATTGCATGTCAATTTGTTGTTTTTTTTTTTTAAAGATTTATTTATTATGTATACAGTGTTTCTCCTGCATATGTGCCTGCAGGCCAGAAGAGGGCATCAGATCATATTATAGGTGGTTGTGAACCACTATGTGGGTGCTGGGAATTGGAACTTTGGAAGAGCAGCCAGTGCTCTTAACTGCTTAGCTGTCTCTCCAGCCCCACATGTCAGTTTTTTAACTCAAAAAAATTTTAGAAGCTGGGCAGTGGTGGCACACTCCTTTGATTCCAGCACTCAGGAGGCAGAGGCAGGTGGATCTCTGTGAATTTGAGGCCAGCCAGGTCTACAAAGCCAGTCCAGGACAGCTAGAGATACACAGAGAAACCTTGTCTCAAAACACTACAAAAATAATAATATAATAAAAAATTTAGCAATGATTTAAGCAAAAGATGCAAAATGTGCCTCAAAAACACATTTCAGAGAAACAATCCTGTGAGTTGAAAGGATGAGCCTAGAAGGGCTTTCTCTCTGCCTCAGAAGCTCTTTTTGCTTATGGACACTGTTCCTAGAACTGGTAGAGATCAGGAGTCCTGGAAACCAGGGCGGCAACAGTTGTGGCAAGCATGAGGTAAAAAGTTCACTGGGCCAAAATGAACAGGGTAACCGAGGAACGGGAGGAGGAGGAGGAGGAGAGACCTGTTAAGACAGAATTATAGGGAACAAGGAAGTAGGGTGAATGATGGAAGATGAGAACTGCAGGGCCCCTCTTCACCTTGTGTGTAGAGCCACTCAAGCCACAGAGAAGGAGTAATAAAAATACCGAGAAAGAGGAATGGGAAAATGGCTTAGAGCTTTGGGAAGTAGCCTTAGAGTTGCCTCAGGCCTCCAAAGGAGGATGAAGGCAGAGTCAAAGGGCATCTACCCTCAACATCAGCTACACTCTCCCCCTGGACACAGCCATGCCTGAAGCGTGCATGTATGTAGATCCTCAGATGACCTAAGATGACACTAAAGGCCTTAGAAGCTTTGTGATGTGGAATAGAAAACTTCGCTGCTTAACAGACCTTCATTCCTGGCTCTGAAGAAGCTGTGATTTCCTCCGATGCATTTTCCTTCTCAGGCCATTGGGTAGTCAGCATCTGGTGTCTACTGTAACTATTGATATATTTGTTATTTAACCTTTAAGTTACACTTGTATGCATGCACATGCGCACACACATGCATGGCTGTGTGCATGCCGTGGTTGTGTGTGTGTGTGTGTGTGTGTGTGTGTGTGTGTGTGTGTGTGTGTAGGTCAGAGGACAACTTGCAGGAGCCAGTTCTCTCTCCACCAGTGAGGACTGAACTCAGGTCATTGGTAAGTGTGTTTACTGGATGAGCCACCCTGACAGCCCAGCTTTTTGTGTTTTACAGAGAGTGTTACTGTGTAGCCATGTATGAACTTGAACTTATGTCAGTCCTCCTGCTGTAGCCTCTCGAGTACTGGGATTACCGGGATGGACTACCTCATCTGGCCTCAAATGATCCTGAAGCCCTCCAAAGCTCATTCTTCTCCAGTGGCAGCTCAGTCCTGTGAGAGACATGAACCACACACGCTTCAGGAACCTTGATGGTGCCTGCTCCACCGTTGTCCCTTCACTATCTATTAGATGGGCATTTGTAGACCACAACCACCCAGGCAGCTTTATCCCCTCTCCCACCCACCCCACCCCTTCTCAGTTTGTTTGTTTGTTTGTTTTTTGAGACAAGGTTTCTCTGTGTAGCCTTAGCTGTCCTAGACTCACTTTGTAGACCAGGCTGGCCTCAAACTCACAAAGATCCACCTGCCTCTGCCTCCCTAAGTACTGGGATTACTGGCGTGGGCCACCACACAGGGCTCCTGGCATCTTTTAAACACTCCTGATACCTAAGACCTAACTCAGAAGAACAAATACAGAATACATCGGCGTAAACCTGGAATACCATGTTTTCATCATGCCCTAAATTCGTTGTACATTGGAATCATCTGAAAACCTATTTTAAGAACCTGGGAGCTGAGTGTGTGGTGCACTACCTTAATCTAGCACGTGAGGGGCAGAAGCAAGAAGATTGCCAGTTTGAAGCTAGCCTGAGCTACAAAATAAGACCTTGCCTAAGAGACCCAAGCCAGGGCTAGTGAGATGGCTCAGTGGATAAAGGTGCCCACTGCCAAGGCTGACAGCCTGAGTTTGATCCCTAGCACCTGATCTACATGGTAGAAGGAGAAAATCAGTTCTTCTTGTCTTTTGATACTTTACACACACACACACACACACACACAGAGAGAGAGAGAGAGAGAGAGAGAGAGAGAGAGAGAGAGAGAGAGA
>OU015742.1:178294349-178306102 GCA_907169655.1 Acomys percivali
AGAGAGAGAGAGAGAGAGAGAGAGAGAGAGAGAGAGAGAGAGAGAGAGAGAGAGAAAACCATCAATACTAATAATTAAAGCCACAACAAAAAAAGGCTGGGCCCATTAGTATAGGCCTATAAGTGCAGCTTCTCATAGAGTCTGAAACAGGAAGCTCAAAGAAGCAAAGGGGTCTGCCAGAGGGGTACACATCTATAATTCCAGGACTTAGGGAGCTGTAGGAGGACTTCTATATTTGAACCTTGCCTGGACTATAACTGAGACCCTGTTTCAATAAAGAAAAGAAAATATTCAAGGCTTGCCCAGGCTATAGTTAAGTTTGGCCTGAGCAATTTAGTGAGATTCTTTCTCAAAAAGTCAAAAGAGAGGTGAAGACACATCTCAGCTATAGAGTATGTGCACAGCACACGACGGGCTCTAAGCTCAGTCTCCAGTATAGTAAGGCAGGTAGGTAGATAGAGGGATAGATGACAGACAGATGGAGGCCCGGCTCCCACGCCCACACTTTTGGATGCTACTGGTGTGGGGTACAATCTGAGCATAAGGCTGAAAAAAACAATCACCACTATCCAATTTGTATCCAAGAGTTAAAACCAATCCAACTGGCTCTTGCCATTTCTATTTTAGTCCCTAAAATCTCCATGCATTTCTCAATAAATATTTCCCTGTTTGGCTTACAGCCTGTTTCTCCTGCTGAAGCCTGCCACCCTTTCACCTAGAATGCAGCAAAAAATTTGTCTTCTGGTAAGGAGCGTCTCTGCAGTTTAGCTGGAGGACAAGGCTAATTTCCCGCTCCTGCAGGCCACTTGCCCCCAGCTTAAATGCCTCGAAGAGGGAGGAGCGGGAAGTAGGGCTTCAGGGCATGAGGAAGAGCTCTCCTAGGCCCCATGGAAAAGCTTTTCCTTCTAGCTTGCAGTAAGTCACTGTGGCACGTGGATGAAGGAAGTATTAATAGCCTTTGTGAAGACATACTTTATGAAGCTGCAGAAACCACAGCCAGTGCTGTCTGTTCTACAGATGGCCAACTTCTGCATTCTGAATGACGGCTTTTGGAGCCAGCACAGTTCTCATCCCTAAAGCAGAAGCCTCAGCTAGAGGGAAAGAATCATTCAAGTCTCTAGGCCAGAGGTCAAAAGCTACCGCCCCCATATTGGACAGGGAGCAGTCATTGGGGGGGGGGGTGACCTCTTTCGGAGCGAAACTAAAGTAACCATACGGTATCACCCAAAGCAAGGCTGAGTGGTATGGACTGGCTGTGGCTCGCTCTCCCACTCCACCAGAAATTTTGGACTGATATCTGTGTGTTCTAGGTGGTGTTGACTTCCTCCTGTGTAAGTTGTGAAAACAGAGATAGGGCCAAGCTTTTCTTTGACGTTTAACAAATCTGTTTCTAAATCAGGAGTGCTGGCTTATACCTGTAGTCTAAGCTTTCAGGAGGCAGAGGCAGGAATTCAAAGGAGCCTGGGCTATATAGAGAGACTAAAGCCCACCTGAGCTTCAGTATGAAATCTTGTCTCAAAAAACAAAACAAAACAAAAAACAAACAAACAACAAACAACAAAAAGATTCAAAGCAAAACAAATTCTTGCCTCCCAAACTGAGAGAAGAAGTAACAGGCCTATACAGGCACCACTACCACACTTCATCGCTGACAGCTGTGCTTCACAATCCTCCTTTGGGGCCCGGAGTCCAGTCTGCCTGCAGGCAGTGCCATCCCATTGCTCAGAGTATAATCTCAGTGACTACCAGGAAACTTGCGTGCCTAGGATGCAAGCCTCTGTACTATTTCCCTAGGACAGCCACATCAAATAACTGCAAACCGTATGGTTTAAAACATTAGAAATACATCCTCTCAGAGTTGGCAAAGATGCTCTCCCTCTGAGGGCCGATGGGAGACTCCAAGGTGAGCCTCTTCTGTCTGCTAATGCCCCCAAGCTGTTCTTGGCTCATTGCTTCATCATTCTGATCTCTGCTTCTGTCTTCACGTAGGCCTTCTCTCTCCTCTCTGTGCATGCATGTCCTTCGTGTATGGAGGACATGTGTCACTGGGTTTAGAACCCACCAAATAGTCTTGAATGGTCTCAAGATTCCACACTAATCACATCTCCAAAGAGCTTTATTTCCCAGAAGGCCACTTTCACAGAGGCTAACAACCAGGACTTCCTCAAGTTTTTAAGGGGACACAGTAACCCCCTTCCACATCCTCCAAATGGAGAAGAGTGGAGGGAAGTACAGAACTCTACCTGTCCTTAATGGTCAAGTGCAGGAGATGTCACCTCCTGTCACAGCACCCACCTCCTCCACCGGGCCTTCTGTTTACTCCTGCCCTGCCATGTTTTTCTCCCTCCTGTGTCAGGTTACCTAAGGAGGACTAGCAAGATGGGTTAGCAAGTAGAGGTTCCTACACCCAGGCTGGAGACCTGAATTCAACCCCAGGATTCCACAAGTAGCGGGGAAGAACTGACCCCTAAGAATTGTTCTCTGCCCTCCAGACAGGCACTAATGCAGACACACACCCCCCTAAGAAATCCATAACAATCAATCCATTTACTTAAGGATATAACTAAGAAATATTAATTTCTGCCAGTCGTGGTGGTACATGCCTCTAATCCCAGCATTCTGGAGGCAGAGGCAGATTGCTGTGAGTTCAAGGCCAGCCTGGTCTACAAAGTGAGTCCAGGATAGCCAAGGCTACACAGAGAAACCCTGTCTCAAAAAAAAAAGAAAAGAAAAGAAAAAAGAAAGAAGTATTAATTTCTGTCCTTTCTGTGTCAGCCCCCACTGTCACTGCTATCAATAAATCAGGTTCCCTGGGACAATGCTTAGAAGCATGCAATTTAAATAGTATCCCTGAGAGGGTTGTTTTTGTTTGTTTGTTGTTGTTTTGTTTTATTTTTTGAGACAGGGTCTTTCTGTGTAGCCTTGGCTATCCTGGACTCACTTTGTAGACCAGGCTGGCTTTGAACTCAAGAGATCCACCTGCCTCTGTTTCCCAAGTGCTAGGATTAAAGGTGTGCACCACCACCAGACAGGGAGATTTTAAACACACACACACACACACACACACACACACACACACACACACGGACAGATTTTTATATGTCAGGGTTTTGCCTGTGGGTGTATATATGTGTGGCCGATGCCCACAGAAGTCAGAAGAGGGCATTAGACACCCAGGAACTGGAGTTAGGGTTATGAGCCACCATGTGAGTGCTGGAAGCTGAAGCTTGGTCTTGAGTAACAAATACTGTTAACTGCTGAGCCATCTTTCTGGGAGATTCGAAGGTATTTGAGGTGCCACCTGACGCTATGCCACCTGTGAGCTCCAGGTCTGTATTTTCTGTATCTCTAGATCTTTTACCTTTCATTAAGCTGATTTAAGTGTGGAGACCATGAATTCCAGGGCACTGGAACTCTGCTACGGTCCAAATCCACCCTATGCCATGCACTAGCTTATGTGACTTTAGATTGGCTTTCCCCAACTCACGGTGTCCACTTCCTCATGTAGACAGAGTTGAGTGGAGTACCTTCTTCCTAAGACTGTGGTGAGAAATTGATGAAATAAAGCATTAAGATGGCTTAGAAGCCAGGTGTGGTGGCATATGCCTTTAATCCCAGCTCTCGGGATGCAGAGGCAGATGGATCACTGTGAGTTTGAGGCCAGCCTGGTCTACAAAGCGAGTCTAGGACAGCCAAGGCTACACAGAGATACCCTGTCTCAGAAGAAAAAAAAAAAAACAAAATGGCTTAGAAGAGGGTCTGGCCCATGGTATGATCCCAAAACCTTTAAGTTGCTGTGAAAGAGGAGAGGTTTGAAGCAGCTTATTTTCTTTCTGTATACTAGGCCCTTCCCTCTCAGGAGCTTACTCCAATCTGCCATCAGTGATGGCTACTGTTGATCTTTTTTCCCTTCCACACACTATGCTAAGTTCTGTACTGCTGGCCCTCCATACCCATAGGTTCCATATCTGTAGACTCAACCATAGATGGCAAGTAAATACATGAATATAAGAAAAATTGCATCCATCCTGGAAAGAAACAGATCTTTCCCCTTGCTGCTCTCTTAACAATGCAGTATAACAAGTATTTATGAAACATTTACATTTTATCAGGTAATATAACTAATCTAGAGATGATCTAAATTTTACAGGAAGATGCATATATGTTCTGTGAAAATACTCTACCATTTTAGGTAATGGTATGCTCAATTTTGGTAGCTGATAGGGTCTTAGTAATGATGCCTACAGATCTCATTTCATGCGTACAGCAATGGTGTAAGGCATGTGCTATAACCCTTTACCTAATGGATTAGCAAACTCAGGGTCGGGGCTGGAGAGAAGTCTCAGCGGTTAAAAGCACTAGCTGCTCTTCCAAAGGATGCAGGTTCAAATCCCAGCACTCACATGGCGGTTCACAACTGTCTGTGATTCCAGTTCCAGTGGATTTGACACCTACACACAGACATACATGGAGGCAGAATACCAATGTAAAAAAAAAGAGCCATACTGCCAGCCTGGTGGTGGCGGCTCTTGCCTTTTAAAAACAAACAAACAAACAGGGTCAGTGTGATGGCTCTTCTTGGTTGTCAATTTGATACACCTGGAAAGAGGAAACCTCAGGTGAAGAACTTCCTCCATCAGACTGGCCTGTGGGTGTAGGAAAGGTAGCTGATGCTGAGCCTGAGACCAGCCAGTAAGCAGTGGGTCCTCTGCTCTTTGCTTCAGGCTCCAACCTTGAGTCGTGTCTTGGATTCTCTTCAGGGTGGACTGCAAACTGAAGATGAAATAAACCCTTTCCCTCCCCAAGTTTGCTTCTGGTCATGGTGTTTATCACACCAACAGAAAACAAACGGGAGCTAAGACAGATGCCTTGACCACCCTGCTCAAAGTCTACAGTGGACCCAAAAGTGAGAGCATCCGTTTGGGTCCCACTTCCACCAGTACTCTGTTCTTCTCTGCCACCCCAAAGGCTTTCTCTGCCCCCTTCTTCAGGCCCAGTCAGCTCTGAATCCCTGAGCCTCACACCACCACAGTTTCCTTACAACAGTTCATCTCCTCTTTTCCTCCCATGCCGTGCTTTCCCGTCACCCTCTCTCTTCCTCTCCCTCCGGGAAGAAGTCCTCTTAGAGGTACTGAACCTGACCACACTTCTCCATTTTCCTGTGGCACTCCTTCAAGTCCTAAGTGTACTCTCAGGCTCCTCCGGATTCAGTCTCCACCCCCAGCATCTCTGCCCCGAGGCTCCTTACAGCAGCATCCCAGCTGGCTTCACATACCCCCCCAGGCCCACCCGTGTCAAGGAGGGCTTGCCTCTTCATGTCCCTCCTCTACAGCTCCTGGTGGGAAGAACCCGCAGGACTAGTGGCCGACCTCAGCCAAAATCCCCATCTTCCCTTCCTCCCAGTAAGGATAAAAGTTCTCACACAGGCCCTCTCTGTTGCTCACTGCTCAATTCCCCCCCCACCCCCCCACCGCCTCACTGGCTCCGGGCACAGGGTTTACCACCGGGCACACAGGCCTTATCTCTGTGCAAACACTTTCCTTTTCCTCCAATACTGGTTCTCACCCAATCAGTAATCAGGGTAAACTTCCTTTGACAATTTACTGAACAAATATTTACTGTGTAACTGCTCTAGGTAGGGTCCTTGCCAGTCCTATAAGGGAGACCAAACCCAGTCTATGCCCTGGTAGGGAAGAAGTGGGGTAGTGGATGCGTATATGATGCTAATGGTAGCCTGCCTGCCTTCCTCCCAGTCCATTTCAGCTCCCCGCGCACTATCTTACAGTGGCCTGTGTTCCTCGCCCTTTCAGATGCTGACTTCCCTTAGCTGTTCATGGGAATAATGCTGTGTACATTTGTTGAGAATTAACAAAGATAAGGTGTATGAAGGGTGTGGCAGGACACTAGTTCCAGGAGCCAAGAACTGGTGTCATGTTTTAGATATAAACCAAAAGGTTTCCACCTGCGGGAGGTGGTCAGCCCACCAGGCAGATGACAAGAGTATGCTAAGGAGCAAGGTGTTTGTCGGTGTTTGGAGTAAGGTGGAGACCACAAGCGAGGCAATGAAACACAGCCCTAGTTAGCTGGCGAGAGTGGGCGGTGGTGTGATTAGCTGTAATGTATCTGGATAAGACTGTTTTCTAGGTAAAGGCTAATTCTGCAGGCAGTCTTTCAAGGAGAGATCACTGCAGGCCTGGAGTGGCTGGGAAGCGGCTCGCTGGTGAGGAGTCAGCATGCAAAATCACAGCATCCCAGGCAAAGAGAGAGAGAGCACTGACATTTGAAGACACAAAAGTGGAAACAGTGTCCTCACTCCACCCCTCTGTGACAATGAGCACCCAAAGCCACCAGCCTCTAAGTGGCCTTCTTTGGTTCTTTCTTAATTCTCCAGCCTGGCTTTGCAGGAAACATGGGAAGGAAGGGGGCAGGGGTGGCTGGAAAGTCTGGATTGCCGAGCCTGGCGGCACAGGCCTGCCTGCAATCCCAGCTTCTTTGCCTGCTGAAGCAGGAAGAACACAAGTTCAAGGCCTGCCTGGGCCACAGAGAGAGCCCAAGTTCAGCTTGTCCTTGTCCTTGTCAGTGAGACCTTGTCCCCAAACAAAAAGTAAGAGGAAGGGGCCCACTAATGCCCACCCCTCCTTGGGAATTTATATAAAGTTCATGGTTGTGGGAGGAGGGGGAGTTGAGGGTGAACATTTTTGTCAGTGTAGCTGCTGGTAGGATACCCACACTTCTGTAAACATTTACTGTGTAGCTGCCTTAGTGAGGGTTCTGGCTAGGCTGTAAACAACCCTAGCTAAGACTGTGCCCATGATTCTGTAAACAACATAATGAAACTCACTGGATTACCAAAAGCAAACAAACAAACAAACACTCAAAACAGCACAAACAAAAAAGATCCGAAATCTGGGCATGGTGGCGCACACTTTTAACTCCAGCACTCAGGGAGGCAGAGGCAGGCAGATCTGTGAGTTCGAGGCCAGCCTGGTCTACAAAAGTGAGTCCAGGACAGCCAAGACTACACAGAGAAAACCTATCTCGGAGTGGGGGTGGGGGATTAAACGGAAAGGGGAAGAATTTTTGTTGTTGTTGATTTTTTTTTGTTTTACTTTTTTTCAAGACAGGGTTTCTCTGTTTTAGCCCTGGCTGTCCTGGACTCTCTTTGTAGGCTGGCCTCAAACTCACAGTGATCCTCCTACCTCTGCCTTCCTGAGTGCTGGGATTAAAGGTGTGTGCCACGACTGCCCAGCTGGGAAGAATCTTATCAGGAATAAGAGAGGTTGTATGTGTGAATATGATAAAAATATATACATACATAAAGATGTAAGTAAACCCATTGTTACGTATAATCTGTAATAAAACTAATAAAAAATAAAAACTTTTTTTAAAGTGAAAAAGATGGCTGTGGATATTGTTTAGCGGTAGAGCACTTAAGTTGTTTGGCATGCAAAATGCTAGGGTTCAATTCCTGGTACCGTGGGGAGAAAAGAGGAAGCCATGGGTGAGGCACAAGGAGACACTAAGTGATGGACAAGGAGAGACAGGGATTGGAGAGCTGCCCTCTTGACCTCTCATGGGAAAGGAGGTGATGCTAAGCATCCCTCTGTTGGAGGAATAATCTAGAGAAGAACACCAGAAAGGCACAAGATGTGGCCAGGGCAGGCACTTTGGTGTGGCAGAGCTTGATTCTCATCCGGCTGTCAGTGTAGGCTAGCTATGTGACCTCAGTGAATTTACACCCCCCTTCTCACCTCCCCACCCTCCACCAAGACAAGGTTTCTCTGTGTAAATAACAAGTCCTGGATTTGCTTTGTAGATCAGGCTAGCTAGGCCAGGCTGGCCTCGAGCTCACAGTAATTTGCTTGAATGTTACCATCTCCTGGCTTACTTTATCTCTTAAAAATGTTTATTATTAAAGTTTTTGTACAATGTTTTTAAAAAAATATTTATTTATTTATTATTATGTATACAGTGTTCTGCCTGTGTGTACACCTGCAGGCAAGAAGAGGGCACCAGATCTCATTATAGATGGTTGTGAGCCACCATGTGGTTACTGGGAATTGAACTCAGGACCTCTGGAAGAGCAGGCAATGCTCTTAACGCTGAGCCATCTCTCCAGCCCTGTACAATGTATTTTGATCATGCTTTTCTCCTTACTTTCCTTCCTACTCACCCAAATTTATGTTTTTTTCTCTTTCTCTTGTCTCAAAAAAAAAAAAGAAAAGAAAGAAAGAAAAAAAAAAGAAAAGAAAAAGAAAAGAAACTCAAAACAAATGAAAAAAACCCAACAAGACAAAAATGCCAAAACAAAACAAAAAGCACACACACACACACACACACACAAACACACACACACACACACAATATGGAGTCTGTTTTGTGCTGGCCAACCACTCCTGGTCAGGAGGCCTGCCCTGGAGTGTGGTTGACATACTCAGTGAGTCTCCATTAGAAAAAAGCTGGTTTCCCCTTACTCATCAGGTATCCATTCCAAACAGCATCTGGGTTAGGGAACTTGGTGTCCACTTCCCTTTGTCAGTGTTGGGACTTTGGTTTAATCTGTGCAGGCTTTGGGTATGCTGCCAGCTTCTGTGAATTCATAGGTGTTGCAGTCCTGTTGTATCTGGAGGATGCTTTTTCCTTACAGTCATCCACCACCTCTGACTCTTGCCACCTCCTTTCCCAAATAGATCCCTGAGCCTTGGGAAGATGGATTGATGAAAACACTCCATTGAGGACAGTGGCTGCTTCAAAGCCTCCCACTCTTGCTCGCTGTCCAGTTCTGGGTCTCTGTGTTCATTTCCATCTGCTACAAAAAGAAGCTTCTCTGATGAGCACTGAGCAATGCTCTGCCCTATGGCTATAGCAATATGTCATTAGCAATCCTTTTATTGCTATGTTCCTTTAGCAGAATAATAGAATTAGGTTTTCCCCTAGTTCTTGGCCTCTTTAGCAGGGTCAGGTATGGTTCCATCTTATGGGACCTTAAATCTAATCAGAAGGTGGTCAGTTGCTTCCATAACCCTTGCACTTTTATCTTTTTGGACCCTTAGTTTGCTACTGTCCAAATGAGGATCAATTTCTTAGAATTTGTGTGGACCATCAATTGTCCAACACAACATAGGGAGTGTCAAGTTTTCTTCCTCCCTCCAGAACTTCTAGAAATACCCTAGAGATACAGAACTGACTATGCTTAGTGTTTAGCTCCTTCCCTGCCAACTCATGGTTAAATTAGAATGACGCTATCTATGCCACAGTCCTTAAAATTCTAAGTTTCTCTGTTAATGCAAGTGGACTGGGTGAGTGGACAGCGTATCAGTTCCCTGCCACAGCTTTTGGGAGGCTGTACTCAGTGACTCTGGAGACAAAACCCTGTTAGACCAATAGGCAGAGGGGTGAGGGGGAGCCCCAAATCATCCTTCCCTGTCCAGGGTGCTCAGGTTTGGGTTCCCTCCTCCCTTTTCCTGGGGATGGGGTGGAGAGAAAAGTGACCAGCAGAGAAGAGAGAAGGGCTGATCTGACATCACACAGGTGACTGTTCAGGGACATACCCAGTTTAACTGTCTTGGGAAAGGACACTTACAGTAAGATGTCCAGGACTCTGGATAGATTACTAGACACTGCCCATTCTGAGTGTCCGTCATCAATGAGGCTTCTATTGATGAGGCTATGCTGGTCTGTGGGTCCCTGGCAGTTTTGTCAGCAGGGTCCAGGGTAGCTGCATTGTGTAGCCATGGATGGTGACCAGTGATTCTGAGGAAGGTGACATAGGTCTCCATGTTTCTCGAGTGGAGCGCCTCTGTGCTCAGAGTCTAGGAGATTTGACTATGTCTCTGCAAGAGCACGTGCTGGAAATGTAATCTCCTAGGGAGCAGTGTTGGGAAGCTGAACCGTTATAGTTTATTTTACTTTTTTTTATTCTGTGTGCATTGCTGTTTTGCCTGCATGTCTGTCTGGGTGGGAGTGGTAAATTCTGGAGTTACAGATAGTGGTGAGCTGCCATGTGGGTACTGTGAACTGAACTCCAGTCCTTTTGGAAGAGCAGGCAGGGCTCTTAACTGCCGAGCCACCTCTCCAGCCCCAAGAAGTGAGTCTCGAAACTATTTTTATTATATTTATTGGTGTATATGAGCATGTGCCCATGAGCCACCTCTCCAGCCCCAAGAAACTACTTTTATTATATTTATTGGTATATGTAAACATGTGCCCATCTGCGTGCATGTGTGTGTGCATGTGTGTGGGTGTGCATGTGTGTGTGTGTGATGCCACACACTCTTGCTTCCATCCTGACCTGTTGAAACCACAGCTTGAGCGATGTTCTTATGTAGAAACTGCATCCCATCCCCTTCTCATCCTGCTTCATCATTTCCAGTGAGTCACATTCCAATCTCAACTCTTCACCCTGGGCAACAGGGTGAGGGCTCTGGCCTTCCATTTACCATTCCCCTCACTTGCACTCTTCCTACCACATGGCTTCTCACACTGAGCTACTTTTGCCCTAGGATGTTGCTTCTTTTTCAAATACAAGTTTAGTATAATGTGCAGCGGCTTCCAGACGACACTTCACTCCATAGGTGGGAAAGAGGCTGCATCAGAGAATCCGTTTCAGTGGGAATGGAATCAAGGGCCAATATCATCTCAGTGTAAGGAATAGCATGCGTTAGTTCCATCTGAAGCCTGAAAGGCCTTCTCGGTGGTCTTTGCTTTTAGCTCCTAGGGTCTCTTCTGCTCCAATTTGCTTCTGGTTAATAGCCTCATTCATCTTCACCCTGCCACTCTGGCTTGCTCACTGGGCTATGTCAGGAGCATCTTTCTACCTTCCTGGCCCCGCATAGCACTCTGGTCCTGATCTTTGCCCTCTGGTTAGGGATGAGTGAGGGGGAGAGGACGTGCCTGAGCCCAGCCTAGGACTTCCAGAGTCTCTGCACCTTCTCCCTGGGTTCCCTTCCATATACCTCTTCCCCTGGACCAGAGAGGCAGCCTTGTCAGAGAAACTTTCTCTCCCTTAATGGATCCACCCAACACTCATCCTCTACATCTTCTCTGGCTTTCCTTTGTCATCACTGGAAATGCTCCCATCCAAGAGAGAAAAGTCCATGAGGCCAGGAAGCTGCCTCAGTGCCTGGCACACAAGGGCTCTCTATAACTACTGGGCAGAGAAATGAGCAAATAAGCACACAGAGTAAGAGTGTGTGTTTTCACGTCCACAGACACGTGCGTACACTTGTACATGGAGCAATCAGAGATCTGGAGTAGGAATGGACAATAGAGCTAGGGAAGAAGGTATCAAAGGAGACGGGAAAAGAACTGTTATTGAACAGTATCTTGGTACCAGGTGCTATTCCATGGCTTTTTAGCACATTTGATCCTTACAACAAGCCACTGGACACTGTGAAGAAAATTCCAAGGATCTAAGCCATCATAGAACTGGGAACTTTGGGCATTGGATCTGGCTTTATTGTACCCATTATATAGATAAAGAAACTGAGTCTTAGAGAGAAGAAATGGCTTGTCTGAAGGTAAGCTATTAATCTGAAGCCAAGTTTTTTTTTTTTTTTTCAGAGAAAGCAAGCTGGGAAATGATGGCACACGCCTTTAATCCCAGCACTCTAAGTTTGATGCCAGCCGGGTCTATTGAGTGAGTTCCAGAACAGCCAGGGCTACACAGAAAAACCCTGCCTTGAAAAAGAGAGAGAGAGTGAGAGTGAGAGAGAGAGAGAGAGAGAGAGAGAGAGAGAGAGAGAGAGAGAGAG
>OU015742.1:178313889-178337013 GCA_907169655.1 Acomys percivali
ACTCCAAAATTAAACACTGAAAAAACAAGTCACCCAGTCCAAAAATGAGCTAATGAACCAAATTCTTAAAAGGAGTAATACAAATTGCCAACAACTACTCCAAAATAGTGTTCAACATTCCAAGCCATCAGGGAACTACTTTGAGATTCCATTTTACTTGGGGGGGTAGGGGGTGGGGGTGATGGGGGGGTGGGGGGTGGGGGCTGAGGGGGGTGGGGAAGCTTAGCAAGAAAAAAAAATTCCTGTAGAAGATGAGGAGAAAGAGGAACTCTTATTCACAGCTGGTGGGAAAGTAAATTTGTACAGCCATATGGAAACCAGCTCCTGAAAACAAACAAACAAGCAAACTCTATCATATGACCGACCTGCATTTTTTTGAGCATGTATCTAAAGCACTCTAAGCCAGCACGCCATGGAGACTCATGCACACCTATGTTCACTGATGCGCTATTCACAGCAGCAGGAAACGGAGCCAGGGTATCTACCATCAACAGATGAGTGGAGAACCAGAAGGGGATATATATATATACACACAATGGGCTTTTTTGTTGTTGTTGTTACCATAAAGAAAAATGAGGATTAAGGAGGTGGCTCAGTCTGTAAAATGCTTGCCTGGCAAATAACAAGACCTGAGTTTCATCTCCAGAAGCCATGTTGGTTGTTACTGTTGTTGTTTTACAGGGCGTCTGAAGTGATGGCTGGGAGGTTAAGAGCACTCATTGCTCTTGCAGAGGACCCAGGTTTGCTTCCCAGCACACACGTAATTAATAATCTAGGGGCTTCCGACACCCTCTGAGCATAGCAGGCGTGCATGAGGTACATACACACATGCAGGCAAAACACTCACATGCATAAGTATAAAAAAATCAAATTTGAAAAAGCCAGCTGTGGTGAAACACATATATTCTCAATTTGCGGGAGGCCGAGACAGAAGGATCCCTAGGGGTTTCTGGCAGCTAGCCCATCTGAATTGCAAGTTCCAGGTCGATCAGACACACCGACTCCAAATCAACCAAGGTGGTCTGTACCTAAGGAATGATGCTGGAGGTTGACCTCTGCCTCCACAGAGGCAGGTTGTGGAGTGTAACTTTGAAGGAAGGGCCTATCTTGTCCTAGATCCTGGCTGGCTGGCTCTCTGAGCTTCTGGCTGCCCTGAGATGAGCAGGTTGTTCTGCCATATCATTCATCCATTGTATCCTCCTTCAGCACAGGCCAATCTGTGCTACATGGAGCCAAGTGACTATGGACTGAACTCTCTTAGACTGTGAGCCAAAACAGACCTTTCCTTCTTTAAGGTGTCTATCTTGTTTTTGTTTTTGTTTTTGTTTTTGTTTTTGTTTTGTCGTGGTGGCAGAAAGCTGGCTATCACACTCTTCCAGAAGCTGCATCTGTAAGTAAGGTCATGCACAGTGACTGTGCACTGGTGTGACAGGGCTGTTGTCAGGACGGGCAGTGAGGAGTGGGTCAGGGAGTGTCTGCGTCACATGCCTGGTGTTTAATGCTTTATCTGGCCTCTCCATGTCTGTCCTTGAGTGTTATGTGAAAGGAAAGGAACTCACAGTTCACCTGTCTTCTTCTTGCTCCTCTCCTATCCCCCCAGAAACAGGGTTTCTCTGTGTAGCCTTGGCTGTCCTGGCTTCACCTTGTAGATCAGGCTGGCCTTGAACTCACAGAGATCTGCCTGCCTCTGCTTCCCTGGGTGCTGGGATTACAGGTGTGAACCACTGTGCCCAGCATCACTTTCCATCTTGGTAGATGTATTATCCCTCTCAGGCCATTCAGTCTTCGGTGGTTGTGAAAACTCAGAGCTAGCCTCAG
This sequence comes from Acomys percivali, assembly GCA_907169655.1. Taxonomy (NCBI): domain Eukaryota; kingdom Metazoa; phylum Chordata; class Mammalia; order Rodentia; family Muridae; genus Acomys; species Acomys percivali. Next base: position 178,315,708 of record OU015742.1, read on the forward strand.
TGAGATGGCTCAGAGGGCTGCTGTAGAAGCCTGGCAGCCTGATTTTATTTTATTTTATTTTTAAAGATTTATTTATTTGTTACTATGTATACAATGCTCTGCCTTCATGTACACCTGCACATCAGAAGAGGTCACTGGATCACATTATAGATGGTTGTGAACCACCATGTGGTTGCTGGGAATTGAATTCAGGACCTTTGGAAGAACAGGCGGCGCTCTTAACCACTGAGCCATCTCTCCAGCCAGGCAGCCTGATTTTAATCCCTGCAACACATGTGAAAGAGGAAGGAGAGTGCCAACTCCAAAAAGTTGTTCTTTGACCTCCACAAGCACACTATGAGTAACACACACACACACACACACACACACACACACACACACACACACACACTAATAATAAAAACTTATTAAAAAGAGTTTAAACTTGGAGCTGACAGAGGAGGCACTTTAACATGCTAGAGCACAGAATAGGAACGCTGCAACTGGGGGCAGCTGTCAGCTATGCTCCTTGTCATGTGGAGAGGCCAGCAGAAGGAACAAGTGAAGATATAGAAATAGAGTAAGAGAGACTTCAGGCACTCAAGTTGTGTGCTGGGTGCAATTACACTTGAGGCCATCTCAGCCATCTGAACTTCCAGTTGTGACAGCCGACAACGTCCCCCACCTCCCTCTTTCCCCCTGTGGCTGATCCAAATTTCTGCTTGTTGCTATGGAGTTTTGACACTTCTATTGCTGGGGGAAACATACCATTTCCTTTCCACTCCTAATGGGGACTAGTGCCAGCCAGGGAGCCTGCTAGGTACCTCTGCTCTGGAGTGCTGCCCACTCAAAACCTGGACCCTCCCTCCTTCCATGACATGTCACTGGAGGCCTCACCACCAGACGGTACTTCCTGTCTCTTACATTCTGATGGGGATATATAAAAGTAGCTTTTACCAAGGGGGTATCAGCAAAAAATGATGTGCATCTATGCCTGGCTGGGCATAGATCACTCATCACCTTATCTTTTTTGTTTTCTTATTACATAGGGTCTTATTACATAGCCCAGGCTGGCACTGAACTAGCAGTAGTGATCTCTCTGCCTGAGGCTCTTGAGTCCTGGGTTTGTAGGCCTGTACGCCAGGGCTGGATGAATGTAAACTGTCATCTCTGGGTGATAAGGTGCTGAGATTGTGTCTGCCTGTTGTGGTGTTGGGATTTTTCTGGGGGCCGTGCCTATCTGAATACTCCACTACTGAGCTACTGGCTCAGCCCTTATTTTTTACTATTACTAAGTGAATCGAGAAGAATTTTCAGGCCCTCAGAGAGAGCAGAGCCTCAGCTGATCAGAGCCTGTATGTAGCTTTCTGTTAGGCTTTGAATAAGGTTTGTACCTTCTAAAACTCATGCTGAGAGAGCTGTTCACCTGTAATTTTAGCATTTGGGCATAGAGAGGCAGGAGGATCAGGGGTTTAAAGTCATCCTCAGGGACACAGTGAGTTGGAGGTCAGCTTGGGTAGCATGACACCTTGCCTCAAAACAAAAAAACATTCTTTTTAAAAAAAAAAAAAGATTTATTTATTATGTATAAAGTGTACACCTGCATGTACACCTGTACACCAGGAGAAGGTACCAGATCTCATTATAGATGGTTGTGAGCCACCATGTGGTTGCTGGGAATTGAACTCAGGACTTTTGGAAGAGGTTTTAACAGGTTAAGAGGCTCTAAACTTCTGAACCATCTCTCTAGTGCCCCCCCCCCCAATTCTTGATTGCTATTGTGCTGGAGTTGGAGTTGGGGGGGGATGCTTCTAAGAAACAATTAGATCATTAGAGGAATAAATGAATTCTCTTCCTCCTCCTCCTCCTCCTCCTCCTCCTCCTTCATTGTTGTTGTTATAGGATTTCTCTGTGTAGCCTTGGCTGTCCCGGAACTGCCTTTGTAGACCAGGCTGGCCTCGAACTCATAGAGATCTGCCTGCCTCTGACTCCCAAGTGCTGGGATTGAAGATGTGTGCCACCACTGCCCAGCATAAATGTATTTTTGATAAAATCAGGCTGTTAAAAGCCAGGCTAGCTCCTCTTGTTTGTTACTTCCGCAAGTGTCTGCATGCCCTCTTGCCTTTCTGCAATAAGTTGAAGTAGTCATTATCCCTTTCCAGAAGTTGCCATCATGCCCTTGGTCTTGCTGGCCTCCAGGACCATGGGCCACAGAAACTTTTCTTTATAAATGACTCAGACTCTGCTATTCTGCTATGACAATAGAAAATGAGCTAATACATTTTCAGGCTAGGAAAACTCAATAATTAGACTCTTATGTGCTTGAGATGTTGAAATGTGTGGGATTTGTTTGTTACCGTAGCCAGCATTGCTCTATCTGATGCATTTCTAAGGCCCGGGGCCATCTCAATTTTCTAAGTAAGAAGCATAAGCCAAGCTTAAGGTGCATTTTGGAAGAGGCCAGGAATTAAGACCAAAGGAGTTGAACTTTGTGGTCAAATCCAAGGGATGATTTCAAAGATGCCAAGGGAGAGAACTCTGGAAAGTCGGCAAACCACGTAAAGTTTAAAAGAAATGAGTGGGACATAATACCAAGGACAGATAGAAAAAAGCAAAAAAAAAAAAAAAAAAAAAAGTGAGAACCTGCAGCTTGATTCACGCACCAATCACCAGCAACTGGGTGAGTCTTCTGGTTTAGAGGGGCAGGAGTGGGGTGGGCAGGAAGCACAGGTTACTGGGGGAGCGATGCCAGGCATCCGGCCAGCGGGGATGAGTCGAATCCTCAAACAGGAAATCAGTCGTGACGTCAGAACCTGCAAAGTTTTGGAACGTGTTGGGCTATAGAGCTGGAAACAGGTCAAGACAAGTGGTTCAGAACTAATGGTTGAGGCATTTTGGAAGCTCTTTTTCTGTGGAGTCTTGGGCTAGGTCTCATAGTTAAAGAGAGGGAAAGCCCACAGACAGGTGGGGAGCAGCCATCCAATAGGGCAGCGGCACTTCAGCTCTGGCAGGCTGCTACTAGGTGCTCACCCCAGAGCCCTCAGATTGCTACCCTACCGTGTCCCCCCCACCCCCCTCTTTTTTTTTTTTCAAGGAAAGCAGGAAATTCAGATTTTTATGTGAAATCTCCTGCATGTTAAAGGCTGGCAACAAATTAAACATTCCCAAAACACCTGGTAGGCCAACTAAAACACATCTGCAGGCTGAACTGACCCACACACTGCCAGCTTTGGGCCTCGACTCAGAAGAAGTGGATAGAGACAGAAGCGTGTTTAAAAAGGAAAAAGAAAAAAAGAAATCCCACCAGAAACTATGAAAACTGTTCATTTCCCCCTCATTTGTAAACTTCAAGACAGAACAGGAACAACTTTGTGTCACTGGCTAACAACACAGCACCTTTAGTTTTCAGAAGAAGGAAGAATTACGGGTTCTAGAAATTGCCACAAACATTCCCTGTAGTCCCCTGCACTATTACAGTGTCCTCCAAATTGGCTCTGCCGCTTTGATGGAGCAAGCTGATTTTCCCTGATACCCTATCAGGTTCGTCCATTTAGCTCTCTTTTCTAAAAGGCCATCAACTTGTCTTCACAGCTGAGTTTACAATAAAAGCAATTTAGAGAAACAGTACCTGAACCAAACATGACCTTGACTAACTGAATTTTATGATGGGAAGTGCTTCTAGGCCAAAAACCTCAAAAATGATCAAAAGGTTTTCAAAGACTGGATGCAACTAGCTCAGTTTATTGACCTTGGCCTAGGTCTGGGCCACAGTCATGCCCAGAGGATGTGGCAGAGGCAGAGTCTGATTCACTTAAAGGTGGTGTCTTTGAGGCAGCTTATTATCTAGCCTAAGGTTTGTGCATCCCACCATCCTGTTTGCCCAGGACTGAGACATTTCCTGGGATGTGGAGCTTTCAGGGCTGTATTAGTTAGGGTTCTTGAGAGGACCAGAACTGATAGAATGAATCCATATGTATATATGTGTACACACATGCCAACACCACACACACACACACACACACACACACACACACACAGAAATTATTAGAACGGCTTATAGACTGTGGTCCAGCTAGTTCAACCATGGCTGCCAATGGATAGTCCAAGAATAACAATAGTTGTTCAGTCCACAAGGCTGGATGTCTCAGCTGGTCTGTAGTTTACACCAGCATCCTGAAGAAGTGGGCTCCAATGCCAGTGCAGGAAGGGACTTGCCAGCCGGAGCAAGGGCAGGCAGGAAGAGAACAACAGCTTCCTTCTCCCATGGCCTAGATTTAAGGTGGATTTTCCCATCTCAAAAGATCAGATTTAGGGTGGGTCATCCCATTTCCAATGGTTTAATTAAGAAAAATCCCTCACAGGTGTACTTAGCTGCTTGGTTTTTAGTTAATTCCAAATGTAGTCAAATTGACAACCAAGGCTAGCCATTGCAAGGGCCAAAAGTCGGACGTGTTGAGAAAATTAACATGACTGGTCACCCTATATCGTAATGTCCCTTTTTTGTTGTTCATGCTATGAATCTTTGGTATCTTTTGGATGCCCCCTAAAAAAAAAAGATGACTAGGGATGCAGCTTTGTGAGACCTCTTGCCTATCATGTTAAAGGCCCTGGGTTTGGTTCTCAGCACCAAATCAGCATCAGCATCAGCATCAGCATCAGCATCAGCATCAGCATCTGCTATGGGGGCTCACTCCGGTAATCCCAGCTCCTGGGAAGTAGAGGAAGTAGTCTCAAGAGATCAAGCCTTGCTTTGGCTACATGAGATCCTTCTAAAACAAACAAATAAAACAAAACAACAGGGGCTGGAGAGATGGCTCAGAGGTTAAGCGCACTGACTGCTCTACATCTTTAAAAAACAAAACAAAACAAAACAACAACAAATGGAAAAAGCAAATCAAGGTTTCAGGCCTGTCTGGGCTACACAGTGAGACCCCTATATCTGGAAAAATCAGTGAATCGTGAGCCAGTGAGGTGTCTCAACAGGTAAGGGTGCTTGCCACCAAGCCTGAGATCTTGAATCTGACTCCTGGGACCTACATTTGGAAGAAGAGAACTGACTTTGGAAAGTTTTTCTCTGACCTCCTAACATGAGCCCCCTCACATAAATAAATAAATGTAATAAACATTTGAATTAAGCAATCAATTAGTATCAAGACAGAAACAAACAACAACAACAAAAATCTCTTCTCCTTGAACTATAGTAGAATGCTCTTAGCTTTCTTTCTTGTTTCTAAAATTGTTTTCTTCCTTCCTTCCATTCTTTTTTAATGGTACTGAGGGTTGAGCTGAGAGCCTCCCCTCACCTATTCATCTATCTACCCATTATCCTCATGCTAAGCACATGTTCTACCAATGAGCGTCACTTCTAGCCTTTTAATTGTTTTTTTCTGTCTTCCTTTTAACAGCCTCTTCTCCTTCCCCCCTCCTCCTCCCCCCACTCTCCCCTACTCCTCCCTGGTCTGAATTACTCTTCACTAGCCCCCAGGGCCTCTGTTCTATTTTCTGCCCTCTCAGTGGCCTCACCTTTACCTGGAAGCTGTCTACCGTTAGTCCTTGAGCTCTTGCCTGAGATCCAACCCTCAAGCTCCAACAAGCTCAGGAGCATTTCCCAAGGACGCCCTGATGGTCTCACTCCTGAGTCACTGTCTTACAGAGCAGCTCCTACTCACTCATTCACCACCCTCTTCCACCAGAAGCAACTTCATCTTTTTCATCTCTCAGCCTCAGAACCCCGGAGCTGTCCCAAATTAGCATCCATACACTGTGTCTGAAGCTGCCACCTGTTAACTAGTCATGTGGAAAGGACTCAGTGCATGCTTACTGGGGCAAATCTGATCTTGACAAAAGAGTCAAGAGAAAGGGACAGGTCACAGCACCCTACCGTAGGCTTAAGAAAGCCACATGAGGGGTTGGACTGTTGGATCATAGAGTGTTTGTTGAGAATACACAAAGCCCTAGGGATGCTATCGGCAGTACTGCATGAGCCAAGCATGGTGGCACACACTTGTGCTTCTAGTGCTCAGGAGGTAGAGGCAGGAAGATCACAAGTTCAGCACCATCCTTGGCTACATCACAAGTTTGAGACTAGTTTGGGCTATATGAAACCCAAGCAACTACCCGGGATTTTAAGGAAAAGTGGCGGGGGAAATCTGGGCCACGTTATTACTGCTGACATGGCAAACTCAAGGTTTCACTGATGCTGTTTCAACCACAGACATCTGACCATCTCCAGATGGGCATCTCTCAGTGCAGTCAAGTCGGCAACTAAGATTAACTGTTACAAGGCCATCCCTTCCCAGCCTGACACCCAAATCCATCCTTTACACAAAACTCACTCTCCAAATAAAGATAACAACCAAGGTTATGGTGCTGCATAGCCTAACATTCCTTCCCAGAACAGCAGACAAAGGATTTTTGTTTTATTTACTTACGTATTTATTTATATATGTATGTATGCATTTATTTATTGCTTGCTTGTGTGTGTATGTATGTATGTGTGTGTGTGCTCATGTGCCCACGCATACATGTGTGTTCCCATGTCATAGACTATGTGAGGAGGTCAGAGGACAACTTTTGAGTCAATCTTCTCTTTCTACATGTGGGGCCAGGGGATTGAACTCAGAGAGTCAGGCTTGGTGACGATCACTCACCTTCACCCCCTAAGCCATCTTGGCTGCCAAAAGAAGCCAGGTTTCCTGAGTAATTCTAGAATAACTAAGACTTTGAGGGCTTGGGCTGGGAGTGGTAGTTTATGCCTATAATCCCAGCTCTTTTTTTTTTTTTTTAAAACAGCATTAATTCACTTTATTTTTCTTGTATAAAAAACCCTTATGTGGTAGCCACAGCTGGAGTCTGGGTCCTCTGAACAGAGACTGTGTTGTGGGTTTTCATAAGATGATCAGTGAATTCCTGATAAGGAGACTTGGTGTACACAGTCTCTTTCCAGAGCTTGGGTGTCAGGTAGCTGTAGGTCTTAGAGATGGCATCAAAAGTGGCCTTGACAAAGTTGTCCAGGGTGGCAGTGCAGCTCCTGGCCAATGTGTAGCAGCCATCAATACCAGCCATCACCAATAGCTTCTTGGGCACAGGAGCAGTGCCTCTGGGGGCAGGGATGAGACGCACCAGTACAGAGGCTGGGGCAGGAGGATCTCCATGAACTTGACTATATAGTGAGTTCCAGGTCAGCATGAACTACAGAGTAAGACCCTGTTTCAAAACACACACACACACACACACACACACACACACACACACAGAGAGAGAGAGAGAGAGAGAGAGAGAGAGAGAGAGAGAGAGAGAGAATAAATACAATTTTAATTAATAAAGGATGCATATGTTACCTGAAAAGTACTACTCCCTTTTCTCTAAGGAATGTCCTTGGATTTTACTATCTATGGTGGCCTTGGAGCCAGACACCCACAGACAGGGATGACTGGATTTCTTGATGTCCTGTTAGATGCTCTGGGTCCCTGACCATCGCAGGACCCATGCTTGAAGTCCAGACTCCACGCTTTGGCTTCATTTGCTGGAATCCTGACAGGAGAGTGTTTCTAATCTCCGAACGCTCAGAATCAGACTAAAACTAGCAGACAGAATCCATATCCCCGCCCCTCCTATAGTCTAACTTTTCTCGAATCCTTCTTTTGAAAATTTTTAGATTTATTTTTTTTGTGTGTGTACATGTGTAAGGGGTAAACATGTGTCACATCATGAATGTGGAGGTCAGAGGACAATTCCCAGGGGTCAGCTCTCTCCTTCTACCATGGGGGGATGTGGGAGTTAAGCTCAGGTGGTCAGGCTTGGTGACAAAAGCCCTTTCACCCACTGACCCATCTCACTGGACCATCTTTCCTTCTTTTTATTTATTTGGTTTTATTTATTTATTCTTTGCAATACTCTGCTTATGCTCTGCTGGCTGGCCTCCAACTCTTTGAAATTCTTGAGGTGTATTATTTATTTTGTTTAGTGTGCATGATGTATGCGTACCACGTGCCTGCATGGTGTCCTTGGAGGCCAGGAGAGGGCACTGGATCTCCTGAAACTGGAGTCACACACAGTTGAGAGCCGCCATGTGGGTGCTGGGTATTGAGTCTGGGTTCTCTACAAGATCAGTGCTTTTAAGTGCTGAGCCATCTCTCCTGCCCCTTTGGCCTCAAATTATTGATCCCTCTGCCTCATCCTCCTGAGTGTTGGGCTCACAGGTGCACTCACAGTGCTTGGCTGTAGCACATATTTTGTGAGAGCCAGCAGCTTAGAAGCACTGCTTTTGTTTCTTAGGGGATTCTTCCTGTGGCTCCTCCTGTGCAGTTATCTCCAAGTCTCGACTCTCCGGAGCTGCTTTTCTTAGCCAGCCCACTGTTCAGTGCACACCCTGGGCTCCCCCAGCCTCCGCAGTGCTGACATTAGGCCTGGCTAATTCAACAAGTGACAGCAGAGGCGGGATGAACTTTACTTTCTGCTCTCCTAGTCATTGTGGGGGTATTTGCAAGCACCCCAGATCTCTTCATTTTGGATGCTAATAGCATGCATACATACACTTCCCATCATGGCCACCCCAGATGTCACCAGCCATTGCCAAATACGTGGCTGGAGGCAAATTGCCTATGGTTGCTTCTTTGACCCAAACACCCATTCTAATAAAAAGGCATGTCACTCTATAGTCCACACCGGTCATGCCCCAGCCTCCAGCTGTCCCCAGATTCAGAGGAAAGGACTAGCTAGCTCTTGAGCAGGGCCCAAAGCTGGTGCTGACAATCATCCTGAGAGACAGAACATCCAACATCTTATCTGCGAAAATTCTCTTTTGAAAGCCATCCTGCTCCCAGATGGGTGGAAACTGGGTGCAGGGAGAGAACAGGTCGGCTGGCGTTGGAGACTGTTAGGCTGAGTCAGCAGAGCTGCTGCAGGCCCTGGGGATTTCCATGGGGAACTGTGTGGACAGAATTCCCCCTGGGATGATGGTCTAGACAGGGCTCACCCTGCCCTCTGCTCTGGAGGAGCTTCTGCTTCCCCATTAGGAAGAGGAAATGCTCTGCCCGTTTATTTTGGGACTGAGGATGTGTGGTGCGTGTGCCTAGGATGGGCGCCAGGACGTGTCTTCTTGCAGGGGCCATGTGGGAAGTACACCCCAAGGATGCAGGTGAGCCGTTAGAACCCGTGACACAGTGGGGAAAGCATGCGCCTGAGGATAAGTCTAGTGAACAAGATCTTAAGTTAAGAGCAGGTTAGAAACTGGCTTGGTGACATGTGCCTGGAAGCTGAAGCAGAACCTGTAAGAGACCAGCCTAGGATAGAGACAGACAGACAGACAGACAGACAGACAGACAGACAGACAGACAGACAATAGATATGTACATTTGAGTCAGTTGTGGTGACACCTACCTGTAATCCCAGCACTCAAGAGGCTGAGGCAGGAGGATTGCTAGGTTTGAGGTCAGCCTGGGCTATTTATGAAACTCTGTCTCAAAACAAACAAACAAACAAACAAACAATAATGAAAGGAAAAAAAAAAACACCCAGGAGTTAAAGTGACTTTCATGACAAATTAACACAAAGAGTTGGGCTTCAAACTTATTTTCTGCATTCTACTAGGTGGCCTATCTCCCTTACCTTTTCTTAAAAACATTTTTCTAAGCACCATTTCATGTTAATAATAGCATATTATTTTATTTCTTCATTATTTTTATATTTATTTATATCTTCATTTTTTTAAAAAGCCTTTTGCTGATATGAATATGTCATATTGTCATTATTGTTATCATCTTATTATCAGTGTGCATGTGCATGTGCTGCAGATGCTTGTCTGGGTTATAGGACCACCGTGGGCATCAGCCTTGCTTGAGAGGGGTTCTCTGTTGTTTTTCCATACGCCAGGCTGGCTGTCCCACAAGCGTCTGGGAACTCTCCTGCCTCTACCTCCCATCTCCCCATAGATGTTCTGGGATTACAGACATTTTTCCAGATTATAAATTGACTCAAAGGATTTGAACTTGGGTCTTCATGATTGTGTGGCAATCACCTTCCCTACTGAGCCATCTCTTCATCCCCCTACCGCATTATTTTGACTAAAAACCTATACCTTAGTAGACGGGATGCACACTTCCTGTGGCATGCCCAAAGCACAAGAATCCTCTGAGAGCGGGTGAATCAGGCGCTCTTTGGCGCTCTGTCCTTCCCTCTTGTCCTTCTTTTCTCTTCTCTTCTGAGACAGGGTCTTAATCTGTAGCCTGGGCTCACTTGGAACATATTCTGTGGCTCAGGCTGCCCTTGAGCTTTTCAGGGCTCCTCCAGCCTCTCAGTGCTGGGGATACAGAACTGACCTGGTGTGAATCAGGTTCTCACTGGGGCCTGTGACACTGTCAGTTGGAAAGTCCAGGGCCCGGGATAGATCCTCAGGCAGTGGCCGATGACCAAGGGCTGTGTTCCAGGGTGGAGCAGTGAATGGGAGTCACAGTCATCGCACTTTAACTCTGCATCAGACACTGCCTGCCCCTTACATGCTACATCTGAATGTCACAGTTTATAAATGAGAACCCTGAGACTGGGGCAAAGGCTGTGGAGTAAAAGCGTGTAGGCCCAGCTGATTCCACCTGGTGTGTGTGTGTGTGTGTGTGTGTGTGTTGGCACTGCCAGACAGTAGCAGGCAAGCTCCAAAGGGGCATCCTTCCCATCACAGAGGCTCTTCCACTCTGCAAGAGGAAGCTTTCTCTCTCAGGAGCCCTCCTCGACTCTTTCCCTCACTGTCATAGTACCTAGGCATTGGCCAGACTTGCATACTACCCCCAGCATGTCTGTCTTCCCGGTCTCCCATGTCCACTGCTTCCACTCTACTTGTACACATCATCACTGTCCTCTGGGTGACTGCAACTGCCTCTTAGTTGGTCTTCCCCTGGCCTTCTGGTTTCTTCCTCGCACCACAGCCTGAATGGTCTTTTTTTTTCTTCTTTTTTTCTTTTTTTTTTTAACAGATTATATCACTCTTGTATTTCAAAGTTTCAAGAAACCTTCAACCAAACCCCTTGGCTTAGGAAGCACTACAGAAAGTGGTTCTGCCTCCTACACACGCACACGCACACACACACACACACACACACACACACACACACACACACACACACACACACACGCTGCCCAGTTCCAGGCATACTGCATGGACCTCCCTCTGCTTCCCAGTCAAGCGGCTTGGCTGTGGGGTCAGAGGTGACCGTTTCTTACATCTGACTGCTTTCCCTCTTAGCTTTAACCACCTGGATCCTCATCATTCCAAGTTGAGCTTAAAGGTCATTTCTCAGAGGGCCTTTCCCAAACTACCTGCACCCAGCAGCTACTTAATCACTTGCTGTCACATCTGCCTGTTTTAATGAGCCACAAGATGGCTGCTTTCCACTATTTGTTCACTCACTTCCTGTGTCTTTCCACCAGAATTTGTCCCAGTGCCTAGAACAGTACTGTGTTCCTTCAATACACTTTTGAATGATTGATGTGTCCATCTACTTAACTGATTCAACTAGCGTTTATTATCGTTAAAAGCTAGATGCTAAGCAATGTGGACTAGCAAGATACATGAACCCTCTACAGCTATTTGGTTTACAATGTCTGAGACCTGCTCTAAAATAACTTTTAAAACAGCATGCAGGGTGTGTGTGCTGGGCATGTGTGCGGCTGGTGGAGGGCTTGCTGAGCATGTATGAAGTCCTGGATTTTATCCCCAGGACTGAACAAGCCAGGCATGGCAGTGCACACTTGTAATCCCAGAATATCAAAAGTTCAAGGTTATCTTTAGTTACTTATTGAATTTGAAGCCTACTTGAGCTTAGTGCAACCCTGTTTGTAAAAAAAAAGGAAGGAAGGAAGGAAGGAAGGAAGGAAGGAAGGAAGGAAGGGAACACATGAAATGGCTGACCAAATGTTGGTGACAGTTGGGACAACATGAATGTCATTGTGCTGTTTTTCTGACTTTCATGTGTTTTTAAAATATCCACAATAGGTGGTGGCACACGCCTTGAATCCCAGCACTTGGGAGGCAGAGGCAGGTGGTTTGCTGTGAGTTTGAGGACAGCCTGGTCTACAAAGTAAGTCCAGGACAGCCAGGGCTAGACAAAGAAACTCTGTCTCAGGAAAAACAAAACAAAAACCTAAAATATCCATAATAAAAAATGTTTTATTTTATTAAAAAAAATTAAGTGCCTATGCTGCTGTAGCTCATTGTGAATAGGATCATAGGAGAAGCCCATAGGTGTGTAAGAGGAACACCAATTTTGCCTTCAGGCAGACTGCATGCCAGCTGAGGGGCACAGGGACAACAGCTAAATGAAAGGAAAAAGAGAGAGTGGCAGCAGGAGAGTGTCTAAAAGAGATCTCCCAGGGTGTGAGCTTCAGGAAGATGGTATGGATGAAGGGCAGCCAGGGATGGGAAAGGAGAGCAGCATGCACAATGGCTCAGCATCATATACGTAAAACCAAACAAATCGCAAACAAACAAACAAACAAACAAACAAAAAAACCCTTGCTCACTTGAGGGTCCCCGAGGCCAGTACTCTCAGACAAAAAGAACAAGAAACAAAGTGGAGGAAAAAAACAGAAGGCTGCACCAGTGAGCAGGCCAGACTCACAAGGATATGAAAGTCATGTTAAAAGTTTAGAGATTCAGGCTAGAGAGATGGTTCAGCAGTGAAAAGCACCGACTGCTCTTCCAGCACCACATGGCAGCTCACAGCTGTCTGCAACTCCAAGATCTGACACCCTCATACAGACATACATGCAGGCAAAACACAAATGCACGTGAAATAAAAATAAATAGTAATACATAAATAAATACTTTTAAAAAATGTTTCAAAGTTTAAACACGGTGGTTGGTGGTAGCACACACCTTTAATCCCAGCAGAGACTGTCAGATCTCTGAGTTCAAGGCACCCTGGTCTACAGAGCAAATTTCACAATAGCCAGGGGAAACCCTGTCTCAAAACAAAACAAAACAAAAAACCAAAAAAGATTTGGAAGTTTAAATTTAAGAAGGATGCAGGAAAATGGCCTTGGAGGTCAGGAAAACGGCACAAGGCAAAGGCAGCTGGGCTAGGCATGCATGGCAAGGGTCACAGAGTGAACTATAAGCCGGAGGGAGAAAGTCCAGGGTATTGAGGAAGTAGTCAGCGCCTGTGTGGGAGGCTGCTTGGAGAGGTGTAGAGGGCAATAAGCCTAGGTAGGAAGGTCAGAGACAAATGCCAGCCACCATATTCTAGGAACCTGGACTTTAGTCTCCAGACAATGGGGAGCCACTGAAGATAGTTTGATCACCAAGGAAATATGATCAGAGCTGTACAGGATAGTTCAGGGCAGATCCCAGATGAAGACACCTATGGGAGAGGCAACAAGGGTCCTCTAACACCCAACGATCTACCAGGCACTGTGTACCAGTCGTTACACCCAGCACTAGACATACAAAGGAGACTGCCCCTTCTGACCTCATAGTGGACTGAAATGACAGTGACAATACAGTGAAATCAAGCCCTTAAGAAAAGGGCTAACGGAGGCTGGAGAGATGACTCAGTGGTTAAGAGTGCTGCCTGCTCTTCCAAAGGTCCTGAGTTCAATTCCCAGCAACCACATGGTGGCTCACAACCATCTGTAATATAATATGATGCCCTCTTCCAGCCTACAGATGTATATGCAGACAGAGGAGCACTGTATCTATAATAATAAATAAATAAAAAGCTTAAAAAAAAAAAAGATCTTTAAAGAAAAGGCGCATGCCTTTAATCCTAGCACTCGGGAGGCAGAGGCAGGTGGATTGCTGTGAGTTTGAGGCAAACTTGGTCTACAAAGGGAGTCCAGGACAGCCAAGGCTACACAGAGAAACTCTGTCTCAAAAAAAAAAAAAAAAAAAAGGGTTCACATATGTACACACAAACATACAAAAAGGAAGGAAGAAGAGTTGCATTGAAACTTGCCTCCCTCTTTCCTTCCCTCCCTCCCTCCCTCCTTTCTTCTTTCCCACCTGCCTGTCTTCCTGCTGTACTGGAGATTGAACCTAAGACCTCCTAAAACCAGGCAAGCAATAGACCACTGAGCTGCACCCTGGGCTTTCTAGAGGCAGCTGGAGCTGGGTAGAAGGACTAAGGGACAAAAAGAGCAGCACACAGGCCATGAGGCCTTTGCTTAGCCAGCTTTGTTTTTTTGTTTTTTTGTTTTTTTGTTTTTTTTCCCCCACTGTGGCAGTGGACCCTTTTGGTTGCTGAATGAATAACCCCAAGGTCTTTATTCCCTAGGGGTGGGATGTCTGCCTCACAGTTCCTACCTCAGTAAAATATGTTCCCTTCGTCTTTTTCTCGGCCCTAACTAACAGCTTTAGATGCAGTAAACAATTCATTGTCTTTCGGTTGTGTCTATTATTTGAATGCTAGGTAGGTGGCAGTGACCTGTGACCCTAACACTTGGGAGGATGAGGCAGAGGTGTTATAAACTTGAGGCCAGCTTGGACCACATAGTGAGTTCTAGGCCAATCTGGGTGAGATTATCTCAAAAATTAGATAGATAGATAGATAGATAGATAGATAGATAGATAGATAGATAGATAGAGTGATAGACAGACAGACAGACTGACTGACTGACTGACAGGCTGACTGACAGACAGAGACCAGTTGATCAATTTTAAGAGGATGAGCTCAGTCAGATTTCCATCTTTCTGGGTACCAGAGAGAGTGATAGGTTTATTCAGGCTGGTGCAGTATTCTTGCGGAGACAAATGACAGCCTGTGTGTAGATAGAGGATACAGTCAAGGGACACTAAGGAATTAGAATTATCAGAAGAGGGATCCCAGTTGAGGTTTCTGGGTTTGCACAATAGGTCAGTTTACTGGGGGCACAAAATATAGAGGCCTTGATAGCTGTAGAGATTCACAGAAGCCAAGAAACCTTGGTAGGTCACAATAGCCTAAGGAGCCTGGACTTTAGTCCACAGACAGCAGGGAGCCAACTGAAGGTTTTGCTGACCATTGGAGAGACGCGATCGTAGCTATTCTTAGGAAGGAGGGGCTTGGGAGGAAAGAAGGCTAGGCAATCTTTATGTAAGAGGCAGTGTGGGCTTTAGTGGTCAGCAAGTTATTGAGTGCGTACTATGTGTTTGAGTGGGAGGGGAGCCACCAGATAGAAATGACCTAAAGGCAGCTGTATATACAGATCTGTGGGAAGGACAGGGGCCTGAGCCAGACAGATCCAACTAGGAATCCGTAGGAGATGATCTTGGTCAAGGCCACCCAGAGAGTGTGTGGCAGACGACAGACACAGAGGACTGAACCTCAGCATTTAGGAGGTGGGCTGAAGAAGTAGAGCACAGAAACAAGCCTTTAAAGGGGGTGTGGGGGGTGGGGTGGGGGAGACCATAGATTGATAGGATGAGGAGACACTGGACGGAACATTCAAAGGAAGTGAGGAGCTAATGTCCTGAGGAGGGGCGTGTCACAGGCATATAAGTACACATGCACCTTTTCAGTGAATCTTCTCCTTTAGCTTGGAATACTAAGAAGGAAAGAAAAAAAATTTTCACATCAATCCTGGTGCCATTGGGTGACCTGGCCCAACTCTTCAGCATTATTCAAGTGCGTCAGGGGAAGCCGCCTGGCCGGAAGGAGCTAGGTGGAGCCGAATGCAGTCAATCTTACAGTCGCTAGCCAGCGATAAGACCAAATGTGTGGCAATATCAAATAATCAAGTATTGGCGTCATCTCCAGGCAGCATGGCCAAGTGTCTTCAGTGCGGAGACAAGGGAGGAGTGGAGGGGTGTCCCAGACGTGGGGGAGGGGAAGGAGGAGGAGGAGCTTGGCTTTTTGGCGTGTGCTAGACTCTTCACGTGTTCTCAACTTTTCCTTTAAAAGGTAAGAAAGCCGAGGTTCAGAGAGGTCAAGTGACATTGCCCAAGGTTATAGTAACTGAATGACTTAGGATTTGACTTCAGAAAGTCAAAGCCGCTGCCTCAGGGAGCCCATGGCTACCACTTAAATCTGTCCAGGCTAGGGACCTAAAGTCCCAACTTCCGGAACTCCAGATGGACCCTGTCGCAAAGTTTCCAACTGAAGCCAGAGTGGGTTGGGAGTAGCAGCTCACGGTCAAATCAGTGGCCCAGTTAGGTAGCCTTCACCAGTGGTAACTGTGGGTGGGTGCGGGCTTCTAAGCCAGACTTCCGATTTTATTCACACCTGCTGTCTCACTCTCTCCTGGGGTTCTGGGGTTTTTGCCAGCCTTTTTTTTTTTTTTTTTTTTTTGCCACTCCCAGCGTGGGGTGAGGTGACCTGGCAGCTTACAATGAGGAGCCTGTCTATTGACCTAAGACCTGGCAGGCTGCCAAGAACACTGGAGACTAAACCCTTTTCAGCCAGCTTCGGAGACCCTAAAGGACCCCATCCAAGCCTATGTGCCCCCAAGGCCCTTCGCATAGATGCCCCAGTTCCTAAGAAGTCCCCCCTTTCTCTCTGTGTCTTTCCTTCTCTCTGACAAGAACTCATACAGCTCAGGCTAGCTCTGAACTCTCTGTGTAGCTGAGAGTGACTTCGAGCTGCTCTTGATCCTACTGTCTCTCACGGTGAACTTAAAGACATGTGTCGCTATGCTGAAATGTATGCAGTGTTGGGGTTCGAACCCAGGACCTTGTACAAGTTAGACAAGCCCTCTACTGGCTGAACTACATTCTTAGTCTCCACTCCTCTTTTCTAAACTAAAGAAAAGCCTGACGGGATGTGCGAAATGATAGCAAAGGCAATGTGGGCCTTGAGCATTCCTAGAGCCCCCTTCAGAACCTTGTACCCCAGAAACCTTTTTATACGGAGAGGAGTGAAAAGCCCTGACCCTGTTCCAACTATTTTATACTATCAATGGAGCCAATAAGAAAGACATAGGTGTGTGTGTGTGTGTGTGTGTGTGTGTGTGTGTGTGTGTGTGTGTGTTTGTGTCTGTGTGCATGAATGGATGCTTACACACATGCAGGTAGCTTAGCTGGCAAACAAACCTCAGAGGCTTGTTCCCGTGTCTAGGGTGACGCATAGCTGCAGTGACCGAATTTCTCAATCAAAACCAAGGGTACACATATTACCCAGTGCTACTATGGTCTTTGTTGGGAACAGGATACCAACAGCAAAAACGATGCCACCCACATAGGACACAGAGGCTGGTCCCTAACAACTGGACAGATGCATGCTAGGGACATTCTCAAGTCCTCTGATAACGATAATATTTGGCCAAGTGTTCAGGCACGGATATGTAAGCCCAGATGTCACAGTGACCCCACAGCTGATTAAGGATTAGTGTAAGCACTTCATTTTAAACCTGTTCCCATGGATCATCTGGTATTCCTGCAACATTAAACAAACATAAATTAGAGTCTAAGTCACTGGTGGTGATGCAGGCATTATTATAAACCTACTCAGGAGGTGGACAGAGGAGGGTTGAAGCAAGAACAGGTCACACGACGCTACTCTTGGACCTGGCTGGGAGAGACCTGAAATAAAGTCTTGTTTTAGGAGCTACAACAGAGTGTATTACATAACAATTGGCCTTGTTAGAGGTGCAGGTAGGGTGGTCCGACAAGCTTGAGGCCCTGGGGTTAAGTCTGGGTACTGCTCCCCAACCCCCAAGTAAAAGGAGATTACTTTTTCTTAAAATGCTCAGTAGGTGGGGAGAAAAGAAACTTTGAGTTTAAGCCACATTCATTCAACATAATTTCTCCCTACCCATTAGTTCCTAGACACTCAGTGTCAGAACTGAGGCTGGGGAGGGGAGGCAGTGCAGTGCACGGGCCGCAGATGTGAGGGTTATGGGACCAGTAAGCTTAAGATGTGCAGTCCAGGGGATGATTAATTGGGGGGTGGGGTGGGGTTGGTTTTACTTTTCTATTGCTGTAGAACAAAGTAGCCTAGTTTAGCCACTTAAGAGGACAAGAATATTCTCAGTTTCCTTGTGCCAAGGGCCCAGCCTGAGCTTAATTGGATTCTCTGCTCAGGGCCTCACTGAGTGTCTGTGGACTTGGTTCATCTCTGCAGCCTGGCAGCTCTCTTCCAGGCCTACGTGACCGTTGGGCGAACTCAGTTTCTTCCATATAAATCATTAAGTCCCTGACTTCATCTATTCATTCATTCATTTGTTTAATTAGCTTTTTTGTCCCTTTCTGAACTAAGATAGAGTCCACACAGCCTAGGCTGGTCTCAAACTCTCTGTGTAAGCAAGGAGGACACTGGACGCCTCATTCCCCAGCCTCCAGCTCCCCATGCTCAGCATACAGGCCTGCATCAACACTCCTAACGTCTGCGAGGGGGGGGGGGGGTTTGTTTGCCTTTTCCTGCTATTTTGGCTATGGAGGCAGGATCTCATCTTGACAACTCAGGTTGGGTTCCAACTCAGGAGCCTCCTCACTCAGTCTCCTTACCTCGGAAGTATCAGTGCGCACTGACTTACAGGGCTAGCTCCTTGTTTTGCTTGGGGTCAATAGGGACCAACCTTAGCACCTCAGAGTTGCCTCTGGGCCTTGTCCTATGGCCCTCTATATGCCCTCGCAGGGCCTGGTAGCTGACTTTCTCAAGAGTCCCATCACCCCACCTGATTAGCTGAGACCCAGATAATCTCCCCATCAATTAACCCCAAATCACATGATTAGGGGCCTTAATTATACCAGCAAAGCTCCCTTGCCATAATCCAGAAGGAGAGAGATTAACAAGAGGCAGAAATCTTGGGGGGGGGGGGCGGCACCTGAGAGTCCTGTCCACGAGTGCCGGGAGGGAAATGATAGGTATTGGGGGAAGTCAGATTTTTATTATGCATCATAGGATACATTAAAAATATTTTTAAAGTTTATTTTTATTTCATGTGTAAGAGTATTTGCCTACATGTCCATATGTGCACCATATGTGTGATGCCCTGTCAAGCCAGAGGGCATTTGAACTCCTGGAACTGGAGTTACTGATGGTTGTGAGCCATTGTGAGAGTGCTGGGAACTGAACCCGGCTAGTCTGCTAGAGTTGCCAGGGCTCTCAACCACTGAGAGCCATCTCTCCAGCGCCTGAAGAACGCATCTGAGGTCCGTAGGCTGGGAGGACAGAGAGTTCAGGGTCTTGGCGGGAGGAGGGGGGGAGAATTGAAAGCGAAGATGGGAACCAACGTTGGCCATGAGCAAAGAGGATGAAGGACATATCAACAACAGCAATGGGGCTGTGGGAGGGGCTAGCTTGGCTGGAAAGGGTAGGCAGAGTTCAAGTCTCAAACTTCCTGCGTTTTCACTTATTCCTTGGCCTCCGCTCTCAATGGCCATGCAAGGTCGGCTGATAGTCCAACAGCAGACGCTTCGCTCTGAATCGTTCCACATTCCATTTCTTTCCCCTGTCACTACAGCCCAGCTCCTGCAGACAAGTTCTCTCCTGGGAGTCTCTCTGCAGGTCTGCCAAACTCCTCATGCACTCGTCAGGCTCTTCACAGCTCTGCTGCTCTACTGAGATCGTGCTCACATCACCCTGCCTTACAAAGGGGAGCAGAGCTTTGTCTACTGGGTCAGCTTGGGGTGTGTGTGTGTGTGTGTGTGTGTGTGTGTGTGTGTGTGTGTGTGTAGAAGCCAGAGCATGGCAGCTCAGAGAGGACTAGAAGAAATCAGAGATACCTGCCAATCTGTATAAAAATAAAGAGCTGAGAGGGGAGTGAGAGGCAGTGCATCTCTAAGGGATCTCAGAGTAGCTATAGGGTTTGGACCAGAATGGAAAGGTGGGTACCAAAAGTGAGAGGTTTTCTGTCTTTCTTTGTTTTGTTTTGCTGGTCAGATCTCTTTCCTCCCCATCCTTCTCTCCTCACACCCCTCCCTCTATTCCTCTCACACACTCTCCTCATTTCCCCTCCCCCCTCGGAGCTCTCTTTTGATACAGGGTCTGGAAGTCACTATGTAGCTTAACTGGACCATCTTTCCTGCTAGTTACTAATTAAAAATGAGAACTCTGGGCTGGTCGATGACTCAGTGGGTACAGGCACCAGCCACCAAGCCTGATGATTTGACTTTGATTCCCAGATTCCCACGTAGTGAAAGAAAAGAACCAACTCCCATGGCTGTTCTCTGAGCTCCACACAAGCAGACACACACATACAGTAAATAACTGTAAACAAACATTAAAGGGCACTCTAGTAAAAAGTTGTTTACAGTGGTGCACACCTGTAATCCCGGCACTCCAGTGCCAGAGGCAGGAGGATCACAGATATCAGCTTATGTTATATAGTAAATCTGCCATCTTCGAGAATAAAAATTGACAGCCAGATATGGTATGACTTGTCTTTAATCCCAGCACTCAGGAGGGAGAGGCAGGCATATCTCTGAGTTCCATTCTATTGTGGTCTACATAGTAAGTTCAGGCCAGCCAGAGACAACATAATGAGACCCTGCCCCTCCCCCAAAATAATATATATTATTGATCATATGTATATCACTTTGATTCTGAAAGCTGATATTAAACTCTTCTTGGCCTCCACAAAAACACACCCAGGATTTATTATTATTTTAGTCAAAGACCAATAAATCATTTGAAATAGCTAAACATTTTTAAAAGAGGCCGAAGACAGAAAGCTTCCCCAAATGAATGTGTAAGAGTAGACTTTCAGAGTCTATAATAACGGACGGTGGAGCATGCACCAGCTGTACAAAGCCTGGACTTCACTTCTCCAAACAGAGCAAAACAACAAATAAGCAACCTGCAACCTGTCCTGTCTAGTCTAGTTTGTACTATTTCCCTGGTCTCCGGGGTCAGCCCTGTCCCTCCCTGGAGGTGGTATCTGGTGCTCAGCGATGGCCGAGCAACATTCCCACCATTGCTCTGGCTGGACTACATTTCTTCCCACCACACCTGCAAGCTTTGTGTACAGCTTCCAGACAAGGTCACAGATCCAAAGCCTACTGAACAGCCAGCCTACGTTTCTCAGCCACGTCTCTCCCCTTGACTTCTTGGCATCGTCTTTTAACCTCCAGATTGCAGGTGTTTGGTTCAGCTGAAAGCAAAAACAAAACACTGGAATACTTCACGTTTGCTTATCTGTTTTGCAGAATAAGGTTTCAAAGGGGCCAGCCTTCACCCTACCTGGCGCAGAGAGAAGTAGTGTGGGGGTCGGAGAAAATGAACTGCAAGGTAAACTTGACTTCCTTCCAAATGGCCTGAAACCTCTTTTGCACAGTCCCACACAGCCAAGCTCCTTGCTAACTGGCTCACAGGCCAGTCCTTTGACATGCTGCCCTCACAGCAGGTCTCTCCCTGACATATATTTACACCAAGGAACACACACACACACACACACACACACACACACACACACACACACACA
>OU015742.1:178352448-178365250 GCA_907169655.1 Acomys percivali
TCACATGAAAACCACCAGGTATATCGCCCTTCGCTTTCCTTCCCTCCTGACTCTTTGTCAGTGCCTTGCTAAGCCCTTGACTGCCGTGGAGAAGTAGAAGAGAGTTTTTGAGAGAGAATCATTCAGTAAGGGAGACTGTTACTCTAACTTAGCTATGCTTCTCATGGGATGATAGTAAGGACTGCGAGATGGGTTATTTTGTCACCTGCAGGGGAATCTCATCAGCTCTCTCTCTCTCTCTCTCTCTCTCTCTCTCTCTCTCTCTCTCTCTCTCTCTCTCTCACACACACACACACACACACACACACACACACACACACACACGAAGCAAAACACAAACACCTTGTTTCCAAGCCCAGAAGTGATTCAATCTAATCTACCCATAAGCCAGGCCTTTCCACACCTGAACTTGAGGTTCTGTCTAGCCTTATGTTCTGTGTGGAATGTTAGAGGGAACCTGCTCAATGATGCTCAAAGAGGTCTAGCCTGCTCAATGATGATCAAGGAGGTCTAGCCTGATCACTGGCTAGATAAAGTAGAAATGACTGTTGTGTCTCCAAAGATGGCAGAGTGGGAGTTGCTGCCTTGCCCAGAGTCCTCTAAGAAACAGATTCCGCCTGGCTATGTCTTAGCTATTATCTGAGGGGCTAAGTTCAAGAATAGGTTTGCTCCACTCACCACACTACTTCTCTGTTTGAAACTGGACAAGAGTCCCGAAAGCTGCCGGGCTGCCTGCCGTAGCCTATTAAAACAGAGTTTGTTTTGTTTTGTTTTTGAAGTTTTTGGAGATGATTAGATAGGACAAGCATTTAGGGAGTGCTGCTTGGTGAGACCTGGAGAGAGGCAACAGAGCAGGAAGTGAGGTGAAGGAGAGCTGTTTAGAGATGCGTGCCAAGGAATTGCGTAATAGGTGGGTCGGCGGATGGAGCGAGGGAACGCCGAAAGGGAATGGATACCCTTTGTGGACAGATGGTAAAATGTCTACTGGACACCCAGTGAGGGCTTCTGTGGAGTAACAGGAAACCCTGACGTACCGACTGGTCAGTGATGGAAAATGGAGTGTGTTGGAAGTGGAATGGAAGGATGCCAAGCCAGTTCCAAATGCCATGCATTTTCATGAACTCCTCCTCTGTCTGTAGCATCTAATGCGGACTCTAACACACTCACCCAATGGCTTGCGATTTCATTTTTGTCTTGAGTGTGAGTCTTGCTATATTGCCAGGGCTCCTGGAAATGGCTCCCGCTACGCTTGTGTGCTGGGACTCCAGGACTGCACTGCATGCCCTACATCCATTGTTTCAATTCCAATGAGTAGTTTTCCCTGTGACTCCCCACCCCCATAAGGCACAGTTTAAATCCAGATTGTGATTATTTGGGGTCCTGAGCCCTTCGGTCATGTCTTATTACCCAGAACTTACGTTCTCATTAGGGTGGTTGCCCTAAGGTGGTCTCTACTCTTGGCTCTGTTTGTTTCTTTGTCGCTTCAGTCTCTGTAACTGTTTCTAGAGCTGGGCCAAGGAGGTTAAAAGAGGGTAACAGACGGCACACAAAAATTCCTCACCTGTGGCTTGCTCTTCTTAAGAGTTAAGACAGAACTAAGCTTTGGTTGTTGACCTACAATTTTCAGGGCTTTCTCGTGATTGCAAAGCACAGACTTGAGGGACTTTTGAGTTTCCTCTCCCTTTGAGTGGGGTCACTTTGCACAAGTCTCCATCAGCGGGTCCATTGGATGAATGGCTCAGGTCCTGCCATATGAAAGACAAAATGTAAACTTCTCTCTTGATTTTCATTGACTCTGGGGTTGATTCCAACAGTGAGTTCTCTAAGTGATTCTAACCTCCTGGGCAAGGTAATTTGGTTAGCGGCTGTTCTGTGGTCTACTGTCTGAGGAGAAGTGGTTAGGGAGGTCACCCAGACAATTTTGGCCCACTGAGGGTGGAGGGAGTGGTCTAGGTTTGGCCTCAGTCTGGAGTCCCAGGCTCACAGACAGATCTTGGCTCAGGACCTGAAGCTGAGGCGTGCTGGGACAACCTAGGGGGTGTCCTGGCTTTCCCAGGGCTGGGGAACCCTTGCTGGCCCGGGGGCGGTAGACACTGTTCCAGAATCTGTTCTGGCTCCACTGCCGCCTCAGCACTTTCTAATTACAGCTCCAAACAACAACAGCAGCCTCTGAAGTCATGACAACAGGCCCCGCCCAACATGCCTCCCGCCCAGTTGGTAACACGTGACTGCGACGCTCCCTCCGCCCCTGGCGCAGAGGGAGGGCGGGGAGGCGAGGAGGAGGGAGGAATGACGTTTGCTCTGTCGTCTCTATGGCTATAATGCACAGACGTCAACGCCGCCAGTGTTTAGTGTGTAACGTTCTTCGGTCTCCATAGGAACGTCAGGAGGCCCAACACAGAACCCCGGCAACAGGGTTCTGATTGGTCGGAGGCTTGCAGAGGCGGAGCTTCGGCTCCAGCCTGCTATGCCAGGTTGCTGTTTTGGTTGTTGTCTCCCAGCTGTTTATTTCTGTAACAAATCTTGGAGGCTGCGGTCTGGATCGGTCGCCAAGGATGAGATCCAGGAGAAAACGTGCTCAACGTGCAGCTTTGCTCCTACTGATTACAGCCCCACACACGACATCGCTCCACAGTCACGCCAAGTCGCCCGTGGGAGCCTTGCTTCTCATGCCCAACGTCTGCTGTATGTAGCTCAGTATTTCAGTGTCAGAACGTCGGCTCCCGGCCCGCATCACCGTTCAGGAGCGCCATTACCTTCTCAGCCAAGTCCTAGAAATGGGTTGGCTTCCCAGTTAACACTTTTCGTGCTCTCAAGAGCAGCCTGGGCCGTTCATACTCAATTCCTGGATTCAGTGCTACCCCCTGCAGGATCTGGCTCCATTTCCTCCGTCTGGTCCTAATTCTGTGCAATGACATCATTTACCCACATTCCCACCGAGATGTCCAGATTTCTTCTAGCCGGCGCACATCAAAAAAAGAAAGAAAGAAAAAAAAATCCCAAATGACCTTGGGGTGGGTACTTCTGGTTAAGGACTCTTATTATTTCCTCTCTGTCCTGTTTAAGCCTGAATTGGCAGTGAGGGTGGGGTGTAGTGAACGGAAACCAAAGTGAGGAAAGAGGAGCACAGAGTTACTTTTCACATACTAAAACCCCAGGTTTTCTGATCAATACTACTACCACACTGATGGAGTTAACTTTCCAAGATGTAAATAATATCTACAGAAACTTTTCTCAATTGTCTCCCTCAGTTGAAGGTTGAAGCCTCGGCCCAGGGCCCTGCACATACGGGTGAAGCACACTCTTCCTGGACCACACATTCCCAGCTGTGTTACAACTGGAAGCAATTTTAACCTTACCCTGGATTCCCATCAGTGAAACCGAGTTAACAGCTGCCTAGAGATAACAATCTCTCCTTAGGGCTTTCAGTCAAGTCCTGCTTTAAAACAAAACAAAACAAAACAAAAAAAAACCTTGAAATCTTTAGGTCCTGTGTCAAATAGAATACACCTTCACCAGCTCATGCACATACAAGTCTGGCATGTTTCATAAAAGGTTTTTGATGACCTGATAGCATGTTTTCAAACCCCAGGGACTGAGGCAAGAGTTTAAAAACAAGAGTAAAATGGCTGTCTAGTCCTGGTGATTGAGAGAGCCTCAACCCCTGCTCTACTCTTAGCCTACCACCTCCTTCCCCTCTTAGCTTCTCTGGTGAATACCTTTGCTAATTTCCTTTGCCCCCACCCCCCACCCCTTCTTGGCCTGCCTTACAGCCTATAATTCCCTTCAGAGATGTGAGTGAAATGAAATGAAATTAGGAGCTTGCTTAATGCAAATAGGAGCAAAGGGCACAGCTCTTTATCATAATGAACTTCATTCTGATGAAGTCAGGAACTGCAAGCGCTTACTGTTTACACAGTAAATGTATTAAGAGTGCTCGGCAAGTCTCCCTCCTGTCTTGACACTGCCAGGGGGTATTTGGAAAATCTGATACAAGATCATTTTTAGACCATCATGCTTTGCTTTCTAATGCTATTGTTTCTTTCTGCATTTCCAGGAATACAGAGAGTCTTGGTTTCTAAAAGACAAAATATGTGGGCTGTATTTGATGGGGTGATGTTTACACTGCATGCACGGTGATGGGGTGTTCTCAGAGTTAGATGAAAAGGGGGGGGGGAAGAGGGAGGCAGGGCACAGTCTCTAGGTCCCTAGATTGAGCTTGAGCTCAGGAATCAGACTTATGGCCCTGTCCAAGGTCACCCATTGTAATAAAGCTTCTATGTGTAGCTTTCTTTTTGTTAGACCCAAACATGACATGGGCCATGGTATGTGGATCAAAGAGTCCTCACTTCAGGGAAACCTAAACTGATTACAATTTAATGGTATTGTACGGAGCATGAGCTCACACGCTCACGCACGTGCACACACTGATATCAACTCTTTCTCTTCCTACCTTGTATTTCAGTTGTGCCACTTTGTTGTTATTGTTTAGATTTTTTTATCATATTGTGCGTCTTTATGTGCATCTGTGCACATGAGTGCAGATGCCACAGAAGCTGAACTGGAGTCCTCCGCAAGAGCAGCACTCACTCTTAACTCCTGAGCCATCTCTCCAACCCTCAGCTGCCTTCTTTTTTTTTTTTTTTTTTTTTTTCTGATCTAATTCAACAAAAGGACCACGATGACCTTCCATGTTGCTGTCTTTCTTAAACCACAGGATAATTAATTTCCCCAGTGTATTTCCTGCTTTGTAACATGGGACCTGGACACTCCCCCTGTTTGCTTTGACTGAAGAGGGCTATGTGGCTGCAGGGAGTCTTTGTTGGCACCGTGGAAAGACCGACTGCTGGTTATTATGATTGGGCACACTGGCCACACCACACCCTCTGTCTCAGTGCTGAGTGGAGCCTCTACCCACCAGGTTTCCAGAGCACAGGTTCTGTCCAAGGCCAGAGTGTGCAGGGTGAGGAGTGACCTGCTTGGCCTAAAACGTATGTGCACCTTGGACCTCTTCCACATCCCAGCCAGGATGGAAGGTGACCCTCTGCTTGTGCTTCCCACGTCTGCCCTTCCTTTCCTCAGATATAAAAGTGGACGTGCTGCTGTCAGCGGGCTTACCCGTCATTTCTGCTGAGTTCACACTAGTAATTCTTTTTTGTTTGTTTTTTTGAGGCTGGGTTTCTCTGTGTAGTCTTGGCTGTCCTGCTGAAACCAGAAAGCAGAATGATTTTTCAAGTTTAAAAATATTTTGTAAGTGTTTAAGGCCAGGCTCTGGCATGTAACGCAGTTGGTTGGATGCATGGGGCAACATGTGTGAAACCCTAGGTTCGATTCCCAATACCACATAAACTGGATGTGGTGGTGCATGCCTATAATCTCAGCATTCAAGACAGGAAAAGAGTAAGATCAAAAGCTTAAGGTTGTCCTGGGTTACGTGATGAGTTTGAGGCCATTCTGGAATATATGATACCCTATCTTAAGAAAGAAAGGAATTGAGTTATAACCTCACATCACAGAACAGCTCTTTAAAGTCAGTCTTTTCTTCCCTATCTTTCTCCAATCTGTTCTAGTCTGGTGTCCATGAGGCTCACAATGGTAAGGAAGAAGACAAAGAGAAGTGACATTTTTCTACTCAAGAATTATTTATAGCCTCCAATGGTGGCTCACATTGGCTCACGCTGCTATGAGGCAGTACAGTTGCCATGAGTTCCAGGTGACTCTGGGTTGCAGCATGAGACCTTGTCTCAAAAACAAACCAACCAATAAACAACAAAACAAAAACAAAGCCCAAACTACTTCTTGGAGGGGCATAGAGCCATGCGCCTTTAATCCCAACACAAGGGAAGTAAGGCAGTCAGAGCTCTGTGAGTTTGAGGCCAGCCTATGCTACACTGTGAGACTCTCTCCGAAACAAAACCAATCCATTTCTTGCGCTAGCATCTTTGGATCACCAATAAATGAGAGGCATGTTATCCTACTAGGATGATTTCCCCCTATTAGGATACAGTTTCCTTCAAAATTGGAACTTTCCATCCTGCAGGGAATGTTCTTAAGCAGGAAAGTAAACAACACAAACTAGCTTCACGAGGTCTCTGAAACTGACCAAATTCTCTAGGCCTCTTCTTGCCAGAGTAAGCAACAAAAGTGAGAGTCCCTCTGAGACTGGTGGAACAGAACTTGCAAAGGAGACTCTCAGACAAACTGGACTGCAAAGAAGAATCTGAGAAGGGAAAAGGTGAAAAAAAGACTCTGGGAATTGAAAGGAGAAAAACTGCAAAAAAAAAAAAAAAAAAAAAAAGATTCTGAGAAACCGGGTGATAGTGCATGCCTTTAGTCCCAGCGTTTGGGAGGCAGAAGCAGGCTGATCTCTGTGAGGCCAGCCTGGTCTACAGAGTGAGTTGCAGAGCTACACAGAGAAACTCTGTCTCCAAAAACAAACAAACAAACAAACAAAACCAAACAAGACTCTGAGACCAGAACAGCTTCCTGGAAGAAGCAGAAACCAGCCCCTCTGCTTGGAAGATATTTAGGCCAAAGCCAATTGAAAAGCACCCTCTCCAGCCTGTTGAGTTGCCTGCAGGCTGTGCAGTGTGCTCCAGGTTCCGGGCTTTGGTGAGCTGTCACCCATGCTGGGGTGGGCCTTGGTGATGCAGCTGTCTCTGCATCATCGGTGCGCCTGTAAATAACCCTTCACCCACATTCCTGTAAGTAACCAATAAAACACATTGGTTCGCCAAGTTGGTCTTTGGTGGTACCCACACTTGGGTCTGTCATGGGCTCCCTATCTGGTGAGTAGATAAGTGTTGCATCTCCCCACAAAAGGCTTTTGTCACACAACACAGGAAAAAGTTCTAGGGATAATTCTCTTGGAATTATTTCCACTTTGAGGGCAGACTGATTTGCTTTCTATGGGTCCTCGCTTGGACTGTTTCCCACCTGCCTAAACACTAAGGGTCTAACCCCAGGGAGGTGCAATTACTGGCTGCACTATTTGTGGTCCAGCCAGATCTGATGGAGCTAAGCAGCAGGGACTGGCATAGTTCCCAGAGTGGAGAACAACCCAGTGTCCCAGGACAGAGCAGGGATCCTGGCAGAGCCAGTTTAACCAGCACCTGAGAAAGCTCTGCCCATTTTTCCTGCTTCTAGTTTTCTTTCTTAGAAGTGGAAGTGTTTTATATGTTCTGTGATTGCATATGAACTCGCTGAAATCCCCCATATTACCCCCCAAAACCACACACATACACACACACACACACACACACACACACACACACACACACGTGCAGGTGTAACTCAGTGGAGTGCTTGTCTTGTCTAGCACGTGTAAGAGACCCTGGGTTCAATCCCAGCCACCATAAAACAAACAAGCAAACTAAACCTTACAAAAATCTCTTTGTGGAACTTATCTTTTTTTTATATTAGACCAGTTTCTTGGTAAATAAACATGTATAATTATAAATATGCGTTATTAAAGTGTCATTAAATGTATCTAGGGGACGAAGCTGTACTTTAGGTCTTTGTAATGTAAGCATAATTAAGGCCCTCGAGTCTGCGTTTCTCTTATCAAACTCTCCCTGGGAGGCACTTAGGGAAATAAATTCACTTAGATCACCAGGGCACTTCTTTTACTACAGTGGGAAGAAGAGAAGAATATTTAAACCAATTATCCACTGTGGGTTTAACAATTACAACATCAGTATTTAGAAGAAGAAGAAGAAATGAAGAAGGAGGAGGAGGAGGAGGAGGAGGAGGAAGAGGAGGAGATTGAACCTAAGGGAAGGATGGTGATCCAAGCCTGTAACACCAGGTCTCAGGAGGCTGAGAATGATTGAGTTTGAGCCATAATGGGATTCACATTGATTTAGTTTCAACCAACAAAATAATTGAACCTATTTTGGCAGCCCAAACAATACACTTTAAAAGCTCATTACTGAGCTGAGTAAATATTAAATAATCTCAGTGATCACCCTGCCATATTCCAGAGTAGGCAGTCAATACGCACAAGCTATTAACCCTGTTGCCACTCATTCAAAAAGTTTTTAATTTTTTTTATATGTGTGTGTGTGTTTGCTTGTGTGCGTATGCCATGTGTATGTGGGTGCCCAAGGAGGCCAGAAGAGGGTGCTGGATGCTGGGTGTGGTGGCACACACCTTTAATCCTAGTGCTCAAGAGGCAGAGGCAGGTGGATCGTTGTGAGTTTGAGGCCAGCCTGGTCTACAAAGGGAGTCCAGGATAGCCAGGACTGTTACACAGAGAAACCCTGTCTCGAGGGTGTTGGATACCCTGGAGCTGGCTGGGCGTATAGGTTATTGTAAGCCACCATGTAGGTGGGAATTAAACTCACGACCTCTGGAAAAGGCAGCCAACGTTCTTACACATGAGCCATCCCTCCAGCCCCTGGAAAACAGCTGCCTCTGAGCCGCTGTTATGTGGTAGCTACTGTATTAGGCTGGAGAGAGTCCTGATGAGTAAAACATATGTGAAGTGTCTGCCTTTCTGGAGTTAGGCAGTAGACACCAAATGTAGGGACCCAACAGTTTAAAAAATATATATATTTTATTAATTTATTCATATTACATCTCAATGGTTATCCCATCCCTTGTATCCTCCCATTCTTCCCTCCCTCCTATTTTCTCCTTACTCCCCTCCCCTATGACTATGACTGAGGGGAACCTCCTCCCCCTGTATATGCTCATAGGGTATGAAATCTCTTCTTGGTAGCCTGCTATCCTTCCTCTGAGTGCCACCAGGCCTCCCCATCCAGGGGACGTGGTCAACTATGGGGCACTAGAGTCTGTGTGAAAGTCAGTCCCCACTCTCCGCTCAACTGTGGAGAATGTCCTGTCCATTGGCTAGATCTGGGTAGGGGTTCGAAGTTTAATGCACGTATTGTCCTTGGCTGGTGCCATAGTTTGAGCAGGACCCCTGGGCCCAGATCCACCCAAATACCCAACAGTTAATAGCTACTAGAATCTGGTCTCTCCGAGTGCTTGAGGGTACATCAGTAAACAAAAGCACTGCCAGGCCTGGTAGGTCAGACCTATAATCTCATCTACTTGGAAGACTGAGGCAGGAGGACTCCAAATCATCCTGGGTGATTTAATGAGACCCTGCCTCAAGGTAGAAAGGAAGCACAGGGCTGGGGAAGAACGTCTCTCTGTGGTAGACACTTTGCACAACATGGCTGGGGCTTCTATCCCTTGTGGGACAAAGGAAACAAAGAAACTGCCTGAACTCTACAAAGATCTCTTCATGGCGTTCATGTTTTAGATTTTAGGCCAATCACTTCACAGATAAATATGCATCATTATACTCAGTGGGAACCCTAGGACAGAATGAGGAATTCTAAGAGGTGCCTGACTCAGCCTGGGTGCTCATGGGAGTGCGTGTGAGGCTGACATTTTACTTTTGAGATCTAGACAAAGGGTAGGATGAATTGAGCAAAGAGTGATGGGTGGAGAAGAGAACGCGTGCTCAACACCAGGGACGAATATTAATTCTTCCGGCCTTTTCCCCAACAGTCCTCACAGGGCTGCCTAAAGTCAGGGGAGTCTCTTCACATCCCAAATGTGCGCTTGAGCTGACTTCAGGCCTCAGCTCTTTGCCAGGGGACAGCTTCTCTCCTCCGTGGAATCCCTGACTGCCTACAGCTGCTGCCTCAGCTTCCCTGAGTCTCCATTGCTTGGAACCGTCAGTACTATGATAGAAACGGCCTCTCTGGGAACGGACACGACTTCTTGTCCTCGCTGTAATGAAAGTCACCCGAGTGACCCCGTGAATGTGTCAGCATACATTTGCGGCTGGATTTAAATGCTAGAGTGTGGTTTGTGTGATCTGTCTCAGGCTCTAGCTACCCTCGTCCCTCAGCACTTGTCCCCTGGCCCTGTGCTACCGAATTTTCTCTCATTTAACTTTTAATGCTTTGCTTATGTCATTCCCATTAGCAAGCTTTCCTAGTCGGGTTCATATTCTGGCTGTGAAATAGTTCCCATAGTTTAGTGAAGACATAATATTTACAGGAACTCAGGATGGGTGGATTTGATAGTGGCTTGTGGAAAAGCCTCCAGTGCAGTCAAAATAACAAAGAATTCAAGAAACAGATGCTTTGCAGTGACTTCCCAAGAACCCCACTGCTGCTGCCCCACAATCCTCCCCCCACTTCCCCACCCTCACTCCTGCCCCATACCTCCTTCCCACCCCCAACACACTCAGTCAAACTTTGGGTAAGAATTCAGGGGAGTGGTGCCCTGGGTGAGAAGGCTTGCTTTGCTCAGTGTTCTGCTATTTTACAGCACGGTTTCTGGGCTGAGCTCTGTTTGTTGTCAATAGCTTTCCAACAAAGGGCGAAACGGAATGTGCCTGTTTTCACATTCCTGTAAAAAGAGCCCTGGAAGACCTCAAAGCCTGGAGGAAGAGTGAGTGGCTGACTTCATTCTTAGGAAAAGACCCTCTCAGCTATGGAGGACGATCTCACCAACCACTTGCTCTGAGTGTGGTGCCACCCAGAAGAAGGTTCTGAAGGGCTGGCGTTTGCATGAGAACGAATAAATCTGTCTATATCCTGTTTGAAGTGGAGGGGCAGCCTGGGAGGAAATGAAGCAAGGATGGAGCTGGGAATTTTCCAAATTTGGTAGCACTGATCCAGAAAGTTGGCATTTAAGGTCTAGGAAAGGGACAGTCATTCAGGGGAGGGATGGCCCTTTGCCGCTTGGTAGGGTAGGGGTGAACCGGTTAGCACATCTGTCTCCTCCCTTTCTTTCTTTCTTTCTTTCTTTCTTTCTTTCTTTCTTTCTTTCTTTCTTTCTTTCTCCTTCTTGCATGCGCTCTCTCTCTCTCTCTCTCTCTCTCTCTCTCAACCCTTGGCTGACCTCAAATTCACAGCAGCTCATGTGCTCTGTGTCCCGAGCACTGGCATTGCAGCTATGCACCATGTCACCTGGTGGCCACTTCCTCCTGTCCTTCACTTCATGTCTTGTCACTTCCCTTTCTTCTCCCCCAAATAGCAGCACAGTCACACAACAAAACATATCCTGTTTTTAATTAAACTCGGCATTACTTTTAAAAAGTCAATCTTCCTGACGTGTGCACGTGCACGCGTGCTTGTTCAAACTCAGGTGGTCAGACCTGAGTGGCAAGGGCCTTTACCCACTGATGCATCTTAGCAGCACTTTAGGATTTGATTTTTGTTGTTGTTATTGTCTTTTGTTTTTCGAGATAATGTTTCTCTGTGTAGCCTTGGCTGTCCTGGACTCACTTTGTAGACCAGGCTGGCCTGGAACTCACAGCGATCCACTTGCCTCTGTGTCCCGAGTGCTGGATTAAAGGCATGAGCCACCATGCCCAGCATCTTAGGAAGCTTTCCTATTTACTATGGATTCCAGCGATCTGCACAATCTAAAGTGTTGAGTGAACGGACAGAACAGGATAACAGAGTCTGCACAATTTGAATGAAAGATTAAACGGCAGAGGCTCCATCTCAGCACCTCCTGGCTCATATACAAGGAAATGATATTTTTAAGTATGTGAAAGCCCCTTTCTTCTCTGAAGGGAATTCTGAATCCATTGGGAAATAGAAAACAAAACAGAGTCATCTGATAACAATACAGCTAAATTATCTCTAATAGATGTGTGATACAGACACCTCAGAGCCACCCTTATCTAAACACACAGTCTTAGACACTTAACGCTCGAAACCCTTTATTTACTCTCTTTGTATGGTCGCTTTACTGTATGAGTGATAAATGGGTTAGAAAGAGCCAGGCATAGTGGTGCCTGCCTGTAGTTCCAGCGCTCACAGAGCTGAGACAGGAAGATTTCCAGGAGTTCAAGACCACCTGAGGTTACATAGTGAGTAACAGGCTAGTCAGGCCTAACTATATATAGCGAGATCCTGTCTTTTAAAGAAACACAGAAACAACCAAAAAACAAACAAACAACCAAAAAACACAGGAGACAGAACAAAGCAGGAAGAAGGGGAGGAGGAGGAAGAGGAGGAGGAGGAGTTGTCCCAAGAAGTGGCTGAGAATGGTAGGAAAGGCTGTCTCCCATGGCTCATGTGGCTAGCTGTTGCAGTGGGCAAAAGAGGAGAAAGTGGGATGAACGCCAGTGGGTTTTGTTTTTTGTTTTTTCTATCTCTTCAGACTATTTTACAACCCTTTGCTTCTCTCTTTTCCAAGTTCTAAATTCAGACAGACCTCAGCTAGCTGAAGCTCTGGGTTCAAATGAGCTTGACTTGGATGCCAAGACCTAGTTGCAAACACACACATTTCCTATTTGCAGCGGAGGCCGGGCAAAAGCGAAGACTGTTAACCCACAGACGGCCTCTGGGCCGTAACCCATGACTTATTCCAAGCCACCCGATGAGTCTGGACTGAGGGCTAGAGGGGCCATACCTTCATGCTATATGTCTGTGGATCAGGCAGGAACACACGGTGGTGTTTATAGCAACAGAGATCAGGCCTGCCCCGTCAGGCTGATGTAGCTACCGCATCCAGAGCCTTAGTGATTCTTGGTATGTGATAGCCAGTCCCTTTTTTCTGTGCAGTTCAAACAAGACAATGTACCCTGACCCTCCCCCACCCAAGTGTGTTCAGTCACAGTCAGGTTGTTCCAGAAGCCAGTAGCTGGAGAGCAGGGGTGAGGGCTATTCAAGAAACCGATGTGTGAGGTGCTGTTCCTGGTACTGGGGAAGCAACTCTCCGGCCTCTGTGGCATGTTCTCAATGTCCTGGCATGAACCTAGCATACTGTAAAGGGTGTGTTTGTGTGTGTGTGTGTGTGTGTGTGTGTGTGTGTGTGTGTG
>OU015742.1:178427116-178450954 GCA_907169655.1 Acomys percivali
TCTCTCTCTCTCTCTCTCTCTCTCTCTCTCTCTCTCTCTCTCTCTCTGGCTTTACAAGGCAGGGTTTCTCTGTGTACCCTTGCCTGTCCTGGACTTGCTTTGTAGACTAGGCTGGCCTCGAACTCACAGAGATCCTCCTCCTCCTTCTCCTTCTCCTCCTCCTCCTCCTACTCCAGTACCCTAGTTCTGGGATTACAGGTGTGAGCCACCACTCCACCATTCCTTGTAAGACTCTTTTCTCACAAAACCAAAAGTCAATGACAACAGTGAAAAGGAAACCCTAAGGCTCCCAGCATCCTCAGTAGTTTAATTGAAGAAAAGCCTGTTTCCCAGTCCTCTGAAGTCTCATGTGCGTTCAGCACCCACCTGTCCTCCATGGGTGACTCACTGATCCGTGCTAGCAGTGACTCCTGGGTCACACATGGTATGTGGTGAGTCACATTGTCTGTGTCACACAGAAAGACTGAGACATGTTGGGAAACTGCTAGTAGCTTCAAGCGGCTAGAACTTACCCTGTGTATACTGGGATGTGGGATGGCAATCAAGGCAGGCTGAGACCAATCACCTTGGGCCTGGGAAGCCACCTCAAATGCCGAGGAGTTTGAGGAGGACATGAAAAAGTTTCTTAGGACATGACAGAAGAGACGTCTTAGAAAGATCAGGTTCTTTTTTTGGGGTGAGGATGGGTGAGCAAGATTAGGGAACAGAGCAACAGGGGCCATGGGGATGGCCAAGTGATCAAGCTATGCTACTGCGAAGACCAGAGTTTTGATCTTTGGAGCACCAGAGCTCTGGAGCACATGTAAATGCTAAGTGGGCAAAATAGTGAAGAAGGCAGAGATAGGTGATCCCAGAAGTAAATCTAGCCATACCAGAGAGCTCTGGGTTTGATTGATGGATTCTGTTTCATTGAATGAGGTACAAGAGTCACTGAGAATGATTTTCAACATCAACCATGGGCCTCTACATGCATTTGTATACACACACACACACACACACACACACACACACACACATTTGCACACCACGTACATTAAAATGGAAAAAGAAAAGGAAAAAAAAATCATTAGGTGAGAGAGGATGGTGCCCCGATAAGTCTAGGCTTTGGCTGGACAACGAAAGGGGTAGATGTCCCTGGGATCTATGAAGGACACGGAAGGGAGAGAGAAGTGTGTGTGGGGGGGAGGCCTCACACTCTTGGGGCTGAGCAACTAGAGGAGGGCTTACAGAAGTTAGTTTAGGGGAAAGACAGTGTGATCATCTGAGGACTTACTCAATTTGAGGTATCGACAGAGAGAGAAATCCAGAGGACATAGGGACCAAGGGGCTGAAGCCTGCATAGATGGGCTGCCTCTGCTGTTGGCAGCATCAACCTTGAGTTGATTATATTTGGGTGGGATTTGAAGTTGAATGAAAAGCTACCTTGCTCCTGGGGAGCCAGGCGCCTGCTGTGGGGAAGGGCCAGGCATGTGGGCAACTGGAATCCAAGGAGAGTGGTACTGTGTTTTTATTCCCTCAGATGAGGGGAGGAGACGAGATCCACTCCCAAGCTTTTCTAGCTCTTTCTGAACTCTCGATGGCTGTTTTAACTCAGCTGTTCTGGCCCAAACTTTTCTCCAAGCTGACTGATTCAAGTTGGCTTCTGTCTAAATTGCTCTTCCTAGCCTCAAGCTAATTCTGGCAATATGTTTTAGTCTCCTGGCTCCTTCTCATTCTCTAGCACGTTCTGTCTTCACCTGTGTCTAGCTTGTTTTCTCTGTAAAACTGTTCCAGTAAGACACTCTCAGTAAAAAACTCTTTCTCTCTTCCTGTGCTGCTCTTAAGTAGCCTCTCCTTCCTGTCCCGTTCTTGTGAGAGTTGGGCGTATCCTATCTCTGTCAAATCTTTCTCTGGTTCATCACTTTGCCTGTCCCTCAATTGGACACTACTTTCAAAATGGCTACTTCCTTCTATAAACTGACCTTATCTTCACTGTTTGGGATTAAAGGTGTGTACTAAAGGCATGTCTGTATTCCAGCCAGATCATACTGTAATCTAGAGTGTGTTTACCTTGCAGATGGATCCCATAGATAGATCTCTAGGTCTTTGGATGTGATCCCTTGCCCGGGCAGCCATGTTGCTGGATTAAAATTCCTCTACACACTGTGACCCAGTGGTCATGCAGAGTGTACCAAATAAGCCTCTACAGGAGCCAAAGTGGAGTGAGACCCTAGCATGTGGGTTAGAGAAACGCAGTCCATGTGGAGGGCACAGCATGTGTGAAGGCACAGAGGTGTGAAGCAGATTTGCCCATCCAAGGAAGCCTGCTTTCTGGAGTGTCCCCATGTGCCCATCTTTGAGAGAAAAAAGGTGACCACCAGCAACTCCTTAGAACATGCTAACCCCAGAGTCGCATTGCATGGCCAGTTATGGCTGCATGGCATTGATCCTTTTACATTAATGCATTTATTTATCTATCCGTGCATGTGTGCTTAGGGCCATGCAAGTACAGCACACGAGTGAAGGCCATAGGACATCTTGCAGGAGGTGGTTCCATCATATATGTTCCAAGGATTGAACTCGGGTCCTCAGGCTTGCGTGACAAGCATCTTACCTGCTGAACCATCTTGCCAGCCCTAAAACTTTACATATTTTAAGCATTATGATAGCTTGAAAACATACTAAAAAGATGGGGAAAATAGTAAGCTCACGTGTGACCATCACCTCCGCACTCAACAGTTATTATTCACAGCCCACCAGTCTTTGCTCATGACTTTATTTCTTCTACCTCGGTGGCCTGAGCATCACTTTGGAGTTTGCGTGGTGAGGGAAGGAGGCAGAGGAATACCAAGAACTGTGATGCTTCTTTCTAGTCACAGGAAATGTCACTCAGGGCCATTGTTTCCCTGCCTGTGCCCCTATCTGCTTACTGGCCGTCTATACGGTTCTGAAGCAACTTCCTGGCACTGCGCCACTTTTCGCTAATAGATGTGCACCAAATGGCTCCAATTCAAAGGGTGGTATTTTGAAACCCCCAGGGACATGTTTGGCAAATCCAGAAAATCCCTTAACTGTGCTTGTACTTCGGGAAGAAAATAGGAACATTTTGGTTAATTCAGATCTGAATGTTTTCGGCAACTACACTGCATAAGCCAGGGGTGGATTAGGAGCCAGCCCAAAGCTGCGCTCACACCTCTGTGCCCTTCCAACATGTTGTACCATCCACATGGACTGCCCTTCCCTGGTCACCTGGCAAGCTCTTACTTAGCATTGGCCCCTGTAAAACATCTCCAAACACCACTCGTTAGAGACTTGCAGAGTTGTGGGTGGAAGCAGCTTGTGGGGACTGGGAGAAATGTGTGTGTGTGTGTGTGTGTGTGTGTGTGTGTGTGTGTCTGTTGTGCGTGAGCGCATACTTCTCCTCAGCTCTACTGAGTGCTCTTGGTGTATAAGAAGTTTCATCCAAGGGAGAGAAAGTGGGAGAAGGGATAAAATGGTAAATGGAGGATCAGAGAGGAGATGGTGTAAAAAAAAAAAAAAAAGATGCAAGAGGCTAAACAAAGATAAATGATTATAGAGCATCCATGTACATACACTAGGTACCAGGCGCCCTGTCCCACCCAGTCCAGCCTCCTGGGAGAGGCATTTTTCCCAAAGGCACTTGGCCTCTTCTTTAGCCTGTTTTTTGAGTTACTCCATTGGTGAGGGCAGCTAGGGACAGGTACGCACAGTGTATGAAATGAAGGCACAAAGGTCGTGATGAAGTTGGGCTCTGTGAAGGCACAGAGGCAGGCTCTGGCCATGTGCTTAGAACAGCCTCTGCCCGGGCCTTGGCAGAATCCATGGAAGGAGTCAGACTTCAGAAAGCCCAGAGTGGTGCCTTCCAAAGAAAGGGCAGAGGAAGCAGGTGAGGGAATCACTGAGTGATTGGCATGCGCTGTGAGACAACAGCCTCCCCTCCCAGGCCTGGTACAGAGCATGCCCCCACACCCTGCAGTGGGTAGAAAGTGGCCTTCCTGTTTCCTGCTGCTGGTGCGGGAGGGGCCCCTGAGGAGATGTAGTGGAGCAGAGGGGTCCCTAGGTTTTCATAAGTCCATAGGATTGTTTGTAGAGCTGGGGGTGGAGCAGGGTGGCTGAGGTTTGGGCCATGGTGCCTGCAACATCTGTTGAACTCTGGTCTCACTTGCTCCAAGTTGGCGATGGGGGGGAGTGCAACGTCACTCATGGGGGAGAAAGTTGAGGATAGGAAGAATCCATCCAGGCTTTAGAGGAAAGAGTGTGGCCACAGACCCCCTGGCCTCCCTCCCCCCAGGGGTCACTAAACCCAAGCTGCTGAGGAAGTCTGCAGCTTTTCTCCCAGGATCTTTCTGTTCCTTCTCAGACACGTGCTCTGATCTGGGTGGAGCAGGCATGCCATGGGTAGAATTGCCATTCGCTTCTTCAACTATGACAGTTGCTTATTACTTAACCTTCAGTTCAGTGTCCGGTGAAGGCGGAAGTGCATGCTTGCCAGTGTCCTATGAAGGCAGAAGTGCATGCTTGCAGAGCACTCCCTTCCCACACGTGTTAGCATGATTGCAAGGGGCCTGTGTGTGTCCACGGAGGATCTGACCCAGGAAAGGAGCTCTCTCTTTTTCTTTCTAGAAGAGACACAGGCTGGGGCTTGGCTGGTTGATTAGAACAGACAGATTGACTAGAGGCCACGTGAGACCCAGGGATGAGGTCACTGGTGGTATGGTTACCAAGACTTAGCTGGCTGGCGAGCTTGAGGTTAAAGGAGGTAGCTTTAGCTCCATACAGGGACTTATCTGCAGCCAGCAAGAACAGCATCAAATTTATATACTGAACAAGGTCCCAAGCATTGTCCTAAGGCCTCAAAGGTGGGTCCTAAACACACACCACCTAATTCAAAACACGCAAAATAATTCCCAGTTTCGGATGAAGAATTAAGTCATAGGAACCCAGGGATGACAACACTTGGCCGAGGTCACACAGCTTCTGTGAAGAAAAGGGAACGCAGGCTACCCTTTTCTGAGGGAAAAACTCGCTGATGTTCGGGTTTCTCTAAGGAAAGCACATTGCAGGACTGTTGCTGACATCACTGTCCGCTCAGCAAAACATCCCGAGTGCTGAATTCACTCCTGCGTTCCTGGCTTCATTTTTCAGCGCGTGGCACAAACGGCGCTCTCCGAGGTGACATTCAACCACGAAGGAAAGATCAATTTACAGCGGGCAAGCTGTTTAGCAGCCTGCGGACCGAGGAACAAGTTCTAAAAATGTCTTGATCAAAACCCAGTTACTAAACGCAAGACTTAGCTTCTCTGAAAGTTTGGCGGTCTTGGAGCCAGGAAGATGGCGCAGTGGGGAATGGCACCTGCCACCAAGCCCGAGGACTGGAGTTTGATTTCTGGAACCCAGCCCTGCAGGCTGTAACCTGCTCCCACCCCTCCACCCTGCAAATAAACATTTGAGAATTTTTAAACAGAAGAAAGTTTGGTTTCCTTGGAAACCCATACTAGAGGGTTTGATGCTTGCTTTGAAAAGTTATTCTCTCTGTGGGATTTTTCTGTGATGTTGGCAGGGTCATGGTAGCATCTGGGAGGCAGGAAGGACAGTGTCCCACCATTGTTTCACTGGACAATGACCCAATAGGATGCTGGAGATCGCACGATAGTGTCTCTTTCTTCCTATGGCCCAATTCTGAAATTCCCCGGACTCGGGGCCTCCCAGTGCAGGGCAATTTCTCCAGCATCGCCTTGGCGTCTTACCCCCATCACACAAAGCAGATATTGTTGAAGAAAGAAACCATCCTGCGACTGCTTGGCATCATCCCCGGCACGGCACGCATGTGGGAGAGGGAACTTGCTCACTGAGAATCGAATCTCTCATCACATAGGCCTTTTTTTCTGGAGAATGGACACCTAGGAGAATGACTTTGTTCAGAGGTGAGGATAGGGTGGGAGAGGTGAAGTGATTCCCTGGGGCATGCTGGGAATGCTACCAGGATACTACAAAAGCCCTGTTCAGTGTCCTTGCCTCAACCTTCACTGGCTCTGACCTCACCCAAGCCTCTCTGCTGCTGCCCTAGCCTCCTGAAATTAGTGGTCTGGAATTTTAGTCTCACTCTTTTATCACTGGCGGCTGTCGTAGTCAATGTCCTATTGCTGTGAAGAGACGCTATGACCACGGCAGCTCTTATAAAGGAACACCTTTAATCAAGGCTGGCTTACAACCTCACTGGGAGGCTGTAAGTGGTCCGCCTTGGATGGAAAGGTATCCTGGCAGTCGGGACCCAGGTATGATTGTCAGCCTGTCTGTGACTCCACTTCTAAGAGACCTCCCCAACCCGTGTGTGTGTGTGTGTGTGTGTGTGTGTGTGTGTGTGTGTTGTGTAAATGTAGAGGTCAGAGAATAGCTCTGTGGGAAATAAGCAAATCTAGACAGACTCTCACCTGTAATCCCAACACTTAGGAGACAAAAGCAGGACTGTTAACAATTTCCAGGTCAGTCTGAACTTCAAAATGAGATCCTAGTCTCAACCCTCCCATTCCCCCCAAAACATGAAACATAAAATATGTCATTTTAATCATTTTTTGTTCCCTCAGTAAAACACGAATGACCAGAACATGGCTAAATGTTCATGAGTGAGTTTGGAGGAGGAGTTCTGAGGCATGGCTATCCTTTGTGCTCATCGTGACAGGCCTTTTATTCTGAAACTTTCTTTCTTTCTTTTTTTGAGACAGGGTTTCTCTGTGTAGCCTTGGCTGTCCTGGACTCACTTTGTAGACTAGCCAGGTCTTGAACTCACAGCGATCTGCCGGCCTCTGCCTCCCAAGTGCTGGGATTAAAGGCATGCCACCATGCCTGTCTTTCTTTCTTTTTCTTAAAGGAATATATTTTGTACTGATAGTATGTGTTTTGTCTGACTATATGTCTGGGCACCACGTGTGTGTCTGATGCCCACTGAAGACAGAAGAGAGCATTAGATTTCCTGGAAATGGAGTTTTAGACAGTGCTGGGAATCCCTCTGGGTGCTCTGGAAGAGCAGCAAATGCTTTCAACCTGTGAGCCATCTCTCCAGTCTCTCTAAACCTTTTTCAAATTAAAAAAATTTTTCTTAAGAAATTCAGAGTGAGTGGGGTGTGGTGGCACACACCTGTAATCCCAGCACTCAGGGAGGTAGTGGCAGGTGGATCTCTGTGAGTTCGAGGCCAGCCTGGTCTACAGAGAGAGTCCAGGGCAGCCAAGGCTACACAGAGAAACCCTGTCTCGAAAAACCAGAAGAAAGAAAGAAAGAAAGAAAGAAAGAAAGAAAGAAAGAAAGAAAGAAGCTTTCAGGCGGGAGGCACTTGTTTCAATTAAGCCTGGTGACCTGAGTTCAGTTCCCAGAACCCACTTAAAGGTGCAAGTAACCGACTTCACAAATTTGTCCTCTACCTCTACATGTGTGCTGTGGCACATGTGTCCCTCACAAATAACAATCAATTAAAAAAAAAAAGAAAGAAAGAAAAAAAAAAAAAAAGAAAGGAAATTAATAGAAGAAGGTTCTGTTAACTAAGAAAGGGAGAAAAGAAATGAATACTGTTTTATAGGACAGTTTGGATCTGTAATGTTCCCCAAAAGTTTGGTTCCCAGCATGGGGTGCTGTTGGGAGGTGGAACCTTCTAGGAGGTCTTTCGATGCTGGGGGAGGGGCTGAAGGGGGTTGGGGGAACCACAGCTACCTAGCCTTATGCGCCTTCTCTCACACACTCTTGCCTTGACTACAGGTCCCAAAGCAACAGGACCAACCTATGTTAGGCTGAGACCAGGCACTGAAATGAATGTTTTCTCTCTGTGACGTCATCAGCTCAGGCATTTGGTATAGTCACGGAAAGCAGGAGAACTCAGCACAGTGCCGTTCAGCAGCCCACAGACTACACTTGGATTTCTCCTGTTCTTTTTGTTGTGGTGGTTGTTTTTGAGACAGGGTCTCTCTGTGTAGCCCTGGCTATGCTAGAACTCACTCTGTAGACCAGGCTGGCTTGGAACTCAGAGATCTCCCTGCCTCTACCTCCCGAGTGCTGGGATTAAAGGTGTGCGCTACCATTGCCCAGCTTTTTTTCAAAAATCACGTTTGCATGTGTGTAACACGTGCATATATGTATGTATGTTTGTATGTGTGTGAGAGGGTATACATCCACGTGTGTGCATGTGGAGGCCGAGGCTGACCTTGGGAGCCTTCTGGAGCTCCTTGACATGGGGAGTCTAATCTGTTTCCTGAGTCCTAGAGTTACAGGTGGGTTCATGCCTCCTGGTGTACTGGGGATCTGAACCCCAGTGTTCATGCATGTGCTTTGCCTTCCTCTACAGCCTCTAGTTAAAAAAATAATTTATTTATTCTTATTTTATGTGTATTGGTGTTTTGCTTGCATGTACGGGTGTCAGATCTTGGAGTTAGACAGTTGTGAGCTGCCATATGGGTGCTGGGAATTGAACCCAGGTCCTTTAGAAGAACACTAAGTGCTCTTAACTGCTGTGTCATCTCTCCAGCCCCCACAGCTTCTTAATATAATGTTCTTTTTCCTGTCCCAGGATCAGTTTCAGGATGCCACATTGCACTTAGTTGTCACATTTCTTCTGAGTTGTGAAAAATTCCCCACTTTTCATGACCTTGACAATTTACTGAATGTCGCTCTCTTTTGGTTGTCAGGCTTTTCACGGGAACATACCACGGCTGCGGACTCAGGGGAGGAGCACCATAGAGACAAAATCCTGGTTTTCTTTGAGTTGTGGCAGGAGGTGCAGTATGTCACATGCCATCAACATGTGGTGGGGAGGGCTTGCTTTGATCCCGTGGCTAAGGTAGCCAGCCATCTTTCTCTGCTGTGATGTGACTATTTTTTTCTTCTTTTTTATATTCTACTTTTCTTGAAGTGAGTCACTAAGTCCAGGCCACATTCAGAGTGAGAAGAGTGAAGCTTTACCTCCAGGAGAGATTTTACAGATGGAATTTGAAGTTGTCTGTAAAGAAAATGTATCTTTTGTCCACAGCTTATTTTACTTTTCCTTAAAAAGCCAATAGTTTGTATTTGTTCTTCAAGAATGCCATACATGCATATAAATGTATTTTGGTCCTACTCATCCCCCACTTTCCCCCACAACTCTCCCCATATCTCCCCCTCCAAACTCTATCTCCTTCTCATCTTTTTTTTTTAAATAAAACACTGAATCCAATTAATTCTGTCCCTATGTGCATGGGTGTGGGGCCATCCACTGAACAGGAGCAACTTACAAGTGTCCAGAAAACTATAATCCCAGAAAAAAAAAAAAAAAAGACTCTGTCTCCTAACAGCCATTAACTGATAGTAGCTCCTCAGCCACTAACTGATAGTCGTTCCTTAGCTGGGGTGGAGCCTTGTGACCCTCCCCGCCTCCACGCTGGGATTTTTACTGACTTGATCATGCACATGTAACCAGAGCTGATGTCAGTTCATAAAAGCGAAGACACAGTCTCACAGCACTCCTCCACATCCTCCTCTGCCATGAGGTTCCGAGTGCTCTCCCTCTCCCTCTCCTTCTCCCTCTTCCCCTCCTTCCCTCCCTCTCCCTTCCCCCCTCTGTTGATATATGTCTCATTTAGCGCTGAACACTAATAGTCAACTCTCCTTAGCTCTTTGACGAGTTGAATCTCTACATTAACCATTGCTTATTACGAATAGAAACTTCCCCAATCAAGGCTGAGAGCAACACAAATCTATGTGTATAAACATAAATATTT
This sequence comes from Acomys percivali, assembly GCA_907169655.1. Taxonomy (NCBI): domain Eukaryota; kingdom Metazoa; phylum Chordata; class Mammalia; order Rodentia; family Muridae; genus Acomys; species Acomys percivali. The sequence goes on from OU015742.1 coordinate 178,436,855, forward strand.
AGAAGCCACCTTGATTGTATGTCCAGCAATACAATAGGTTCCCCCCTAAGGTCTATGGCCTTTCCAGCCACGAGCTTCTGATATATTTATAGTATCAGGCATGAATTCCCTCTTGTGGAGCTGGCCTCAAATCCAGTCAGTGGTTGATTTCCCTATAACAAACACACCACTATTGCACCAGTGAGCACGTTTTGCCTGGCAGCTCAGTATCATAGCGTTCAGAGCTCAGCAGTGGGTAATACTACTGAAGTCTTTTCTCCCTTCGTGGTCTGAATAGTCCACTCTGGTACCATTAAAGTTAAATAGTAGATAGGAAGTTTCCTGCTCAGTTCCAGATTGATTTTTTTCATTTCCCAGAACCAAAGTGTGTGATGTCTTCAACAGTAGGGCCTTATCATGTAGTTATTGTGGGAAACCTGGAGAATGGCCATAAACTGTGTTGTCTTGGGGCCCTATGGAGCTTTCTTGACCAAAAATTCGTAGGGACATTGTAAGTGTTACAGCTTGGATAGAAAAGAACACCATAAAGTCACACCACACAACAAACCGCATACTAGGGATTTATTGGGAGGTTAAAAACCCAGCAGGGTGGCTGCCTTTGGTTGGGTGAGAAACAGTAGAGGATTGAGCAGAAGACAGGGTTTATATAGAATTTCTTGGACAGAAGGTGGTGATTTCCAGGGTGGAGATTGGTGGAATTTCAAGTCCAGAGCCTGGGCTTTTTACTCTGTAGGGCAGGGTCTGGCAGTTTGAGTGTTCTCTGGGAAGGACGTGGTGGTTGGAGGTCCTCAGGGGAGGGACCTGGGCACTCATATTCCTCAAAAAGACTTACATCTCATGCCCAGCACTGAGAATTTCATTTCATAAGCCATACCTCCTGGAAGCAGGATGTCCACCCATGTAGGTAGACCTCTGTTCAAACCCCCTGTAAAATTATATGTTTTCATTAGCTTATGAAGTAGTGGGTTTCCATGAGTCTTCTTCAGATATCCTTGTTTTTGGCTAGCCTTTCTCACTGGTCCTCTCTCTCTCACACAGGTTGTTTGCATTAGTGCAGGTTGCAGGTGCTCACTTTGTTCTTTGGACTATCATCCGATGCCGCCGCCGCTCTTTTGTTGCGTGAGTTGCTGCAGCCTTAGCCCTGGGATGCCTTCCACAGCTCTTGTTGTTTGAACATGCCTCAATTTCCCCCACCATCTCCTTTTTTGCTAGCAACACTGAGATGTTCCTGGGTCATCATGTATTTTGCCGACCTCGGCCTTAGAACCGGTCCTTTTCAGAGGACCCCTGCCTCCTTTTTTTTGGAGAATAGTGTTTAAATTTTTGTTTTGTTTTCTTTTGAAGGTTTACTTATTTCTGTGTTATTAGTTTGAGTGTTTTGCCTGTATGTGTGTATGTGCACCATGTATGTGCCGTTGCCCTCAGAGTCCCTTAGAGACCCAAAGAAGGAGTCAGATTCCCCCGGAACTGGAGTTACAGGTTGTTATAGGTCGCTGTGTGCTAGGAGCCAAATCTGGGTCTTAAGTATTGAGCCTTCAGCCCCAAGAGTGGCATTTGGGAACCAGTTTCTGAGTCCTGGGAGTGCTCCTTGCTGCTTGTGAAGTTGCTTCTAGAGCCTCCCTAAGGAAGGGGATAGGAAACGCAGAGTTAGATGCCAACTCATATATAAGCATCTCTGTATTTCTGTCTGCATATATATGTGTATCTATGTATACCTATCTCTATGTGTATATATGTATATGTATCTCTCTCTGTGTGTATATATATATTAAACTCATACTGACCTCTCTGACTCTGACAGAGCCTTACAAGAGTCATTTGAGTTTCCTCCTCCTTGGACAACCTACCTGTTATCTCTTCAATTTGTTCAACTCTTGTAGACATTGCAAGCATGTGTGGAGTTGCTCATCTATATCACTTATGATAGCCTAATCTATCCTCTTGTCTTTAGCCTTACAGATTCCAATTCAAACACCATTTTCAAAGTTGCTTAGGCTAATTCTCCACAATGTAACAATTTCATCTTCTTCATGCATTTCAGTATCCAGCTTCCCCTGTGGTGGGAGAAGGCAGCATGACACGTGGAGATTGAACTGGTTGGTTCGAGTCACATGATCGATTGGATCTTTGATCAGGAGTTTAGGTTTCCCTAGACCATAGCATCTTTTCTGAGATTGTTGCTTTTGGTTGCTCTGGTTGCAGAGGCAAGCGCTTCATAGAAAGTTTGGCTAGAGGAAAAGCTGAAGCAGGGTTGGGTAGCTTGTCTTTGCTTTGGTCGAGCAGAATTGTTCTGTGTTGCTGGGCAGGAAGATTTGCGATCTCCTGCCTCTACCCATTTCCCTTGGTGACGGGGAAACTGAGGCCTAGACAGATGATGTAACTTGCCCCTGGTGAGCCAGCTGGTCAGAGGAGGTAGACTCAGGGGGAGTGCCTCTTCTTACTTCTGTGCCCTTCTCACCATACTATGTGGGTTGTGGGGATGAGGAGAGGGCCACAGGCCTTTCAGGAAAAACCTGTTGAAGTTGAGTCAACAGGCCTGGGAAGGGTTTTCCCCTTCCTAGCCCATCACTCTATAAATAGAGAATCAAGTGAGAAAGGTCCCTTCATGCCTCCAACAGCCCCACATGAGCAGATTCGGAAATCCCTAATGACTTTAGGAATGTGTCACAGCAACAGTGACCGCATCCACAAGTAAGTATCTGGAGAGGTATGTGTCAGAGCTACCGTGTTTAAGTCCTGTCCTGGTGATTTCTCTTGTCATCCACATAGTACCTAAGACACGGAGGTCATCCTCCCTTCCCTGTTCAGGGCGTGGGCACTCTAAGTCTTTGGGCCTGAAAAGAAAGAAAGGAATGAAACTTTAATTTCTTTCTTTTTAAAACATTCTTTTCTTCCTTCCTAGTTACCGTTTTCACAATCTCCAGGCCAGTTCATGGGACAATAAAATTCTATCAGTATTTGCTGAGTGAGTGGACGAAGGCTCCTAGGAGAGACCTCACTGTAAGTTCTTTGCTGTCTGTGGAGTGGTACACAGGTGTGAGGGTTCCTCATGGCGTTAGCTTGTACTCTGGCCTTGGGCAAGTTGCTTAATCTCTCTGGGCTTTAGTTTCTCTGAGCAGTCTGAGTGGACGCCTGGCTTGAGTTTATTTAGAATCACCTTAGTTTAAAAAATAATTTACATATTTTTATTTTACCTGCATTGTGTTTTGCTTGCATGTATGTTTGTGTGAGGGGCATGTATGTTTGTGTGAGGGGCAGTTGTTGGCTGCCATGTGGGTGCTGGGAATTGAACCCTGGTCCTCTGGAAGAGCAGTTAGTACTCTTAACCGCTGAGCCATCTCTCCAGCCCTTAGCATCACTTTGAAGAGGACAGTACCACTGTGTGGACTCTCACTGAATAACGAGTTGAGCCCAAGGATTTGTTGCTGTCCTTTCTGGGTGTAGACATAATGTGAGCACTACCCCTCGCTCTTGCTCTCGCTGTGATACCTTTCTTGCCACCATGAGCTGCATCCCCTGGAACCAAACAAAGCCCCTCTACCTGTAAGCTATTTTTGTTGGGTATTTTGTGGAAACAATGGGACAAGTAACTGCAACAGCCACCACACGCCCTTGGCGTATTTTGAATAAAACCGCAGAGTTTCTGTAGCCCATTTGCAATCTGTAATCCTACGATTCCAGCACTCACTGATTGTTATAAAAAGGGTTATGAAGATCTCTAGATTGACTCGTGTGACAAAGTATCAAAGTGTCACCATGCTCTAGAGTTAGACTGAGAGCTGACTTCCCCATACAAGTCAAGCCTAGTTGATTGCTGGTGGGCACAGGAATCCAGTGCCAAGGAACCTTTGAGGGTCAGTGATGACATTAGTGATGCTTGTCAGCCAGGCATGGTGGTACATGCCTGTAATCCCAGCACTCGGATCTCTGTGAGCTCAAGGCCAGCCTGGCCTACAAAGCAAGTCCAGGACAGCTAAGTCTACACAGAGAAACTCTGTCTTGAAAAACCAAAAACCAAAAACCAAACCAACCAAACAAACAAAACAACAACAACAACAACAAAAAGAAGTGATGCTTGTCAAGAGTGCAAAATAGTGTCAAGCACAGCAATATCTGCCATCACCAACTTAGATGCTCGAGACACTGTCCCCCTGGGGCTTCCGGAAGAAGTATTACTTTCCTCTGATTTTGGGCAAGGCCAAGATTTCTTAGCAGTAATCATCTGGTTAGACAGGGTTATAGTAACCCTTGTTGCTTACGTACCTGCCCTTTTCTTTTCTCTTTCTCTCTCTCTTTCTTTCTTTTTAAATATTTAGTTATTTATTTTATGTATAAAAGTGCTCTATCTGCATGTACACCTGCAGGCCAGAAGAGGGCATCAAATCTCATTATAGATAGTTTGAGCCACCATGAAGTCACTGGGAATTGAACTCAGGACAACTGGAAGAGCAGCTAGTGTTCTTTTTTTTTTTTTTTTTTTTTTTAGTTTTTCGAGACAGGGTTTCTCTGTGTAGCCTTGACTGTCCTGGACTCACTTTGTAGACCAGGCTGGCCTCGAACTCACAGAGATCTGCCTGCCTCTGCCTCCCGAGTGCTGGGGTTAAAGGTGTGCACCACCACCGCCTGGCGTAGCTAATGCTCTTAACCGCCGAGCCCCTGCCTTTTTCCTTACCAGGCATATACAGATCATTAATTGACTGATTGGTTGATTGATTAGTGAGAAGTAAAAACTAGACTTAGAATTGTTCTAGTTCCCTGAGACTCAAATAGTTCTAGAGGAAACATGCTCTTGAGGAAAAGGAAACAACAGAGATGTGTAAACATTCTCTAAATAAAACAAGCCCATTTACCCAAGAATTTTTACATACCAAACACCTCCAACATGCTAGGTAGCCCAACTAAACAGTGTGGTTCTGAGAACACAGATGAGTTTTACCCCAAAGGTTTATTTCTGTTTACCTTACGTGTATCAGCATTTTACTTGTACATAAGCACACTGTGTGCTTGCAGTGCCCATGGAAGCCAGAAGAGGGCGTCAGATTCCTGAAACTGGAGCCAGTTGTGATCCTTTGTGGGGGTGTTGGGAACTGAGCCCTAGTCCCCTGCAGGAGCAGCAAGTGTTCTTAACTGCTGGGCCATCACTCCAGCTCCACAGATGACCTCCACCCTCATGCCGTGCCCCTGTTACTCTCTCTTTTTTTTTTTTTCCCAATACAGGGTCTCTCTGTGTTAGCCTTGCCTGTCCTGGACTCGCTTTGTAGACCAGGCTGGCCTCGAACACACAGCGATCCACCTGCCTCTGCCTCCCGAGTGCTGGGATTAAAGGCGTGCGCCACCACGCCCGGCTCCTGTTACTCTCTTATGCCAGTGTGTGGATCCATGAGCCTTCTGGATAAATCCTCATTTCCACTTCAGGGCTGGCCAGAAATATTTTACCCAGAGGACCAAAATGACAACTCTTGCCCTTCTCCACCATGCAGTTGGTCTTCCTTTGCTTAACAACACAGACTTCCACCCTTTCCCTCAGAACTGGTCTTTCTCTGCTGTCCAGGCAGTTCTTGAAAAGGCTGAGCTAACGCAGAGTGATTACTTTGGGGCTTGAAATAGATGCTTTTCCTGTCCCACATATGACACAGTGACTTCCTCACTAGAAACATCATTTCGAGAAGAACAGGATGTCCTTGCAGCAGAGCCAAGAAGGTCACATGACTAGACAGTTGGGGGCCTCCTGGGACCCTGTTTCCCCTTAAGCTGTTGGCAAGGACTTATCCATAAAAGTCTGTCAGTGACGGATGCCGGCGAGCCCTTGTGAACTCTTCCTTCCCAGGGTTTCTGCAGGGGACAGATGGCTGGTGAATGAATGCTGGGAAAGGACAATGGAGAACATTTGTGGAACATCTCTGGTGATCTCAGGGTGACGAACCTGGCAGGCAGGAGCTACCAGGGAATCCCCATGGCTGTTTTATCTCTGATCTTATGACACCCTTAAAGGAGGTGGTAACGTTTGGACAAGCAGCCCAGTATGCTGCCTGGGGAATTTCTTGGCTTTGTCTGGAGCCAGCTGGAATGGAGAATGTGAAGGGGAGAGAAAAGTTCAAGGGCAGCCAGAAGATAAAGGCATGCCCGAAGAATCATAAGTCTCAGCCTTGTCGCTGATTCCAGATGCCCCGACCTCCCTGACACGCGGTCAGGGTTTATTGGGAAGTGACCACACATGACAGGGGAGAATGTGGCTTAGACATCTGTGCAGTATCAGGGCTCTGAGAACTGAGGAAGATCCTCACAAGAGGCCCCAAAGCAAGGGGGAATTAGCTGAGTCAGAAGCCAACCAGAGGAACCTGACAGGGGAACTTGGTCTGTTGGGTTCAAGGAAGCCTCACACTGAAGAAACAGCTGGGATGTTTTAAATCGTGCGTTCCCAGTCTGTGAAAACCTTTGGTGGGCACTGGGTGATTTCACATTTGTTCAGTGAAATCTTCCAACAGACTAAAGGCCAGTGGGTGAGTCCCCAGGCTGACCAGGAAAACTCTTCAGGGGAACAGTAGTTCTCTGGGGCCACCTGTTCTGGCTGCCCACACAGGACACACAGTCAGCCCTCACATCCAATGTATGCTTGAGTCTTGGTCCCCATGGGGAGATAGTCAGCTGTGATGTCCAAAAATGGAATGCTCCTAAGAGAACAGTAGCAGATAAGCCCAGAGGCCCCATGATTCTGTCCATCAAAGCTGATTGTCAGCCAGGCGAAGTCACAGAACTTCAGTATGTACCCTGACACAGCCAAGGTCACAAAAGCTATTAGTGGGCATCCGTTGAGTGGGGTAGAATGCACAGCTGCTGACCAAGTGGTCCACACTAGCTAGGGGAGGAAAGGGTTTGCTTGTGGATATTGGGATGACTACAGAACTATCAGAGCTAGCTGGGTGCGGTGGCACACACCTCTAATCCCAGCACTCCGGAGGCAGAGGCAGGTGGATTGATTTGAGTTCGAGGCCAGCCTGGTCTACAAAGCGAGTCCAGGATAGCCAAGTCTTCACAGAGAAACTCTGTCTCGAAAAACCAAAAAAAAAAAAGAACTAACAGAAGGCCAGAGGAATGGGCTGTTGGCAGAACTGTGTCCCCGGAACCACACAGCTGGATTGGATTTGTAGGCAGCTGCTGTCATCACCAATTGTGAATTGTGTTTGCTTTTGCTGAAGGTGAGGTACCACCGTTACCTCCTACATATGTGTTGTACTTGCTAACACAAGACATGTCTGCATCTCTCGGTCTCCTCATGTAGCTTCCATATCGATGTGTCATGTGGACTTGTGTGAGTGGCAAAGTCTAAGTAAGCTACATGGCCTGCACCCAGGAGCAAGAGAAGATGAGAAGTGTGTACACAAGTGTGTGCATGTGTGCGTGCCTCTGTGTGTGCGTGCGCGTGTGTGCGTAAGCAGTGTGTTTATAATAAAATTTATTTAAAATTAAAAAATAAAAATACTCTTTAAAATGATAACTGTTTCAGTTAGTAAAGAACCCAGAACACAAGGATTTCTCATTTTGCCTAAAATTAAACAGTTAATGTTTTTGAGGGAGGCATCAGCTGGGACTCCATCACTCACCCACACAATAGGGTGCTACCTATGGACTCTGTTCTCTTCAGTGTCTCAGGCCATAGGCCATTCTGAACATTGCGAGCAGCAACGACAGCTACCCACCTGACTGCTAGTCCTGACGGGGCGAGGGATGCAGACTTTAAAGTCTGTGCCATGGCCACAGCTGAGATGCGCATAGCACAAAGTGAACAGCGCAGGGAGGTGGACCCAGGAGCTCAGAGGAGCTCTGGGGTATGGGGTAGCCAGGGTGACTTTTGGAGGAGGCAGGAGAGAGCTGGATCTTGAACAAATTAGTAGACTTAGATATTGAAGGCGGGGGGTGGGGGGGGAGTAGAAGCGGAGGGCAGAGTGAAGCGAGCAGGGCTTTGAGCGGGTAGAGGGTGTGCGAGGAGAGGATCCTGGGTAGCAGCCAGTTCTAAGGTGAGAAAAGGCAGGGCCGCTTTGAATGGGAGAACTGGAGGTGATCACGATGGGAACTCAGATTTGCTTCTGTCTGTGTTTTTGGACAGCCTTGCTGGTCTTGCGGATTAGTCGGAGCTATTTTGGTTTTGGGTGATTGACACATCCAACTTAAACTAACTTGAGATAAAAGAACTTACCCTTTCTTCTCCCCATAGAGCCCAAGGGTGTGAGTTAGGTACATGACTAGGTCTAGATGCTCCGAAGAGCTTGGAGGAGTCAGTCTTCCACTCTGTACTGGCTTGTCTGCGCTCGTTGGCCTCCCAGCAGGCTTTCTCCACGCATGGTGGTTCCTGCTGAGTCCAGGCTGTTCATCATCGCAGTGTAGACATATTTGCCAAGTTGTTCCAGCATAGCTCTGAGGACTGAGACCTGTTGACTGACTCAGCCCGTCCCCTTGTTCCGCCAGAGGATGTAGGGTTTCTCACTGACCAGGTTTGGGATGTGACCCAAGAGGACACCCATAGGTACCCCATGAGCAACCATCATTGGAATGGTGTGACTATGGCTGAATAGGCACCCTGCCCTCAACTGTACAGGCGCTTAGTCCGGAAGGTGCTAGTTAAGGGTGCTAGGAGGGTAGAAACTGAAGGAGACACATTCACATGTGTGTACTCCCTATCTCTTAATTTGTTTTGTTTTGTTTTGTTTTTTCGAGACAGGATTTCTCTGTTTAACTTTGGCTTTCCCGGACTCACTTTGTAGACCAGGCTGGCCTCGAACTCGTATCAATCTGTTTGCCTCTGCCTCCCAAGTGTTGTGATTAAAGGCATGCGCTACCACTTTCTCTTAAAATGCTGCCTCGGGGGGCGGGGGGAGAAGAGCAAAGGGTGTCAGGGTATGGTGGGTGAGTGGGTATGGGGTGGGGGAACGCTGCCTCAGGAACAAGCTTCTTTTCTTTATAAAGGTACCTGCTCAGGCATTTTGTTATCACAATTAAAGACTAATACAGTTATGGTGGCAGATATTGTTGGGTTTGTTGTAGTTAGAACGTCCTCTTCAAAACTCATGTTGAAATAAAAACACATTTGCTGGGCTATGGTGAGGCACATTTTTAATCCCAGCACTCGGGAGGCAGAGACAGACCGAGCTCTGTGAATTTGAGGCCAGCCTGGTCTACAGAGGGAGTTCTGGGATAGCCAGGGCTAACACATAATAACCTTGCCTCCAAAAACCAAGAAAGAAGAAAAAAGAGAAGGAAGGAAGGAAGGATGGAAGGAAGACACTTTTTGTGATATCTGGTGTTGAAACTAGGGCCTTGTGTGCTTGTGTGTGCTAGGCAATTGCTAAGAGGAGGCTATTTCCACAGCCTTATCTGTCTGTATATCTGTTTGTCTGTCTATTTGTCTGTCTGTTGGTCTATCCCTCCATCCATGGTGTGTGTGTGTGTGTGTGTGTGTGTGTGTATACACAAGTGTGTGTGGCTACATGAATTCAAGTATACACACAAGGAGGTCATAGCAAGATGTAGGTGTTTTCCTTTATGACTGTATTATTTATTTCAATGAGAGGCAAGGTCTCTCATCGACCCCTGAAGCTCATCATTTCAAATAGGCTGGGGAAGCTCTCAAGAAGATGGAATGAAAATTTCCTTTGACTTTTTTTTTTTTTTTTTTTTAGTTTTCCTGTCTGGTAGATGTCTGCCTTTCCATTGGGAGAGGGGGAAAAGCACTAGTTGTTGACTGTGGTATCTCAGAAAATACACCAGATGTTGGCTGGCATTTGTGTCCATTAGGCTTTGAGGGTAAATGAACAACTAGCCGTGTGAGCTTGCATTCTGTTACTATAACAAGACAGGTGCTTATGTCGCAATCTTGGAGCCACCGAAAGTCTGTACTCATGAGGCTTGGCGGACTTTGAGGCACCTTCCTCTATTCACAAGGTAAAGGGATTTCAAAGAGTGAAAACATAGAAAAGGCTTTCCTTAAGTCAGAGTGAGAGCCTGGAGGTGGGGTCTCCAGAGCAGGGACCATTTTGTGAAGATTTGTCTTTATATCCAGGATGCATTCGTTGTCTCACTGAAGGCTAGCAGCCAAGAAAGATCAATGCCATGATGCAGATGGGCATTTGAACAGATGACTTTGGTTGCTTCTAGAAAGTTCCTTGGAGTCTGGGGCTTTCTGAGGGAGGACAGGCTAACTATGCAGGCACATATCTCTAGGTCATTGCTATGTGTCCACCAATCTTTGCCTTTCCTCGAGGACCAGAGCATGTTTTCCAGCCTGTCAGAGTTAGGTGGGGGGCATGTGACATAACTGTAACCATTGCAGGGTGGGCAAGGTGCAATATATTACCTGTAGGCCTGTCCCTTACAACCTCCTGCACTGTGATCTGTTATCCTCTCTCTTGCCTTTCATCTGCTGGCTGGGTGTTGAGATGCTGGTGTGGAGGGCACCTAGCCTTACCTGAAGACATATGTGACCATCTTGAAGAGCATTGGGTCCCTGAATGATTGTGTTTTTCAATGGCCTATGGCAAGAGTGAGAAATAAATCTACCCCAAGATTGGGGGTGAACACAGAGTGGTCATTAGCTGCCACGTTTCGGAGGAATACGTTTCGACATGGGCAGGGAAAGAAGGCTTGGACATCTCCCAGTAGGACCGAATCCTGGCTACATTTTCTTTCCATAGAATGAAAACAAACTCATGTGCTCACAGATACAGTGAAGTGGGGGGATGGGGAGAGCTGATTGCCAGGAAGGACTCAGGCCCCTGGTTAGCATGAATATTTTGTGGTGACAGGAGGGGGACAGACGCAAAGAGGCCAGGCCTGGGGTTTAGTTAGAATCTGTTCTTACAGAATTGGCTACTGAAATCAGGAAGTACAGGCTGACTCAAGGAAGGGCTTAGGAAGGGAAGGTGCCAGGGACCAAGACTAAATGGCAAGGGTCCAAGACTTAGTCTTGGTCCCCTTCTGCATCTGGGAGATGGTAGGATGAGTTGAGGGAGGTGGGTCTGAGCTGGGGAGGGAGGCCATGGAGCCCCGTAAGCCATGGCAGAAGAAGAGCATGGTAGGAGGTGAGGGCCACACACCGCACTGTCCTTCCTATGTTGTTGAGAGCCAGGAAGGATTCGTTCCCCTCAGGATGAATGTGACAGGGGAGTAAAGGCCGTGGTAGTGTGAGAGCTGAGGTCAGGCGGACACACACATGGGAGTCAGAGGTCAGTTTACAGAAGTTGGTTCTTTTTCCACTGTGTGGGTTCCAGGTGTTGAACTCAGGTTGTCAAGCTTGGTGACAAATGCCTTCACCCACTGAGCCCTCTTGCTGGCCCCTGTATGGTTAGACAACAGAGAAAGGGGGGAGAGGAAGAGGGAGGAGGAGGAGGAGGAGGAGGAGGAGGAGGAAGAGGAGGAGATGGAAGGAAGTAAGCTTCGAGATAAAGCATGATTTGATGTATGCTAAGTCTTTACAAGGCATGCTTTTGTACAAAGTGTCAAGCAGCTGGTGGTATTGGCTGCTCCCAGGTCTCCTGAAATCAAACTGCAAACTCAAACCAAGCCACCAACTACTGAGTTTCTTATTCTGCACCGTGTTTTCGATGCCTCAATCAATGTTACTGACTTTGGTATCGTGATGGTCCTTCGTGTCCAAGGGCCTAGGCGTGGCCCTACAGCAATCCTGTGGAACTACAACAATCCTATCCTCGATGAGGGGGTGCGGGGGGGGGGGGAGTGGAATGTGACGATGGGTTGGGAGCCAGGAGCGGCCTCTAAGGGGAAAGCAGAGAACTGTTGCTGAGCACAGCAGGAAAGGGAGCCAGGTGGCTCTGAGCAGGCGCCCCTGAGAGCAGGTGCTTTGCTTTGGCAGGCTCTCCAGTTTGGCATTTCTCTACTCCAGCCCTGCACTGTGAATGGTCTTTGGCTCTCAGCTTCTTGGGTGGGAGTTGGGAAATCTCCAGGCTACAGCCATCTTGGCACCAGAGAGGTTAAAAGGTCAAACCTACTTTACAGAGATAAAGAATGTGGCCTGGGGTCTTGTGTGACGGGTTCTGTGATAAGTGCCTTCCTGGGTCATCTTCTTTTTTTTTTTTTTTTTACCTCTGGGCCACCCTATCAAGGTTGGTGCTTTCCCCAATTTCTACATTGCAGAGGAGAAAATTGATGATGCTCTCAGGAATGAGGGAAATTATCTCACTCCAGGACACATGCCAGTAAGTACCAGCTTAGAAGTTTCATCTAGGAGGCTTGATGTGTGGGCTTCCAAAACCCATCCACCTTGGAGAAACTGAGGCAGCACCTGGGGGGTACTGTGTTTGAGAGAGGAGCTCCTTGAAAGCATACCCCCAGGGAGGCTGCTATGAGGATTTGAGGGTCTAGAACTATCTTTAGTAAACAGCCATACAGAACACTGAGTGGCTTTTGTGACAGGCCATGTTCAAATTAAGATAGAGACATGGGTAACATGGGTCACTTCTCCATATGTCCAGGAACAGCCCAGTTTCCCATTGAGGCTGTTTGTTCCCTCACCTCAGGATGCACTACTTTCCCTCCGAGATGGCAGCCTCTTACCTTCCTCAGCTCTCCCCAGCCTGTTTCTTATTCTAGAGCAATGCAGAGACAGAGAGACAGTGAGAAATATATATATATAGAGAGAGATACAGACAGAGACAGAGAGAGAGACAGAGATAGAGAGAGACAGAGATGGAAATAGACAAAGAGAGAGACAGAAACAGAGGAGAGAGAAAGACAGAGACAGAGACAGAGACAGAGAGACAGAGAGAGACACACACAGAGATACTGGTCTTGAACTTGCTTTGTAGCTTAGGCTAACTTTGAACTAATGCCTCTACATCCTGAATGCTGCAATTACAAGGGTGCACTGCCTCCCCACCTACTTATCTTTTCATAGAACCTGATTTGTTTAGATGTTTTCCAGCCTCCCTTAGTGGAAGAGAAACTCCAAAAGAACAGGTCTGGATTTTTCTCAGAGTTGGATCTCCAGTGCCTAGGAAGGGCTCGCTAGTAATGGCTGAGGGCATGCACTTCTGTCTGTTTTCCAGGCACTGCGTGACATTCTATTCAGGCATTGTCCTCTGAGCCCTCTGAAGCCAATACTGGGTTGCCCGCCGTAGGACCTAGAAACCAATTTCAGTTGGTAAGAAAAGTGTGGAGGCCAGAGGTGGCCTGTCCCCATTTCTCCCTAAGGACAGACAAAGTTAGCAGGCTGTGGAATTCACAAGCTCAGGTGTTCAGGGGGGTTCTGCCCACAGGCTGCTGTTAATGGCACCATCTGATCCCAACGCTTCACACCTCTCTTGGTGTAAAAGTCCTTGGGGGGTGCAGGGCAATCACAGCCCCAGAATTCAGAAGTTACCAACAAGATAAAGAGGAGAGAGGCACCGATAGAGCAACTGCGGTTCAGTAGGAGTTCACCGAGCTCTCCTCTCAGGTCAGGGATGGAGAACAGTGTGAGGGTTAGCCTGACCAGAGGTCTCAAGGAGAGCCAGAGTTCAGCGTCCAGCTTCTGGCCAAAGGCAGTCTCCCTTCCTAGGCATGAACCTTTGTAGCTCTGTCCAGCTACAATTGCATGACACAGGCCAAGAGCTGATGGCCCGTCTGTCTGACGACTAGAATGCATTAAGCTTTTGGGGGCGGGGAGCAGAGAGTGGCTTAGACTGGCTCGTGAAGTTGAGGTTTCTGGAGGGGACACTCACTGCCCAGCTTTGAGTAGCTCCGCTTTCCACATCCTTGCCAGTTTTGTCGCTTTCCCTCCTTGGTCTGAACCAATCAACGTTCCTTTCTATTGTTCTTTTTTTTCTTTGCTTCTGTGATGTATATTTGTTTTGTTTTTTTGGTATCAGGGACAGAACCCAGGGCTTTGAGCTTGCTAGGACCAGCCTGTGGATGTGTCTGTGGGGTTTTGTCTTTGTTGCTCATTGATGTGGGAGGGCCCAGCCCACTGTGGGTGGTGCCATCCCTAGGCAGTTCCACCGCTGTGCCTTTTCCTAAGCCCCTTCATTATTCATTTAAAATAACTTCCTTATCCCTCAACATCTGCTTGCTTTTTGGCAATTAACAAGCACATGACACACACACACACACACA
>OU015742.1:178452332-178465536 GCA_907169655.1 Acomys percivali
TCTCTCTCTCATAAAGGCATAAAGGTTGAAGTGTTCTCAGTAGCTGGAAAGGAAAGGGTACAACTTCCTCCAGCGTCTGTGTCATGTCCCCGGAAGGATGTCACAACCTTGTGCATCTGAGTACAAATACCTCATGCACCATTCTAACCCTGTTGCACCCAGCAGTGCAACCAGGCTGGCTTTGAGCTGGTGTTTCTCCCGCCTCAGCCTCGTGATGGCGAGGATTACAGGGCCCCACACCTGATTGAAGCAATGATAATGTCTGATCCAACTCTCACACCCTGGAACCCTTTGTTCCAAAAGCACACACAGAGGAATCTTTTGTTATTGTTGGGATTACACTCAGAGCTCAGGTGAAAGTGGCAGAGGTCATTTCTGGAAGAATCTGTTCATTTTGTCAGAACTAGCATTTGATGGCCGGGCATAACTCATTCCGAGAGATGCCCCAAGTCTTGCCACTTTGAGTGTGTAAGTGTGTAACACACCAAATAGCAATTTCCTGGCTTCTGCCCATACCAGAAGTTGAATCGTCCAGTAGTTATTAGGACCAGGAATGCATTGTCTCACAAAAGCAATGTTGTATGATGGCTCCAAAGCTTAGCTAGTCCCTGAAACTTATTTAACTCCATTTATGTATAGTTGAAATCCTGCCCACGTGGAATTAATGACAAAATGAAACACTGCTTTTTAGCACCATCAGTATATTTTCCATAAAGTATAAAATTAAGTAAGAAGTCATTTTGAATGAGCTTGCCTGCTGGCATTAGGAATGGAGGAGGAGGACTTTGCACATTGGTGGGGGAGGGAGATCTGGAGGTAGGCTAGAGCAACCTGTGGGGGTCACATGTCAGATCTCCTGCATATCAAATATTTATATTATATTCATAACAGGAGAAAAATTAAAGTTATGAAGTAGCAATGAAATAATGTTATGGACAGGGTCACCACAACACGAGGAACTGTATCAAGGGGTCGCAGAGTCAGGAAGGTTGAGAACCGCTGGTCTAGAGCAACAAGAGCTACATAGAGACTGTCTTATGTACATACGTGCACGCTTGCTATGTGTACACACAAACTTACATCTATGCACACAGACATAAAGCTGGTACTGTGTATGAGAACAAACAAGCCCAAGATAGGATCTTGTCCCAGTTTACTTTTCTGTTGTTGTGGTGAAACAACGTGTCTGAAGCAGTCCTGGAGTCGGGGGAGGTCGGTGACATGGGAAGGGGTTACTTCGCTTATAGATTTCAGTCCATCAAGAAGGAGCCAAGGCAGGAACTGAAGACAGGAAGGAGGAAGCAGGAACTGAAGCAGAGACCATGAAAGAAGAAGCAGAGACCATGAAAGAACGCTGCATATTAGCTTGCGCCCAGACTCCTGCTCAGCTATCTTTCTTCTACAGCTCAGGCTGTAGACCGCCCCACAGACACGCCCAATGGAGGCCACTTCTTAGCTGAGGTTCTCTCTTTCTAGGTATGTCAAGTTGACAACTGACAGTGACTGTGACAGGACTGTGATGACAAGTGGGTGAGCTGGTTAGTTCTGGTCAACTTGACACAAACTAGAGTCACATGAGAAGAGAGAAACTCAGAGGAGGAGTTGTCTTTGTCAGAGTGGCCCACGGGCACGTCTGTGGGGCCATTGATGAATGATTGATGTGGGAGGGCCCGGTCTGCTGTGGGTACTGGGTGTCACCCCTGGACAGGTGTTCCTGTGTGGTATAAAGGAGCAGGCCAAGTAAGCACTGGAGAGCAAGCCAGGAAGCAGGGTTCCTGCATAGTTTCTGCCTCTGCTCCTGAGTTCCTGCTCAATCACAGACTGTGGTCAGGACCTGTAAGCCCAATAAGCCCCTTCCTTCCCAAGTTGCTTTTGTTCATCACAGCAGGTGTTTATCACAGCAATAGAGAGCAAACCAGGACAGTGGGAAAAGGAAAGACTTTGACACAACAACCATTTCCTAAAAGAAAAGAAAATGAGCCTGGCAGTGGTGGCGCACACATGCCTTTAGTCCCAGCACTTGGGAGGCAGGGGCAGGAGGATCTCTGTGAGTTTGAGGCCAGCCTGATCTACAGAGAAAGTTCCAGTACACAGAGAAACCCTGTCGCGAAAAACAAATAAAACAAAACAACAACAACAACAAAAACAAAACAAAAACACAACAAGAAAGAAAGAAAGAAAGAAAGAAAGAAAGAAAGAAAGAAAGAAAAAGAAAAGAAAATGGCACTGCACTGTCCCACTGGGGACACTGAACCTCTCTGTGGCATCACTCACCTGGCATCCTAGGTGAGAAAACAGCTGCCACAAACTCAACCATGATGCTTGCTCAAACAAGCTTTGGGAAAAGGAAACTTGATGGGGGACCCTCTAGGTCACAGACCTCCCACCGCTTTGTTTTTTTAAACTTTCTATTGATTCTTTGTGAGTTTCACATCATGCACCCCAGTCCTGGTCATCTCCTTGTTTCCTCATAGTCATCCTTCATCCTTGCAACACCCCAAATAAAACACACAAGCAAGCAAGCCAACAGCAACAACAAAACTCCAAAGCATAGAAAACATCTCATCCTAGAAGCTGTAGTGTGTCACAGTGTGTCCCACTGTAGACCCCTCTGTCCACACATCTTCACTTGCAAATGTTCATTGCAATGAGTCATTGGTCTGGCCCGAGATCTCTGGGCTCTGTGACACCATCAATATTGGATCCCCATCGGTACTCCTCGCCATTCTCCTGTTGTTGCCCTGTATCATGGAGATGCTGAAGCTTTGGGACAGCAGGACTGACCCTTTCATGTGTCCCAACCATTTGCAGATGAGGTGTTTTTTGGGGTGAGTCAATTCAGAACCCTGGATCTGGGTCCGGATGGTAGCTGTGGTGGTCAGCCTGAGGGCTCTCCCTTATCCACACCACCAGGCTGAGCTCTCCAGTACGGCTCCACTCAGGCCATCCAATGCTGCCGTAGGTAGGAGACGGGGTCAGTTCTTCTGCTATCCTGCCCTCGGGACCAACTCACTTGCATCCACAACTCTACTGTACTGCCCAGTCAAGATTCAGGGCCCACTTTCCCAAGTGCTGCTGCCTTAGGGCTGGCTCACCTGTGCCCTCGCCATCAGGGCCAGCTCCACCTTGTTGCCCAGGCAAGGTGCAGGGCCTGCTCGCCTGAGTGCTACAGCCAGAAAGGGGCACGGCTAGCTCTCCTGCTCTCATGACCTCAGGGTCAGCTCTACCAGCTACTGCAGGGAGGGGGGGGGAGAGAAGAGGGCATCACCCCTGCATCCATGTTACCTCATGCTATACAAGTGGCAGGGCCAGCTCTCGCTCTCTGGGCTGACGCATCTGTACTATTGTGCTTTTCAGGCAAGGTATAAGGCCTATTCTCACAAGTGCTGTGGGTGACAAGGGGCAAGGGCAGCTCTCCTGCTCTCATGACACTGGGGCCAGCTCTCCTAACTGCTGCAGGTGGTGAAGGGCAAGGGGACAAGCCATCAGCAGTGTACCCACACCACCTCATGGTACATGAATGGTAGGGCCAGCTCTCCTGAGCTCTTGTCCTTGGGGCTGGCTCACCTGAGCCCCTGGCCACCAGGATCATCTCTGCTGTGCTGTCCAGGCCTCTAGAGTGCTGCTGCTGCTGCTGCTGCTGCTGCTGCTGCTGCTGCTGCTGCTGCTGGGCAGAGCTAGCTCTCCTGAGCTCATGACCCTGTGGGGGAGCTTTCTTAACTGCCAAGGTGTCGAGGGGCAGGTAGGGGAGTGAAGCATCACCTCCGTGCCTGTATTACCCCATTGGTGGGGACAGGAGGCAGGGCTCACCTCTGTGCCTGTGCTACCCCATGGAAGATGAGTGGTAGGGTCTGCTCTTCCACACTCACACCCTTGGGGCTGGCTCAACCCCATCCCTTCCACCAGGATCAGCTCCACTGTGCTGTCTGAGCACGGAACAAGGCTTGCTCTTCTGAGTGCTGCCACCAGTGAGAGATGGGACAGCTCTCCCCAGGGTTGCACCCAGTGAGGGGCAAGGCCAATTATGTACAGCCCCTGGACATCCATGTGGTCCCTGGTGGCTGCCCTAACCAGGTAATATGAGTCACAAACATGGACACTGACCCCTGCCACTGCATAGCCATGGACTCAGACACGGCCCAGTGGCAGCTCTGGCTTGGGACCTCATCATGGGCCCAGGTGGCAGGGCTGGCTACTCACTCACAATAGGCTACTCCTCTCTACCCTCAAGTCTTCACTTCCACCTTTCTTCATAATGCTCAAGCTGCTCCACTTCTCTTTCTCTCCCATCTGTCTGCCACATACTCACACACTGTGGTGGCTCCCGCTGCAGGCTGGGCATGTGACTGGCGGGCCCCTAGGCGACATCCTTCACTTGTGCTGCATGCTGTGGCAGCAAGCGGGTGTCTATGGCCTGCCTGTGCCATGTGGGTCTGTGAGTGGCATGGCGGTTACAGGTCTCTGTCTTCTCCCCTCTTGTTCTGTGCTGCCTGGGTTTGATGATCAAATCAAACCACTTTGGTCCTTCAAGTGCCTCCCTGAATCACAGCTGTTGCTGTGAACCTTGTCCTTTGCTCTCCCATGGAAATGCTTTCAATGAACTTACTCTGTCAAAACTTGAATGAAAAGAAAAGAAAGAAAAAAAAAAAGAAAGGGAACACGACTGGTCTAGGTATGGGGGAGGAGAGAGTCTGTTGAGGAGATGCCGGCGAGCATAGCCAGAGGCAGACACATCTGGAAGGGTCCAGAGCGGACATGATCAAACTGAGCTGTGCCGTGTCAAGAGAAGGGGCGAGAAAGAGGGGGACCAGGTACAGTAGCCAGGAGGCCCAAAGGAACAAAGAGATAGGGTAACAAAACGATTGTATTCTATAGGGAAAGCACCCCAGTATCCTGGGCTGTAGAGTTCGGGGTAAGGGTATGCCAGGTATGCCAACCTGGAGGGCCTGAGGGATGCAGGGAGAACCTGGTTGTCAGATTCACTTTGATATGTCAGTAGGCACCTCAGCATTATAGCTACGGTGGGAATATTGTTTTCTGTTTGTTTGCTTTGTTTTTGTTAGGACAGATGCAAGAAACCTCTCTTAGCACTTCACTCTAGGGGTTGCTGTATTTCTCAACACAGCGTTTATTTCCTGGGTGACATAAACCAGGTATTCAGCCATCTTTCCCCTCCCCATTCTTTTGCTTAACTTGCTAGGAATCTCATGGGATTTACAGCTTCATCTTGGGCAACTGGAAAGACTCTCCCAGCCTCAGAACAGGAATTCCTCCCTCAGACTCTTCGTCTTACTTTTTTCTTCTCCTCCCTTTATTTCCCCTTTTACTTATACTCTTGCTTTCATTATGTTGCATGCATTTCTTAGAAGCCATCTTAACTTATTTCAGGAACGAGGTGGTTAAATAAATACAAAGGTAGTGACGGGGCATTGGCTCTCGCGAACTTGGTTGCTGAGTAGTAGAGTTGGGTAGCTTTGAACAACAGGCTATTCATAAGCCACAGACTTTGCAAGAAACTCTGGAAGTACCTGTGCTATTTATAGTTGCATTTTTAAACAGACTCTTGGATCCGCTGAGTGGTGAATATGTGCCATTCTAACTGGAAAGGCAATTATCAAATTCCTCAGGAGTCCAGTTGGCTAAGGCGCGGAAGCACCATTGCACTAGGAGCAGGAAGCCCTGAGCAGAGCTGTTCTCCTTTAAGGCCAATACCTTCATGTGCCCATTCGAAGATCGAAGCTCAGCTACTCAGTCAAGGCCACTGATTTTTCAAATCCACAGCAACACTGGATGGGTTCCACAACTGCCAGGTACCGAAGAGAACAAAGAGAAATGCAATCCAACCCTTATAAAATACAGAGTGTGTGCACATATCTTGTTCCCACTTAGCACTCAACACTGGGCCCTGCGGTCGTCACAGGGTTCCTTTCTCACTAATGAGAGGGGGGAAAAGTGTGAGGCTCAAAACGGCCTAAATGAGTAAAATATAAATAAATAAATAAATAAAATTGTTTCCTTTTTGTTTCTTTGTTTGTTTTCAAGACAGAGTTTCTCTTGTAGCCCTGGCTGTCCTAGAACTAGCTCTGTAGACCAGGCTGGCCTCGAACTCACAGAAATCCACCTACCTCTACTGGGATTAGAGGCGTGTGCAACAACTCCCAGTAAAACTTATCTGTTTATTATGCTAAGGGCTCTGCTCACTTCACCTGTGTTAATGCACTGTAAGTAGGCAATAAAGCCACATGGGATGAGGTTTTATTGGAACCCAGACTGCAGCACTAGGGAGGCATGGGAGGTGGGGGTAAAGAAAGGGTTAAATAGCAGGTCACACATGCACTCAGCCATCTGTCTGCTAACCACAAATTATTTTACGTAGTACTGGGCCCGCCTGTCACAGCTGTCATGGGTGGTGGACACCTGTAAGATGGTGGGGGCCATCTGAGGAGCATCTGAAGCCGTCACTGCCCAAGGGTCATCCTCTGGAGTCATTACAGTGTGCCTGAGGCAGCTGTGACTGAAAGGGCCTCCTGAGTAAGTGCTGTCAACACAGGATCCCCTCACACAGAAGCAGCAGCTTTTGCAGTGGCCATGACAGCTGTGGCAGTTTCTGCAGCTGGACTGAAGTCTCTCTGGGCATCAGCTGCTGGGGGCAGAATCTCCCCAAGCAGCCACGAGGCATTTAAAGCTGCCTCTGCTCTTACAACGACAAGCTTCTCTGACTGCACAAGAAGCAACCAGTTGACTGACAGCCTTGGAGCTTCCAAGAAGGCACAGTGATGCGGTGGTTCCTACTTTCCTTCTGGGACAGCCCAGCCAGGCTGTGAGAGCATCGTGACAACAGCGGTGGCCTCTGAGCTGGCTTCTGTTGCTCCCTAGTAGCATTCTAGGATGTTGCCACTGTGTCCTGATGTAAGAGAAAGATCCCACTGCTATGTTGCTAAGGCTGTCTTCGAACTCCTGATCCTTCTGAATCCACTTCCTGTGTTCCACAGATGTGAATCACCGTGCCATTTCCAAGCACTCTATTTTTCCTCCTCCTCTTCTTCTCTACCACCACCACCATCATCTTATTACTGTAAGTATATATTTATTTTAAAAAAGTGAGAGTAAAACTATAGCATACACTCCACAGGAGAAGAACAGGCTTGGGCAAGCACGACATTTAGAAGTCTTACTTTTTGATACAGGGTCTCACTAACTTGCTCAGGCTGGCCATGAACTTGTGATCTTCCTCCACCAGCTGGGATTACAGGCTTGTATCACCAAGCCTGCTAATTATGTATTTCAAAGGTGCTAACAGAAAGCATTTAAAAATTATTTATTACTTTGTTTTTATGCGCATGGACATTTGCTGAATGCGTCGGCGCACCATATGCGTGGAAGGTGCCCACAGGGGTCAGAAGAGGACACTGGACCCTTTGGAGCTATGGAGAGGTGTGAGCCGAGATGTTGGGAACGGAACCCAGGTTCTCTGTAAGAGCAACACGTGCTCTTAACTGCTGAGCCGTCTCTGCAGCCTCTAGAAAGGATCTCTAATATTACTAGCTCAGAGAAATGATAAACCGTGAGAGTGGTGGTTATGCCCAGCCCCCTGCTCTTATCATCGCACACTGTACATGTACTGAAAAGCACACTGTGCCCATACCTATTTATGACAGCTATATGCCAATTGAAAGTTTAGAATTCATAGTTGTTATCTCTGAGTTGTATGATGTCAGGGATTGTTCTTCTTCGGCTTGGTTCCATGGCCTTGTTTCCTGGCCTTGGATACAAGTAAGAATATGGCTGGCTGCTAAGAGGAGGCAGGCAATCCTTATCAAGAAGGAACTCATGTCCAGAGAGATTCCTCTCAAAGGACACTTCCCTATTCTCATGGTGTTGTTGGGCAAGGTGGCTTATGTCTGTAATCCCAGGACTCAAGGATGGGCAGAGGCCAGAGGACTGCAAGCCTGGGCTACATAGTGAGTTTTACACAAGTAAATTGCACATATGAATGTGTGTGTTACACACACAGAGATTATATAATTTTGTATATTACAAAGTTGTTGCTTTGAGTTCAGGACCAGGGTATATAGAAGAATACTCCTTAAGCCTTAGAATCTCTTAAAGGGTCTGACCTTGTGACACCGAGACCTGATATAGGAATGTCAGTCATCTACAGTGGAGCCTGTCCCAAAGGAAACACCTCCATTTCCCCAGCTTTTCACTCTCCCGCCAAGATCTGTGGAAGCTTGTATCAGGCTGAGTTGCAAGGCATCCTTTTAACTGGCTGCTTGGAAGGTCACCAAAGGTAACAGTGCTGCCTAAGATGTAAGGCATCCCAGCTGGTGTGAGACGAACAGTTTTAAGGTATGGGAAGATGGGTGTGTGCCTGCACATAAAAGCATGGCTTTCAAGCATGTCCATAGTGCCTTCCCACATTTGCTTGGAAGCCCAGACTGACAGCCTTGGGCAGCTGTGGGAAGGAGTCCCCTGGGAGGATAAAGCTGTCACTTACATGTCAGTGATTTTCTTTTTTGAGATCCCGCTCTGATTAGGAGGGGCATGAGGAGATTAGATGATGGGATGATGTGTCATCACCTTTAAGTACCCTCAGCCTCTCACCACTCCAGGTCCCCCCAGACTGGCATGCCCCTGAAATACCTGGGGTCCTGACAGAGGACCACACACTTCCTGAGCATCTGTTATGTATGAGGCATAAGTACTGGCTTCTGGCCACTACCCGAGGACCTGATAGGCTCTAGGGAAGACTGGCATTGGTATTTATAAGTACAAAAAGCACTAAGTTTTCCAAATCGAAAAAGCAGAATCCTTCTAGCCTCCACCCGAGGCCTAGTCCATGCTACCGTGGAGAGAATGGCCGTCTCAAGAGCTCCCACGTAAACTGGAAACTGTGGGCAGAGAAGGTATCAGGCAGAATCAGAGTGTGGGAGACAGCATTCCAGCCGAGGGGAAAGCATTTGTCCCACCTCCAGCCCACGAGAGCCCGCCTCCCACAAAGAGCCAAAGGAACCGTTCTTAGCTAAAAATAAGTTGTCCCTGCCAGGAGAGGGTCCCCGGAGAGAGACCCCAGAGACGAGTGTCCCGCTCTACCTCCGAGCTCCACCCCACAGGATGTGCAGGCCTGGTGGTCCTCGCACTGCGGGCTCCAGACCTTCCCAGCTAATTTCACCTCCCTGGAGCGTGTCTCTAGCGTGGCGCAGCTCCCAAGCTGGGCGCCCGCCAGTCAGTCTGGCCAGGGAAGGAACTATTTTGGGAATTTTTATGATGGAACAATATTTTTTGGGTAAACAAACGGAGAGCTGTTAAGCAGGGATGCTCACCCCTCGCTCCTGGTTCACCTTTCTCCATGTAGAGGTGTCACAGAGGCAGTATTGTCGAGTGAGGAGAATGCCCCCTGGGCTGCCTATTGCCCTGCGCACACCCCATCATTCCTCCAGGGTAAATATTCATAGAAATCAATCAGTGGAAAGGCTGCCCTGTCCCAGCTCCATGCCTTGTGTTCCTTGGAAACACACTGTTAGTGTAGCTGGGGTGATGGTGGGCTGGTCTTAGTCCCATTAACCCCTTCGGGCCTTAGGCTCAGCTCAACTCAGAATGCCAGCCCTGGGGGAGTCCTTGGATTACGCCCCCCAGCCTGCTTTGCCAGTCTGCTCTCTTCCCACATGAAGCGGACCAAGGCTTTCTCAAAGTCACTAGCTTATTATCAGCTGCAGGAGAAGAGGGCGTCTTAGTGGCCAGCTGCTGCTGGCCCCTTTCTCTTTCTTCAGGAAAAACAAACTGTTGGAAGAGAGGGTGCCAGACACATGCTCAGAGAGCGAGACTGTGTTAAGCCCCTAGGTGCTGGGCGCTCTCCATCTCACTAGACCTGCTCAGCTCCAGTCCTACCTATATCACGGTCTTCACCAGACCCAGCAGCCTGGCTGCCTGGGATGGATGCTTGGAGCTACCTGTGGCGTCTTCTTCTGACTGCTGTGGGAGGCGGGGCAGTCCCTGCCCAAACTTCGTTTCTAGAGCACTTTATTACCTCTCGTTCCGCTCTGTGGGCTCCAGCATCACCGGCAGCCCTGGGTCTGATTTTCTCAGATTGTCCACAGCCGTGTTTTGATGTTTAAACTCAAAGAAGGATAATGAAGGCCCCCAACGAAACCCAGTAATAACCCTGGGAACTGCGAAACCAAACCAACCAACTCAGAAGAGATACCTGAGACATTTTCAAAAAAACATGTTCGTATAGTCTTTTACTGAGACTCTGCTGAGCCTTTATACGTAGCCTTTTCTCATATAATAACCCTGCATTACAGGGGTTCGTTGATTCAGTGAGAGACAGGATCTCACTGTTTCCCAGGACGGTTTTTCAACGTACGGACTCAAGTGATGATGACCTTGCTTCAGTCTCTCTAGTAGCTGGGAGTACAGGCACGTACTGCTACACCTGGAATGGTAGATGCTGTTTGTCCCTCTTAGGCAAAGACACCGAGGACCAGAGAAATCCAAAGTCACATGACTAAAGAGGGACTAATAGGATTGAGATTCCTTTCAGCTCTGGCTGGGTGGAGTCCTGCAAATCTCCTTCTCAGGCTTCCTCCATATGGACAAGAGCATCCTTAAATTAAAAAAGAAGGAGGAGGAGGAGGAGGACGAGGAGGAGGAGGAGGACGAGGAGGAGGAGGAACGGCAGTGGGAGGGACAACCAGAGCTCCAAAAGATCAAATATTGAGACTGAATGCAAGGGCCAAGTAGAAACATCACCCAGGCTAAGAGTGTGTGGTTTCTGAGCGACAGACATTCCCCCACTCCCCCACCCCATGTGGGAAGAAAACCCTAGGGCGAGAAACCAAGTCTGAGAGGGAGTGTCTTCATCTCTGTAATAGGATGTGGCCTACATCTGGTTTAGGAACATCTGGCCAGGGCACCAGCTCTCTTTCCTCTTTTTCATTTTGCTTGGCCTCATTTTGACAGGCTTCCTCTGTATTACGGGCCTAGTCATTGCAAGGAAGCATGGACTCACATCCTCACTGCTGAGAGGAGCCATTTTATTTTATTTTAAAATATCTGATTGGTTGGTTTAGGTCATGTGCCCAACTCTGAACCAATCACACAGAAGAAAAGAGAATTGTGGGCCTGGAGGCAGATCACGGTGTGTTCTCTACAGTGAAAAGGAACTTTGGTATTTAATGAAGAGAAGAAAATTCCAGAAAGCAAAACAAAACAAAACAAATAAACAAAAACCAATCAAGCCTCTTGATTTAGGACCTGGGAGTTGTTGGCAGTGTTGATGATCAGAGGGAACCGTGAGGAAGGGTTGCTTACAATTAACAGTAATGCAAATTATGATAGCAGTGGTGAGCAACACTTATTTTATTACCTAGCAGCCCACAGATCCCTTTTGTACACGGCCTTTGACTCTTTAATTTTGCCAGGTAGACAGACCGGTCATTGTTACTAACCTCGCTGTACAGATGAGATGGGTTTACAAAGGGTTAACAATGTGTTCTCAGCTGGTAAGTGGGACTCAGATGGTCACCCACACTTGCATTGTCTTAATCCAGTGAGAAGAGACAATAACTGTA
Organism: Acomys percivali; assembly: GCA_907169655.1. Classification (NCBI taxonomy): domain Eukaryota; kingdom Metazoa; phylum Chordata; class Mammalia; order Rodentia; family Muridae; genus Acomys; species Acomys percivali. The sequence goes on from OU015742.1 coordinate 178,463,906, forward strand.
AAGTGCCTCATGACCTGGAGGCAGATGGTATTTAATCTTTTTTAAAAATTAACTTTATGTGTGTCAGTGTTTTCACCCCCAGCATATATGTCTGTGTACTGTGTGTGTGCCTGGTACCAGTAGAGGCCGGACAAGGGCATCAGATCCCTGGGACTGGAGTTACAGATAGTGTGAGCTGCCACGTTAGTGCTGGGATCCAAACCCTGGTCCTCTGCAAGAGCATCAAGTGATAACCATCTCCTCATCTCCTAGAAACTATTTTTGAGGTGTCAGGTACAGATGAGTATGTCACCCTGGGGGTCATTTAGCTTAGTGTTGGCCTCTGCTAGGCTTAACTAAGTGCCAGGGGTACAGGGGCACTTACGTGATTCCACAGCCTTGTCACAAGGCCATAGTGCACAGGAGCTGGGAACGCGAGATGAACTGTGGGGTGCTCTGTCTTCACTGAGAGATCAGGGACCAGAATAGCAGGCCAAGAGAAGAGCTTGTAGTGCAGGTACAAGAGAAAAGAGGAGTCCAGAGGGCAGTGCAGCTGGCCCAGGCTTCAGAGGACCTTAGCCAAAGGCACTGAAGACTGCCCTTTCCCAACATTCCCTTTTTTACAGCAGGGGATGACTTTCGGTGAAGCGCCTTGAACACAGCCAAGGGAGCCCTGCGCTATGGATAAAAGTCACCCCTGTGGCCTACACAGTAAGACAGTGTGCTTGAAGCCTCTTCACGGCAGCAACCAAACTTAATGATATTCATTTATCAGACAGAACAGAACAACTACTTTTCTGTTCACTGGTCTTGGGTGAGTTATTTTATCTTTTCAGGGCTCAGTTGCCACCATCTGTAGGATGGATGCTGGTACCTCTTTTCCTAGCTGCGTGGGAAGCCTCTAAGAGCTGCAGAGGTGGCGTGGATAAGGAAAATGAACACAAAGAGCACAGTCTAGGTATGTGGGGAGCATTTTCAGTGAGAACGAGTGTCAGTCTCCAATCACCCCACCACTCGTGCCTCAAGAGCCTGTTAACACCTAGATTTATATGCGGGTCCAGTTAATCAGAGCTAGGATAGGCCCTGTGGCCCTTCACCATCTGCCTGGACACAATGGCCCCCAACCTTCCATATGCTCAGTTTGCCTTGGCTGTGATGGGCCAAGTCTAAGGAAGTAACCCTGATAGAAAACTTTCATAGATCTGTGTGGAATGTGCTGGACCCAGTTGAGTCTCATTAAAATGCCATCCAGGCTGAGCAAATTTCACATTCATGGTGCTTGAATGTTTTAATTCACACGAAAAACATAAGTACCGAGGTGCAATGACTGGCAAGGCCTGGGCCACTAATTCAGGATGAAGTGTGCTGGGTGGTGACAGCGATGTTGACAGGGCACATCAGCTCTGCAGTCTGTCGGGGGGCCCCAGCACAGGAAGGACCCCACCAGGCCTGTGAAAGCCTCTCACCCTGCCGACTCTCCATTAATACCACTTAGTTTATCTCAGGGAGCCCGATACAGGGCTGTGTTGTGACAGGTGAAGGATAGCCCAAGTGTGATGTGAGAGAGGACAGTGGAGGAGCAGAGGTTAGACAGTGTCTTGGGGTCGGTGATTAAATGAAGAAGAAGAAGAAGAAGAAGAAGAAGAAGAAGA
>OU015742.1:178465546-178479837 GCA_907169655.1 Acomys percivali
GAGGAGGAGGAGGAGGAGGAGGAGGAGGAGGAAGAGGAGGAGGAAGAAGAAGAAGAAAGAATGTGAAGGAAAAAAAGAGGACAATGTATCTGAAAACCAGGAAGCAAGTACTCAAATATCTCACACTTGGATAATAATAAGGCAAATTATGGCCCAATTACTTATTGCATTCAATTTTGAAAAAAGGTTCCTCTTCCTAATGTAAAAGGTGATTCATACTCATGGGGCATCAGCTAAAACAGAGCGTGTATTAGGATACAGAGCTTTATACCAGTGATGTAGGGAAGGCTCAACAGATGTGTCCTGGGTAGTTTTTGTTTGTTTTGTTTTGTTTTTGTCAACTTGACACAAACTAGAGTCATCTGAGAAGAGGAACCTCGACTGAGACAGGGGATTGGCCTTCGCCTGCAGTAGGTTGAGCTGTAGGATGTGGAGGGCTGGGTAACTTGCCGTGCTGTGGTGGACCAGCCAGGGACAGTGGTGACGTCAGTCTGAGCCGATAAAGATGTAATTCATCTGTAGATGCAGAGACGCATCTCCCCAGAACTTCAAACACTAACTGTCCAGCTTCGGGGTGCAGTCAGCAGACAGCTGCCAGCCCACTGGGGGTCCACTTTGTCTGCACGCAGTCCTATTAACCCTTCTGGGCAGCATATCTTTAGTGACTGAACAGAGGAGACTTTAAAGGACAAGCTGGGATGCTGCCTTAGCACCATTCCAATGCTTCCGGCCTGATCGGGGCAGGTCGGCTTGTGTCTGTCTCAGGTTGACTTGTCCCTCTGCAGGACCCGCTTCTTTTATCTTCTTTGCCCAAGTTTCAGGCTTGTGTCTGTCTCAGGTTGACTTGTCCCTCTGCAGGACCCGCTACTTTTATCTTCTTTGCCCAAGTTTCAACCTCAGAAAACACCCTTACCATCCTCATTTCTTCCCCTCCAACAAATCTGTAATAATTCTGTTTGTCCCTTACCCAGTTAGTTAGTGTACGCACGTGTGTTTAAATAGGGATGATGACACTTCCTTAAGTTATGGTTGGTGATGAGGGAAGGTTGTGCAAATTTGATAGACGGAAGTGAAGTGGTACAGCCTACAGGTCAGCGTGGGGCCAGGGACTGCTGTGTCTCCCACAGGTGTCACCAACACGCATGTAGCTCACCTTGTAGGCACACCACTGTCCCTCACTCCTCCAGCGTCTCCTCCTCTACCTCCTTCAGCGATTCTGAGTCCTGGGCCGGATGCACGGCCAGGTCCGCGATGGGGCGTCAGCTTGTGTAGAAAGTCTCTCATATGCAGACTCTTCCCCCATTTCATCTGTTCTTCCAAGCTGCCAGTTCTGCTGGCCTCAGGCCCAACACCAGACCCCAAAGCAACCATTTTCTGTAGATGATTTAACCAGGGTTCTGTAGCACCATGAAATCGAAACGACGGTTTCCTTCCCTCCCCTCTGAGTTCTGGCTGATACTGTCATTACCTCAGCCCCCCTAATGATAACATGCCATCAGCCATCAGTGGCACTTGGGTTCTTACTCTGTAAGGTAGGATACTGACATTGGCATCCATTCTCCCCAAAGGTTCTGGAAACCAAGGTGGAGGAGGATCCACAGAACGCTGAGAGGACAGAGTTTCTTTTGCCTCACTGCTTAGCCTTCTGGCACAATAGCGCATGGTCAGCCGCTGGGTGAGGCAAGGAAAAGGTGGAAGGTGGCATGACGCAAGCTTGGAATACAGAGTTCTGGCCCTCCTGATTCACTTGCTGTGCTCTCCTGACCGGGAGAGAGCCCGGACAACACCGCAGTGTTCCTGAGGGAACCACAGGGGGAAAAAAAGTCAATCCTGTTCATTGCTCAGCTTCCCAGCAACATCCACTTGTTTCCGGAGTGAGCATGGGAGGAGGCATGGGGAAGAGTGGCTAGCCAGTGTTTGTGCCACGCCTTCTCAGAGTCACTGGCCATAGCTGCAGTGCTCTGAATGTGTGTGTTTGGCGGGGGGAGGTTGGGGCACCCAGCCCTTGGAGCGTCTTGCGTTTTTGAGCAGATGCTGCAGCCTATTAAAGGGTGGATTCTGTCTGGTGGTCACACCCTGGACTGGCTGCCCCATACCAGACAAAGCTCCTTTTGTAGTCACTTGGATGGAGGGAAGGGGGAAGTGAAGTTCTTAATGTGGCCAACCGATTTCCAGCTTATATCAATAAATTTCTCCCTGGACCTTTTCAAAACAAAGCTTTGACTAATGTGGAGCCACGGGGCCATGTGGTGGGTGCTGGCTGGGCCCGGTGCCACCTACCAGTTCTGGTTCTCTTTGCTTTTGGCCAGAGCCAGTTCAGGGTAGACTAGGGTTCGGGCAATGGGTCTTGAAACCTCAGCATTTCAATTAAGCCTCTGTGGTAAGGACATCATGGGAGGCCACCCACTCAAATAAGAGGCTACTCATTCTTAGAGCAGAGATATCCTTGGAGACAGCCAATCTAACCCTTTATTATATAACAGGGTGTGGAGAAGTGAATATTGAGGCTCTCCTACCTATAGAGACAGTAGTCACACTTGGGCCAGACTCTAAATGTCCCTGTTCCTCATTTGGCGATTTTTGGTGTACACAAGGCATCACTTTACCTTCAGAAGTGCGTATCCTTCAAGAAAAGTGCAAAAACAAGAGGGTTGTTTTAGCTTTACAGACCCATCTGATGAAGGCTCTCAGAACATGGGACAGGGCACTGTGGTACTAATATCACACCCAAGCTTTGCTTGCAAACCACACAGTGTAGGCCCTGGAGACTCTTTCTTCCTTAACCTGGACCTGATTCAGGTGATGTGTCCTGCACATTTGTAGTGCGTGAGCTCTTAGATGAACCTCATGTGGGATTCAAAACAACTTTGAGAAAACTTGTACGTGTGTGTGTGTGTGTGTGTGTTTGTGTGTGTGTGTGTGTGTGTGTGTGTGTGTGTGTGTGTGCATGTATTGAGACAAGGTCTTGCATGTAGCTTAGGCAGGCCTTGAAGTTGCAGCAACCCACCTACCTTAGCCTGCTAAGTTCCAGGATTATAGTCATGCACCTCTATACGCTGCACTAAGAGAGGTTACTATCTCTCTAGATAACAACATGTGAGGTCACTAGGAGGAAGAGAGGGAATGCAGTTGCCAAATGTCACATAGCCTACAGGTGGTCAGCTGGATCTTAAAGCCATGCCCTAGACTCTGGAAGCCATGTAGGAGTGCTTTGACAACTGTAAAGCTGCACATGATGTGATAACGACGACTGTTGTAACTGCTGTCACCTCCAGCACCATTGTCACAAACACCATCATCATCACGCTACTGCATCAACACCATCACCACCCTCCCCAACCCCACTATCACCACAACCACCATCATTCTCCCCGTATTGCCATAACCACCATCCCCATCGCCGCCACTTCCCCCACACCACCATCACCACCACAACCATCACCCGTACATCCCAACATCCCCTGTACATCACCACCATCCCTCCTGAATACCAGCACGGCCACCGTCAAGCTTTCTACATTGCCAGCACACCATGACCCCATACTGCCTTTTCCACCACCACCATCATCCACTACCACCATGATTACCATGACCACCACCACTGCCATCTCCGTAAACCCTACCATTCCCACTGAGCACTATAATCACTGCCAGTAGCCGCAGAGTTTGCACCACCATGGCAGACCCCCATGTCCGCTCCAGCATCGATATCATTGCTGTGGTGTGTTCACAGCAAAGCTAAGGCCATCTCCATACTTGCAACCTCAACCTCTTAAACAGCGAAGCAGACAGAACAGGTTCAGCCCACTCAGGCCTTTGCTGCCAAAGCATAGTCCCAAACAACAGTGTGAGCGTCTCCTGGGAGCTTGCTCAAAAGCAGAGCCTTAGACTTCACTCGGCTTGTAGGATGGGTCCTTTAAATCTTAACATGATAATCAGTAGTTGATATGCATATTCATGTATGAGGAGCTGTGACTGAGAATGGGCTTACAGGGGCCCATTTGAGATAAAGGTTCTTGCAGGTGGCTTGGGGACCACACCTGCCAATGCCCTCTCCTAGCCCTGTAATGGAGGTCAAAGGGCAGATCTCATGACTGTGCTTCTGTGTCCTGCATGTCGTGACTGATTTGAGTGGGACAGACTAGGGCTCTTCAGAAGCTTAGAAGAGGAGACGTCACACGGTCTCAGTCCTGACAGTTGGAAAGTAAGATGAGATCTGAGTAAGAGCATTGCTTTTCACCATCCTCGTGAATTTCCCCCTCTCCGGGCATCGCGTCTGAGAAGGAGCCCACTTGAGCCATTCCTCTCTGCTATGCCTTCCACACACACCTGGGGCTTCCCAGAGGAGCAAGAGCTCCTTGGCTAGGAAGAAAGTCTGGAGCTCATGTGCGATGTCACTATAGTTACAGACAAAATCCTGTGGCACAGGAAAAGCTGTCTTGCATCCCAATGGGTCTTTGGCAGCGGTGATAGCAAAGGCGTGCTTTGGTGGCAGGGACCAAACTGATAAATCATTGCAGGGCCTTACAAACATTGCAGGAGGCAATGCAGCTAAGATGTTTAAAAGATAGTGGGGCCAGATACAGACTAAGGTACAGCTGTGCTCAGACTCATTGGCCCTGTGACTTGGGGCAATCACGTGACCTTTCCACCAATGTCTACATCTGTTGATTGATGATATTAGGGTTGTTGGGATTTGTGATGATTAATCTCAGCTGTCAATTGGATGAGATCTAGAATCACCTGGGAGACTGACCTCCGAATATGCCTGTAGGCTCAATTTTCTTAACAATTATACTTTATTATGAATTCACTAACAAAGCCTACCTCCCTTACAACCCGACTAACCCAAACAATAGGAGAAGGAGATTAAAGAACACAATAATGAAACTTGAAGGATATCGGTTCCGAGGAACGATTCTCTTGGCGTAGTCAGCAGGACCTCAGCAAACCCGCAGTTCAACCAAGGTTGCTGCTGGAACCTGGAACAGCAGCTGAGGTCCAGAGCCTCAGCAGAAGCCCAAAGCCTTGAAGCCTTCCCTGGAGCAGTTCTCTTTTGGAGCGTCTCTCTCTCTCTCTCTCTCTCTCTCTCTCTCTCTCTCTCTCTCTCTCAGTGTTGATGAACAGCCAAAACAATCTCAAGTCCTCTCTCAAGCTTCTTGTTTTGGGCTCATATATATATATCTCCTCTCAGAGTCTCTACTAGGATGTTTTCAGCTGGCAACATCCAAGCTCCCCAACAAAGTGATTCAACTTCTAAGTGGAAAAACATCCTGCTCTCTCACAAGTCTGTTCCCCATCCCACATTTGGGATCAACACATGCCTACTGGGTCTTATCTTAAGTTCATCAAAATGTGAAGACCCATCCACTGTGGGTAGCACCATTCCCTAGGCTGGACCCCTGGACTGTATACCAAGGACAGAGTGAGTGGAGAACGTAATTCACTGCTTTGTGTTTCCTGACTGTTTACGCGATGGGAGCAACCACCACAAACTCCTGCCACATGACTTCTCTACCATGATGGACATCAGCCTTCAACTGAGCCCAAATAAACCCTTTATCTCCGAGGGTGCATTTGTCAGGGTATTTTATCAAGCAACAGAAAAGGTTAACTAGACAAGAGTAAATGAATTAATATATATAATATAATATATAATATATTATATAATAATATAAATGAATTAATGTTATATATATATAAAGTATATAAATATATATATAAAGTACCTAGAAGAGCACCTAGAGCATAGTCAGTGCTCAATACATGCTCTTTATTATTATTAAAGGAGTAGGAGGTGGAAGCAATAAGCATTGCTGAGTGTGTTTGTGCAGGCCATTGCAGATTCTAGGCGCTTTGGGGCAATATATGAGTTAAAAGGAAGCAGAGTCGGATGCCACCATAAGGACTTTCGGTCTAGAAGAAGAGAGAAGAGTCTAATGGCAGCTGTGAGGAATGCCATGCCAGTGAAAGCGAGATGAAAGCCAAACAATCCTCTATGTGGAGAAAGAAGGCTGGTCCCAGAAGGAGAAGAACAGAAACCAGGCCAGACCTTGAACATCCTGAGATCTCGGAGATGGGAAAATTACTTTGACTATTTAGGGCAGCATGGTGTTGTGTATACGTGTATAGACTCACCCAGAAAAGGAAAGGCTAACTTTTTTAAGAGGCAAAAAGGAACTTTTCCAGCACCTCCCTCTCGCCTCATTTCACCAGGCAGCTCCATGAATTCGTTAGCACATCAGGTGCGGAGCCTTGGCTTCAGCAACCCAGCCGAGAGGATTCTGAGGGGAGGGCTCTCAGTCAGGGAGAGGAAGAGCCATGTGGAGAATTTCCAGGTCACAGGAGAGTTGGATGAATGCCCCTCTGTAGGTGAACCAGGGACCCTGACTGTCTGACACTGGAAGGAATCTGTCTCTGGAGCCATTGCCATGCTGAGAGATGTGTGTGTGCTTCCTTTGTTTGTTTGTTTTTTTTTTTTCCAGACAGGGTTTCTCTGTGTAGCCTTGGCTGTCCTGGACTCACTTTGTAGACCAGGCTGGCCTCGAACTCACAGAGGTCCCTCTGCCTCTGCCTCCCCGGCTTATGTGTCTAATTATGTAGCTGTTTTCTTACATAATAGCCAGAAGGATGTCAACCTGACTGAGCCTCTCTTCCTCAGCTACTGAGCCTGGGTGAGGAGCCATCACCGAGAAGGACAGAAGGTTTTAAAGGGCTAGGTCTGAAACCTTGGGGGCAAAGCTTAAGGATTATTCCGATGCATTTTCAAAACAGAGCTCTGCTCTGCCTTGCTTGGTGGGGTGTTTAGAATGCAGCTTGGGCTTTTCTTGATGACTTGATAGGGTGCTTTTCATAGTACTCTGTTGTATTTAGGACTTTACTTATAGGATACTTTGACATTTCCAGGTCTAGAATGTTAGGTATAATCACCTGTCAGAATCCATGGAGACTAGTTCCAGGGTCTCCCCCATCCCCTCCCCAAACAGGCTACCAAAGATCTGCGGATGTTCAATTCCATCATATAAAATGCCACCTATTTGTGTATAATCCACACCCATCCTTCAGCACACATTAAACCACTTCAAGATTGCTGATGTTGCCCATCTGGTGGAAAGAATATGATTCTCACACTGGATTTGGAAATAATGTTATGAAATATCTGAGCATGCTCAGTTCAGATGCAATTACATATGTTGCTCGACCTGGGTGTGTTAGTTACTTTTCTATTGCTGTGAGAAAACACCATGAGCAAGGCAGCTTAGAGAAGGGAGGATGTATTTGGCTTATGGTCCCAGAGAGAGAGAGAGAGAGAGAGAGAGAGAGAGAGAGAGAGAGAGAGAGGGAGGGAGGGAGAGAGGTGTCCATCACGACTGGAGCACAGCAGCAAGCAGCAGATATGGTGGCTAAAGCAGAAGCTGAGAGCCTGTTCACGTCTTGACCTGCAAACAGGAAGCAAAGAGCATATTAAGCTTTGAAATGTCACGACCCAAGCTCAGAGACATACTTTTCCCACCAAGGCCCACACCTCCTAAACTTACCCAAACATTGCTACCATTCCGAGCTTATGGGGGGCCACTCTTAAACAAACCACCACCTTATGGGTTGGTTGAACTCAGAGATGCACAACCCCTGGGTATAGAGAACTGCCTTTATTCAGAATTTTGTGGATTTTATTGAAAACAATAAAACAGCAATAGACTTCTGGATTCAACTCTGGCATGGAAGGCTCTGGAAGTTAGAGTGTATCACACATGGGAAAACTAAAAAAAAAAAAAAAAAAAATCATTGACCTTTCTTGAGCCCATCATGGAATTGAGGGCACAGTGCATCAACATCCACCCTAAAACCTGTTTAGACAGGTGATGGGGAGGAGCTCGGCTGAGACCAGCCTGCCTACAGTAGACATAGCTGGAGCTTTGATTCAGGGACCAGTTGGAGGTGGACTATGAACTATTGTGAAGGTCCTGGGACCTGAAAACTAGGAGTCCCACACTGTTGTGGGCTTTACCCTAGGAACACGACAGAAAGAGCCAAGAAAGAGCGCCTTGCGGCTTTGGCAGCAAGGTAAGGAAAATGTTCATTATGAAATATATTCAGAGCTGTCTTTGCAGCAAAGGCAAATCCTGAGGAGAGAAGACTTCACCAGAGCCTCAGCCTGCCCCAGGGATAGATGTTTACTTGGCTCTGACCTGTTAGCCTTCTTGCCTCACCCAAAGGGAGGCAGACATTAAGATGCATTTGTGATGGTCGCTGTCTACTGACACAAGTCCACTGAAATACTGAGGTTAAATAATGAAAATTTTCACCTGTCTTCTCATACCTTATCACCATAGCAACAGAGCTGAGAGCATCAAGATCCAAAATTTTCATAAGGGGTATTCCTAGGAACTTGCCCAACACAGAGGAGACCAGGCACCTACAACCAGTTACTGCAAAACAGTAACTACAACCCAGCTGGCCAGAATAATAGGCAACTTCACACGAAGACTAGAGATAGCTCAACAGTTGAGAGCACTGGCTGTTCTTCCAGAGGACCGGGGTTCAATTCCCAGCATCCACATGGCAGCTCACACCTGACTATAGCTCTGGTTCCAGGGCTTCTTATACCGTCACACAGGAAAAACACTAATGACCATAAAATTTATATACATACATATATACACATGTACATACACATATATACACACACACATATATATCAATACAAATGGTCTATATAAACAAAGCAAGCATTAGCATCAGCTCTAGAGTCACCTATGACATACATTTTGGAAGGAATTTTAAAAAAATTACTTCATTTTAATTATGTATATATAAGGATGCACTTGTATGCACATGCCCAAAGAGGCCAGAGGCATCCATCAGACCCTCATGGAGCTGGAGTTACAGGAAGCTGTGAGCCGCCTGATGTGTGTGCTAGAAACTGAACTCAGACCCTTTCCAAGATCAGTTCACACTCTTAATTGTTAAGCCGTCCCTCCAGGCCCCAGACAAGGAACTTAAAATAACCAAAGCATGAAGGACTGCAATGGAAAAGTAGGCAACATGGAAGAAGGTTGGGGATGCTGAGGACAGGAAACAGAAGGAAATACTAGAAATAAAAGAAAAATTGTAATAGAAATGCAGAATGCCTTTGATGGGTTCATGAGAAGACCTGGTTAGCTCATGGAGTGATCAGTGAACTTGGTGGCATGTCGATAGAAAATTCCCAAATCTGGGGCTTTAAAGGCCTCACTAAGAGAATTGGAGGGGAGTGCCAAGTGTTTTTGGAGATGGGGGCAATCCATGAGGATAAAGGCACAGGAGCAGTGTGGGAGGACAGCACGGAGACAGTCTGTGGTTGACAGAGTTGGCCCCAAGGAGATTCAGATGAACCATCCAGACTTGAATGTTCACACACACAGGACCTGAACCATTAATAAAGATGGCAATTGATGGCAGGCAGCCCCCTGGGCAGGGGTAAGATGGGGTAGAATGGTTTGGGTGGTGAAGAGTAAGAGCCAGAGACATCTGTTTGAACTTACCTTAAGTCATTATCAACAACAATGCAGCCTCCAGACCCATTCATAGCTATCTGCACATAGACAGATATGCTTTGTTGGCTGAGGGGTCCTAAGCCCAGCCATATAGCATCATAGCAAGGGCCTCAAAGCAGCGGATGCATTTCGTAGCCTCGGACCCTGTTTCTTTTCTTTCTTTCTTTTTTCTTTTTTCGATTTTTTGAGACAAGGTTTCTCTGTGTAGCCTTGGCTGTCCTAGACTTGCTTTGTAGACCAGGCTGGCCTCGAACTCACAGCGATCCACCTGCCTCTGCCTCCTGAGTGCTGGGATTAAAGGCGTGCACCACCACACCTGGCTCAGACCCTGTTTCTGATACCCTTTCCAGTGGAAGGATAGGGACCCCTTGAAGAAATGACTGTCCATAAGACTTGGGTAGGAAACATACATACTGAGCCTGGAGAATATTCTAGAAAGGGAGGAAGTGATTGAACACTACAGAAAGAAGGGGATCCAACAAAAAGACCCAGGGCGCCAACTGGAAGGACTCACAGTGACCAAAGCTGGGACGATCTGAGCAAGTTTAACCCCAAAGAGGAAAATAAATGTCCACAGGGACATGTAGATATAAATAAGTGATTCAGCAAACAAATCTGTGAAGTCAGGAATCTTCTGCATAGAAAGAGTCCACATCATGCATGGAGACATTTCCCCTTGGTGGAGGTGGGGCTGTGTCCTGCATCCCTTCCCCCTTGGTGGAGGTGGGGCTGTGTCCTGCATTCCTTCCCAAGAACACAGGGTGCAGAAAGATGGCCCAAGGATGAAGGGAGATTAAAAGCACCATGGCATCCTTAACGAAATCCTGGAATCATAAAAGGATATCAAATAAGGATGGAAAATGGGAATACAGTGCAGGCTTTAACTGCTCAGATATGCACATTTACATGGGCATACACGCATGTGTATGTATTCTGTATAACCGTTGGGCAGTTTTTACTTCTGATTGCTATCTGGGTGTCTCAGGCAACCTCTGTTCCCTCTGTGATGAATCTGCCAACTTAGGAATCAAGTTTGTTCAAATCATGCATAAAGCCAGAAAAAAAAGAAATCAGGCCCAAAGAGAGGGCCTGGGTGTTCTCCTGAGAGTGATCTACATAAACATATGGTGTTTATGACAACCATTTGGCTTCTCATAGGACTTGGGGGGGGCGGTTAAGTCTTTACCTTTGGATGCGTCAGGCTTAAAATAATCACAATTTCCATTTATGAGCACTTCTGGGTTCGGAGAGCATGGCTCCATGTTATTTTGCTCTGTCATTAGATGAAGGTAATGACTTTCAGACAGAATGAGATGGTGGGCGTCTCAGCTCACCGGGACCTGTGAATTGGCCAGACGCGCCTGGGTTCCACCAGAACCAAGGTGTAGTCACTTGCTTTTTAAAAGAACCAGAACACCGGCAATTTCTAGCACTACAGCGACTAAGGGTCACAATGTAGAGGCCATGCTGACTGACATATTGAGATGTGGCTGTCTCAAAACGCCTAGACTAATTAATGAAGAACAAAAGCTTCAAAAGGTTTTGAATGCCAGCTGATGGTTTTGGGAGTGTGGGGCTTAATTTTGGTCAAGATCAGAATGACTAGTGTCTTCCCTCCCTTCCTGAGGCACTGGCAAATCTGTGATTCGCCCGGGAGCATCCAGAACCTTGTTCCTGTCATCAGCTTAGAGAGTAGCTTGCTTCTGGTGACAGCAAGTTTATCCTTTGCCCTCTTCTAGGGCTGAAGACTCTCACCAGCGAATTGACCTTGGAAGCCCTAGTGGCCAGGGTGGGCGTGGGGACACTGTCATCCCCTGCTTAGCTGCCTTTCCTGCTCAGCCCACCAATGCCCCCATTGAGGACCAGGATCCTTCGAAACTCCTGCTGTACCTACTTCCAGGACCCTGTTCTGTTCCAGTGTGGACACTGATCTCCGCAGAGGGGACAGACTGACTCCCCAGATGGCTTAGGCTCAGTAAGGTTTGGGAATTATTTGGCGTGGCCGCTGTTCAGCCTCTTCAGCAGCGGCAGCCACAGGTCGGTGGAGAAGGCTTTTGTAGAGTTCAGCTGTTAAAGAAGTTTCTGCTTGTGACTCAGAAAACAGGGACAGTACTTGCTGTTTCTGGGCTATTGCTGTGCCCTGTTGTGAATTTAAGAGAATAAAAGGAAATAGTATCGAACACTCTCACATAAAGTCGGTGGCAAACACTAAATTATTTCTTCATCTTCTTTATTTATTTTTTAAAATTTGTGTGTGTGTGTGTGTGTGTGTGTGTGTGTGATAGAGGGGGGGATATTGATTGTTTGTGGTTTTTGTTTTTTGTTGTTGTTTTTTTCTTTTTTGAGACAGGGTTTCTCTACAAGGCCTTGACTATCCTGTACTCACTTTGTAGACTAGGCTGGCCTCGAACCCATAGCGATCTGCCTGCCTCTGCCTCCTGAGTGCTACGATTAAAGGTGTGTGCCACCACCACCCAGCCGAGGGGGGAATATTAAGAAGGATTTCTTTAGGTGGCTCAGCCTGACTTTGAACTCAAGATTCTCTTGCCTCAGGCACCCTTGTGCTAGGATTACAGACTTGTACTAAGCTCAGCTCTCTCTCTAACCACCTTCAGGAGGAATGTCCTCACTTCCTAGTCTTGTTATCTGCTTCCGTGTTTCCACCCCTGAGCTCCAGATCCTGCCTTGGCATGGCTGACCTGGATGAAGGCCCAGGCCATGCTGCCAACAGTGGGACAGAGGGGCAGCGGACAGCACGCTGCAGGTGCTGAGCTCTGTGTGTGCTCTGCTCTGGCGGGGCTGGGGTGGGAGGGATGTGTTCAGTGTGGGCAGGCTCTGTTTCCTGTTGCTGCTCAGCTGGGGGTAAGCAGATTCCCCACTGCCCCTTCATTGCCCGCCTTACTGCGACAGCTAGACATGGCAGCATCCAGATCTCTAAGGATGGCAAGGATCTGTGTAGCCAGGATGCCCTGTTTCTGTTTATCGCTTTTTCTGACGATGGTGCGCTCTTGCCTGTACGCCCTGCATCCTACCACAGGGAAATGTGGTGGCTGCTTTTTCACCACTCCTCTGTAGGACAGCCAGCATTCACACTTCTGAATCAGAACACTGACTCAGCCACCTGCATGTCTAGCCTAATCCCTAGCTGTTTGAGCAACTGGGTAAGGCAGGAGGTGGTGGTAATAATTAGAAATGTTTGTTCTGCTTAGTGCTCAGATTCCACTTCCACTAACCACCAGCTGTGTGACACTGGGTCAGTTCCTTGTCACCCCTGGGTCCACTTCTGTGCTTGGTGCCATGTGTGAAGAGTTTGGCAAGGGCCAGGTGAGGTAGTGAGCAGATGGGACAGAGGAGGAGCCACCAAGTGTAAATAGTGACTCAGCTGGTTGTTGAATCTCAGTAGAATGACCCCAGGTGTGTCGCCCTGGTAGCCCTCAGGCTGCATGTGTCCATGTAATCTAACACAATTGTAGATGACAATGTCACAACTCAATGTCAAGAGGCCGGACAGCCCTGGAACTCAGTAACTGGTGCCACTTTAACCCTAGGAGTGGGGCAACCTGCCCTAGTACAAACTAATCGGCAAAATCCTCCTTGTCTAAGGGTGACAAGTGACTCATTCTGACTTAAGAAGTTGAAGAAGGCAGCCTTGGGAAATGAAGCGCTCTCTCTCTCTCTCTCTCTCTCTCTCACTCTGTCTCTCTCTGTCTCTCTCTCTCTGTGTCTGTCTGTCTCTGTCTGTCTGTCTCTCTCTCTGTGTCTGTTTTCCTCTCTGTGTCTGTCTCCCCCCCCCCCCCCCCCCCCCCCCGTGTGTGTGTGTGTGTGTGTGTGTGTCTGTCTGTCTCTCTCTTTCTATTAGTCTGTCTGTTTTTCTCTCTGTGTATGTGTGTCTATTCTACATAGCAGAAGGATAGGAATTGCTGCTGCCATTTTGACACCACAGGAAAAGCCTGTCTGAACACTGAGATATAGCAAAGGGGGCCAGAAAACACCATCCAGACAGAAGAGGGTCTTTGATGAGCCATTGAGTCAAACCTACACTGAAGTCTGCTCTATGTCCAGGTCTTAGGCAGATTTGAACTGCAGTGTGAGGGACCCTGGGGCTTAACCTGTACTCTGGGGGGCTGTAGAACATCACAGAAGGTTTTCAAAGAGAGGAGCGAGATGAGCGGAGCTGAGTTGTAGGATTGTAGAAAGCACTGAGTGCATGGAGTCTGGTCTGTGACTTGAAATGAGGACCTGAGCCAGTCAGAGAGAGACAGAGAGACTTGAAGGCCACAGAAGCAAGGCTGACTGATCAGGAGGCATGGCAAGCGGGTAAATGATGCGGACGGGTAAGTTTCCTCTCTCTGCCTCCATCACAGACCCACCTGGGAAGTCATTTGCTGCCAGATTCCTTTTCCAATCTTTGGTAGATGTGTGCCTCTGCCCGCAGTTCCTATGGCTCTGCCTGGTTCTCCACAGCTAGGGCTACAGCCTGCCATCTTCACATCCTGGGGATTAGGCCAGCATAAGGCTGGCAGTCAGCCCACACTGACTTGGACCACATTGATAGTGTACCCCTTCTTGCTGAACTAAGCGTGAGCTGCCCCCTTCCCCTCCCTAGGGGCTTAGTCATCGGTTTCATAGGCAGCTTTGAAAAGCTGCAGCCCCAGTACTCAGCTTCCTTGTTGCTGGCAGGTGCTGGCAGCTGCAGAGGCAGTGTGTGTGTGTGTGTGTGTGTGTGTGTGTGTGTGTGTGTGTGTGTGTGTGTGT
>OU015742.1:178487763-178506414 GCA_907169655.1 Acomys percivali
CACACACACACACACACACACACACACACACACACACACACACACACGTATTGATTCTTAAATTTGGTTCTTCTTTCCAGCTTTTCTATGGTTGTCTAACCCCCATAGCCAGACATCGTCTAATAAACACCCCAGCCTCACCCAGCCCTGGCTCCTGGCTGGACTCTGCTACAGCCCTTTTGGCTGGCGCCGCTCTGAGACACTGCACCAGACTTTGTGTCTACAGCCATGTGCACTAAGCATTAGGGTCCCATCTTAGACACATGGGGACTGAAGTCTAAAAAAGCCCAGCCTCAGGTCTGCTGGACTTCAAACCTGAGCTGCATTCAGTCTATTTGGTAAGAAGTCTGCCTCATCGCATGCCCTAAAGCCAGCTCCCTGGAGTTTCCCATCACACCTCTATTCCCTGGGATCTCAGAAATTCAGAGATTAAGAGATCACCTTTAATCCCAGCACTAGGGAGGCAGGGGACCAACCTGCTTCAGTATCCCTTGTGATTCACCAACTCTGATTTTAGCATTTCAATTCAGGGAATAGCTACACTAAGGTTTGGACTTTTTTTTTTTCTTTCTGGAAGATGAAAGCCCATGTCTTTACCTGGAAACGCCTAAGCGGAGTTGTAAATAGAGGTGTCCTGAAAGAGGACACTCCAAGGTGGTGAGAAAGGGACAGCATGAAGGTCCTTCATCTTGAGGGTCTTTCCCCTGGTGCTCTGGGGAGCCCAGCACTGGTTTCCTGCCTGGCTCCCAGAGGCCCTAAGGGGATCATTTCCAGCTAGCTATTTTGGGAGGGCAATTACCCTGAGTACTTTCACTCCTTCAAGAACAGCACAGAAGGCTTCTGGGGGAGCCATAAGAAGGAATGAGCCAGCCACATGCTTTCTCTCTCCTACCCAGGGGACCCCCAAATGGTGCTGTTCCCAGAGTGGAGCTCTTTACCAGTGAAGTCTAAGTGTGGGGGGGGTGGGGGGGGGTAGAGGGGACTTCAGATCCTATCAGCCACTGGCTCCTGGTTGTCATGGTGACATCTCCTGGAGCCACACTCACAAGTCACTTCCTGGCTGACAGTGTTGATTTCAGCCGGATGGAAAGCGCCTCTATGAAGGGACCGTGCCACCACTAGCCTGGACACTGCAGGCTTCCAGGATTCACTGTTGTTATTCCTGGTGTGGTACAGAGTTTCTCAGACCCACAGGAACAAACCGGCCCCTCCACATTCCAGGGCTCAGGCACAGCAGAATCAACTTGAGTCACAGCCTGAAGGCAGGTGATGATGGTTCCCGCCTGCAGGACCATTCTAGATTCCCCTTCTTTTTCTCCCTCTCTCCTGCCTTGAAGAATGGATCTGAACTGACAGCTCTATCTTCCTGCCTATATTCCAGGAGGGAGGATGCTGGCCAATCAAGATAACAAAGAAACAGACCACCAACAGGCCAGGCACTGTGATAAGCATCTGACATGGCCCGTCTCCCTCTGATACAATCACATCCAATATAGTGTAGGACTCGTTTTATGCCCGAGGGCTCCAAATGTTTAAGGAAATAAGTGGCTTGCCCAGGGTCACTAAGCGAGGCTGTGATGAAACTTGGATCGGAGCCCAGCTTATCTGAGGGTTGAGCCTGTGCAAGAATTAGACACTGTCTCTCCATCTGACCACCACAGTGGAGCTGCCTAGAAATGGAGAGATGTAGACACTGAGCTGTAGGGAACACAAAGGTGGCCGAGGGCAGAGGGCCCACCCCTTCACTGTCACTCTTGCACTAAATGCCCCAGGGAGAAAACCAATGTGTCAAAATTCGAAGCAGCACCCCTTCCGGGGTTTAATGAGCTGGAATAAATAGCAGCCCGCCTCCTAGAAGGTTCTCATTGTATTAAAATAGCAATGGGTGATTTCCAGTATGTGAAGTTCTATTGCTCTTTTTTTTTTTTTTTTTTTTTGTAATATCTCTTTTGTAAAAGGGCATCTACCTATGATGTAAAATATGACTTACGAAATGTTATCTTTGAGTCCTCAGTGAAACTCTAGAGACCCTTAAATATGCCTCACAATCATCGCCATAACATTGGTACCCAGAAGAAATGGAGCACACCCCCTGGGAGCTGTAGGTAATATTTATATCCCCTCTGCCCACCATCCACACACCTAAGTCCTCACCCACACTGTGGTAGTGTTAGGAGGCAAGGCTTTGAGGAGTGAGGGCGGGGGTAGCAGTCTCAGGAATGAGACTACCTCCCTTGTTCAAACAGACTTGAGAACAATTTTGGGCCTCTGCATTGGAGAAGACAGATGCATGGATCACAGAGGAGCCCTCACCAGAAACCCAATCTGCTGACACCTTGACCTCGGATTTCCTAGCCTCCAGCACCATGAGAAATAATCTGGTTGTTTATCAGCCTGTAATCTACGGCATTCTCTTATATGGACCGGAAGGAACTAATACACCAGGGTAATCATTTTGTAAGACTCTACTGAGTGGTACAATGAACACTTGTGTAATTTTTTGTTAGTATGTTATATCCAAAAACAAACAAACAACAACAACAACAAACAAACAAACACACAAACAAAAAACACACCCAAAAGCCAGGCCAGCCAGGCCAGCACTTCTGATATCCCAGTGCTTGGGAGGCTGAGACAGGAGGATCTGCATAAGTTCAAGACAAGCCTGGTCTATATACCAAATCCCAGGGCCAGCCAGGATTACATAGTGAGTTTTGTCTCAGAAAGACAACAGACAGACAGACAGACAGACAGGGGGAGACAGAGGAGGGGGCAGAACCCAAAAGCAAGAAGAAAGAGACAAATAAAAAATCTTTGGCACATTTCCTATAGTCGCAGCTACACAGAGGACGAGCCTTCCCATCCCTCAGCTCTCTGTGTGTGGTATCCACAACAGAACAGGGTGCAAGGGATCCTGATCTCTTCTGTTTGCTTTTTGGTGGAGCTAAAGAGCTCCAACACCAGCCCTGCAGCAGAGCGGCCAGCACCCTTCAGGGCGCTGTCTCTGAGGGCTTCTGGGGATCTGGCACTTCCTACTGTGAGCTTCTAGGGGCTTGCCAGATATGGTTTGGGTGGAAAGACTTCAGTGTGAAGCTGGGGAGTGCTCACAGGTAGAAAGCTTTGCCTAGCATGCACAAGGCCCTGGGTACAATCCTTGGCACCATGGAATGTAAAGTAAAAAAAATCAAATAAACTGGGTGCCCATAAAAGAGAGGGAAAGGGAGCAAAAGATGCTGTTGGTGTATAAATGCCTGTGCTCACAACACGTTCAGGGCTCAGGCTAGCCAACAGATCAGAAAGCAATCAAACTGTCTTTAATGGCATCTTGGCTCTAGCACACATTAGCTGTGGGACCTTGAGTGACTTCCTTAAACCTTCTGAGCTTTGCTTTCTCTTTGCAGCATGAGGATGATAACTAGGCTCATACTGCAGCATGCATGAGGAAGGACTAAATATGATCATGTGTATAAAGGGCTTAGTCTAGGAACACAGCAAACACAAGCGCAGTGCGAATGCCTGAGGGTCAGGCTCTGGCATCTGCTGGGTGATGCTTATGTAGAGCCAAGCCTAGGAACTGTAGCCTGATGTGGCCTTTGCTCTGATGGTTGCACCATGGAGGATCCAGAGTGCTGATTCTCTTCCTTCCTTACAGATAGGAGCAGAGGTCAGAGGTTAGCTCTCTGGAAAGGTGTAGAAAGTCAGAGTTAGGGCATTCGCTCTCCTCACCGCAGACATCCAAGGATCACATGCTGAACACTGTGCAGCTGTGCAGTAGATAACAGTGGTCAGGTGTGACCTCTGTCACTGGGAGCCAACTGCCCACAAAGGAAATGGCCTAATCATATACAGTATGATGGAGGGCACAGGGCTCTGCCCTGTGAGCGTGTGTGCTCTTTCACATGTATACAACAAATGGGTGATTCCTGAAGTCGTTTCTCCCATCCCTGATGCTGTGAAGCCCTGGGTAACCTTAAACATGCTGTCCTGCAAAACCCAGCTGCAGGGAAGCCGACAGCCAGGTGTGGTGGGGCACACTTAGGCCCCAGCACTTGGGGGAAGAAGCAGTACGATCACTTAAGTGTTCAGGGAGGACCAGGGATTTATAGTAAGACCCTGTCTCAAAAAAAAAAAAACCAAAACCATGAGATTGGAGAGATGGCTTGGTGGATAAGCATGAGGACCTGAGTATGGATTCCAGGCTGTACTGGATGATGTATGGGTGTAGCTGTGCATTCCTGCCACCCCAGTGCTGCCAGAGATGGAGGTGGCAGGATTGTTAGCATTTGCTGGCTGCCCCTTCAGTTCAGACCCATGCTCAGTGAGTGACACTGTCTTAAAGGAATAGGTGGAAGATGATAGAACAGGGTACCCAATGTCCTCTGGGCTCCTTGTGTATGTACCTGGGTTCCAACACACACGCACGCACGCACGCACGCACGCACGCACGCACGCACGTACGCACGCGCGCGCACTGCTACCACCACCACCAAAAAGGGCAGAAGACTTAAGTAGATACCTCACAAAATGGGGCACCCAGACAACAAATAAGCATATGAAAAGACGCTGACATTAAATGTGAAACATCAGAAAACAGGAAACTAAAACAGCAACGAGACGCTACTAGACAGTAGTTAGCATGGCTAAATTGTAGAATGTTGACAGTATCAAATGCTGATGAGGATGTGGAGCAACCAGAACTCACGTACCACCACTGGTGGGGTTACAAAATGATACAGGCACTCGGGAAGACACCTTAGCAGTTTCTTGTATATACATCTTCTTTCCACATGATTCAGCAGCCGTGTTCCTAGGTATTTACTAAAAGGAGTTGAAAACTTAAGATCACATAAAAAAACCTGCCTATAGCCGGCCATGGTAGTACACACCTTTAATCCCAGCACTCTGGAGGAAGAGGCAGAATAGGTCTCTGGTCTATAGAGGCCAGCCTAGTCTGCAAAGCAAGTCCAGGACAGCCAGGGCGAAATAGAGAAATCCTGTCTTGAAAAACCAAACCAAACAAATAAACAAAAAGAAAAAGAAAAAAGAAGCGCGCGCGCGCGCGAGGGGGGGGGGGGTGTAACTTGCTTACAGATGTTTGTAACTATCATTCATAGATGCCTAATATCTCAAGCAACAAAGAGAGCAAGTAAATAAATTGTTGTATGTCCAGATGATGGACTTTTATTCAGTGACAGAAAGAAGGAGCTCCCAAGCCGAAAGATGCGGGAGAGACTTGGAGTCACCAGGGAGTGTCAGAAGTCCTTCTGCTTCATTGCAACCAGCTGACGCTCACAGCAGGCGACAGTCTGGAGAGAGGAGAAGGATCAGTGTTTGCCAGATGTTGGAGAGGGAAGGCACACGCTGGCAAAGAACAGAGGGCGTAAAGGGCAGACGAACTATTTAGAGTGATGTGCTGATAGTGGATTTGTGCCATCATATACCATTGGAAGCCTGGAGCAGCTTTGTGTGTCATGTGGGCTCCTCCGTTTCCATACTTTATACTGTAGTGCTCAGAGGTGTTGATGGGGGTGGAGTTTCAGTAGACGTTAAAAGTTAAGCCTATTGAAAACAAGACCAAATCATAAGAGCAACAAAACTCCCTGTGCCAAGTGTGGTTAAGAGCATGGGTTTTGTCTATGGAATCTGAGTTGACATTGTGGCTCTCTGTCCCTGAGACTGTGGCTGTCAGCAAGCACTGCAAAATGAGAGCCTGCTCTGTGGGTTTCTGTGAAGACTGGGAGACTTAACAGATCTGAAACATCTGGTGCGGTGCTTGGCACCTGTAGGAGCTCAATCAATATTAGCTACTATTTAAAAAAAAAAAAAAAAGGAACGTTTTAAAGAGCTGGTTCCAATCGATTGGCTGCCACTGGCTTTTGGCACTGCAATCCCTTGCTGTACACAATCTCACGCACAGAAAGAGTGGCTTCTCTCCACTGCAACAGAGTGGAAGACTTTCTTTGGAGGCAGAATCCTCAAGTCTATACATGCCCAGAGAAAAGGCTCTTAACAGCACCATTCCAACATCCCCAGGAGCAAAACCACATATACTGAGCACCTGAGCATCTTTTGCCTGAGTGACCTGGCAGATGACCAGCCTGCATCCTGCCTTTCATTAGCCAAGTACTGTTCTGTGTCAGCTGTGGCTCCAGGGAGGAAAGCTCGGTGCTGGATCAAGTTAGGTCCATGTTCTGCCACAAGGTCATCTGGTTTTCTCTATTAGAGCATCATTCTAAATAGTTTGTCTGCCCTAAACACCTTGAATACTTCAACAGAGGATGCTATCCAGTGTGATGCTGGAATCTGTTCTCCCTCCCTCCCTTCCTCCCTCTCTCCTTCCCTCCCTCAATTCCTCCCTCCCTCTCTCCTTCCCTCTCTCTACCTCCCTCCCTTCCTCCCCCCCTCTGTCTTTCTGTCTCTGTCTCTGTCTGTCTTTGTCCCTCTCTCTCTCTCTCTCTCTCTCTCTCTCTCTCTCTCTCTCTGTCTCTCTCTCTGTCTCTCTCTCTCTCTGTCTCTCTCTCTCTCTCTCTCTCTCTCTCTCTCTCTCACACACACACACACACACACACACACACACACACACACACACCCCTCATTGGATCCTCATAACAATCCTTTAAGTCAATCCAGGGCTCTGGGGGTGCTGAGTCCTCAAGGATTTTTAGTCACTGTGAGGTGCAATTTGGACCCACCTGGCTGACTTCAAAGCCACCTTCAATCAATAACGGTTTTGTTGTTGTTGTTGCTGCTGCTGCTGCTGCTGCTGCTGCTGCTGTTTTGTTTTGTTTTGTTTTGAGACAAGATTTCTCTGTGCACCCCTGGCTGTCCTGGAACTCACTCTGTAGACCAGGCTGTCCTTGGACTCACAGAAATCCACTTTCTTCTGCCTCCCTAGTGCTGGGATTAAAGGTGTGCGACACCACTGCTTGGCTAATCTACAATGCTCTCCTGTTGCAAACAAAACTGAGTGCCTGGGAACAAGGCTTGCCTGCTGCATTGCTAAGAGCCTACTTTCTCCTTTTCCACTGACACAGCCTTCAAGTGTCTAAGAGGTTCAGAGATTCAGCCTCCATTAGGTGAGTGGGGTCTAAACCAATCAGGATTGGTCCAGAAGAGTGCCTGCAACTCAGTGCTGACAAATGAGAGGTGGTGGTAGGTCCAAGGAAGATGCTTTTCCAAACTTAAGGACAGATTAAGAAGAAATTGTCAAAAAAAAAAAAAAGAAGAAGAAGAAGAAGAAGAAGAAGAAGAAGAAGAAGAAGAAGGAGAAGAAGAAGAAGAAATTGTCTCCTTTCCCTTAATGGTCCAACATCTCTTGAACAACACCTGGCTTATTTCCTTGACTCTGAGCCTGGCATCTCGGGATGATGACACAATGGAGTCTGTATTCAGATGTACTTGAGTGGATTTCCACCTTGGCCTGAGACAGGGAGAGGGTACCACTGTCCCTGTTATATGGTCTCAGGTCCAGACCATCAGTGACCTCAACTCCATTTGCTTTTCAGAGATAGCTGAGAGGCAAGCTGTAGGCCCAGGCCTTGCACCTTACCTTAACACTTCAAGCTCACAGTAGAAGTATGTTGGCAAAGAGATTTCCCACAGGGAACTTTGCCTTGGGGACAATGCTGCTAGGCAGAGGCTTGGGAAAGGGTTTTCTTCTCTGAGAAGCCCTTCTCAAGTGCCATCAAGAAACAGAAACTAAAAATTTGCACATAGCTGTTAACTGCTTAGCTCCCAGCCCTGACTATCTTCCCAAAATGGATTTAGTGGACAATTAATATTAATGGCATGGAAGGATCATCTGGTAGCTCCAGCTTTAGAGCCCTTTTGCTGCTTAAATTTGTATTTTATTTCTTATTTTATGTGTATGGGTATTGTGCCTTATGTGTGTACAGTGCCCATAGAGGCAAGAAGACGGTGTTCCATCTCCTGGAACTAGTTACAAAAGGTCGTGAGCCACCAGGTGGGTGCTAGGAACAAAATCTTGGTCCTCTACAAGAGCAGCAATTGCTTTGAACCTCTGAGCCATCTCTCCAGCCCCCCGTGTTTTCCCCTCATTACCCAAATGAAGAAAGGCACCAGCAAATGCCCTCACTCAGTACCATAGTACTCATAGAGCTACATCCAGGCCTTGCGTCATGTACATAACACATGTGGTCAGTCTGGTCCTTAAGGTGACCCAGCAAGTGTAGACTGGTTTCAGAGCACTGACTTCCTTCTTGTGTCTCTTTACATCTGGAGCATCCTTTATTGCTGTCAGGTGACAAGTCCCTTTGACAATAGTTCCAGCCCTTACTATACAATGAGCATTGTTCCAAATGGGTGGTTCCTCCTCACAGCTCTATAATACATCTTTAGGTTGAGCATTATTAAATAGACCCTATTAATAATGTGGGGAATTGAACACAGCATGTTTAAGTAACTTGCTAAAGGCCGCACAGCTAGCATGCATCAGAGAGTCGTGAAAATGGGCACCCTGGTTCCAGGATCCGCCCTTTCCCCACTATCACTTTCTGTTTTACCTATGTACTAATCTTTGTTTGTTTGTTTGTTTAAAGATTTATTTATTTATTATATACACAGTGTGTATGTGTGCCTGCAGGCCAGAAGAGGTCACCAGATCTCTTAATAGATGGTTGTGAACCACCACGTGGTTGCTGGGAATTGAACTCAGGACCTCTGGAAGAGCAACCAGTGCTCTTAACCTCTGAGCCATCTCTCCAGCCCATATGCACTAGTCTTAAAAGATTGGTTATTAGTTTAAAAGTGCGTGTATACGGCCAGAGACACCAAGGTGTATTGTTTATACTAAGAACCGCCCACATTCTGAAAACAGGTTCCCTGGAGTTCCCCCATCCCCCCACTCGGCAACCCCTACCCCACCTTTAATGACTCAGCGCCAAGCCAGCATGCTTTCACTATTCTCCCTATGAGCATGACCTCCGGCACAGCCTGGACTGTTGCTGTCTCCACTTTCGGCTCAGAGGCAGCCATTTTGCACCAGCGATCCCCCCCCCCCCCCCCCCCCCCCCCCCCTCCACCTCTTTTGTGAGGCCTGTTGTGTGGTGTAATTTTTGTAGCATTCCCTTTCAAAGTGGCCAGCAGATCTGGGAAGAATCGTGGCTGCAGAGATGTTCTGTAGCGTGGAAACTTTGAACCATGGGTGGGAGAAAGAGAAGAGAGAAGGCCTTCAGAGAAGGCTTTTTAAAAGAGTTCTTACCGATGGATGCACAGTGAGGGACAGTCCTGGGGCACCATGCTGGTTTCAACAAGACCTTCTGGTTTTGCTGTGTGTTAGCTAAGATCTCTCTCTATCGGCCAGGGTGTGGTGGGACCTACAGGAGAGTCCAGGCTGGCATCAAGTTCATGAACGTCGGCTTTGGTTTCCCAAGTTCTAGGATTTTAGGTGTGTGCTACCAAGCACAGCTGTCTAACATTTTCTGGTTAACTAGGGGGAAGGTGGTTGCAGTGGCTTTTCTGTCTTGTGACACTTCTTAATTCTCCAGTTCACTCTTGTCATTATTTAGTTCATTGGCTAATTATTCACCCACCCACAAGCAGGGCTAACCTTGTTCATCGGTTTCCGACGATAATGGCCTTGCTTGTGCGCCTCATCAAATATTTGCGGACTGACCGGGCTCTGGAAGAAGGAAGGAATGAATAAAACCGGAGCCTGTGGTCTGAAACCTGCCTTCAGCCAGAGCCCTCTGGGGTCAACCTTGACCGGGCACGTACAAAAATAACAAGGCTGCACTGGAGGAAGTATTTGAAAGGAAAGGCAGGCTTTTAAAAGGAGGAAGGGGAGGATTAAGGAGTTGTGTTAAGGAGATAGAGGAAGGCTGGCAAGAGGCGCCAGGTGGGAGGACAGAGGAATTGTGGGTATGAAATCTGAAAAGGAGCCTGTGAACCAAGCCCCGGGTACCAAAGAGGCCCTTGTCCCCAAGCCTCCCTAAGGGAGGTTGGGGCCCCTCTTTTGTGAGATCCACGGAGCCTGCCAGAGAGGTGTCCTCTTACAAGAGTACATTCATTTCATCCCCACTGTTGGATGATGACAGCCGATTGTCCATTAACACGTAGGGAGCATCTCCTGTCTCTGTGGGTGCATTTTCCATCCATGGCCCCGGTGTGGGGACTCCATCAACTTGAGATGTGGGGGTGTTGTTCTGGAAAGCACACGCTGGCTGACTTGGGCAGTGTGCTTAGAAAAACGCAGGCGTCAAACCTGGCGCCCTTGCCTGGAGCGGAAGAGCCTTCCTAGAAGTGACAATCCCACCCCTCCCCCTGCCCGAGCCCACACACTAGCCCAGTCACTGCCCCTGGAGCGCCTCCTCACATTTCTCTCCACCACACCAAGACTGATGAGTGTGGGAGGAAACACCACCTCACGCAGCAAACCTGGGGGACTGCCCTCCCCTTCCATAAACATTTACTGAAATAACTTTTTATTGATGGTTGTTTTAAGACACACAGCAGAAAAAGAGCCTGAGAATTATTCCCACGGTAACTTTTGCTCAGTTAGATCTGTGTCACCAGTGTGGGCCCTTCTTTCCTCCTGCATGAAGTACAGCACCTTCCTCACCTTACCAGGCTAGGTGTCATGCTCTGTGAGGTACGACTGATAATTATGTCAGCTCTGCCTGGTGAAGATTCTTTTTTGGGGTGGGGGGTGTTTGTTTGTTTGGAGACAGGGTTTCTCTGTGTAACCTTGGCTGCCCTGTAACTCTCTTTGTAGATCAGGCTGGCCTCAATCTCACAGAGATCCACCTACCTCTGCCTCCTGAGTGCTGGGATTAAAGGCTTGTGCCACCACCGCCCAACTTGGTGAAGATTTATTTTTCTTTTTTTCTTTTTTTTAAGACCAAGCTGGTGAAGATTCTTTTTCTTTGTTTGTTTTTTGTTTTTTGTTAAAATATATTTTATTAATTTATTCACATTACATCTCAATTGTTATCCCATTCCTTGTATCCTCCCATTCCTCCCTCCCTCCCATTTTCCCCTTACTCCCCTCCCCTATAACTGTGACTAAGGGGGACCTCCTACCCCCTGTATATGCTCATAGGGTATCAAGTCTCTTCTTGGTAGCCTGCTATCCTTCCTCTGAGTGCCAGACTCTTAAAAGCCAGAACCCAGACTGCTTTCTGCCTCAGCAAGGATTCAAAAGAAATCGTTTCCTGGACCCTGCCCACTGTTTAGTTAAATGTTGGTCAAGCCAATCAGAAGCTCAAGCACGAGGTTGGCGGGGTTGGAGGGCGGTGGCGGGGGGTGGGGGGGATGGGGGATGGGGGGATGGGGGTGGGGGAATGGGGGATTCAGTAGGGTAGGTGTGGGGGGTGTGGGGGGGATGGGGGATGGTATAGGAGTTTTAAGATTTTGTCCCTGCCTCCGCAGCAGGTCTAAGCAGAAGGCGGTGGCGGTGCATATGAAATAAGGAGCAGAGTTTCAAATCAAGGATGATCAGATATTGGAGTTGGGTACTCGGCTCAAGAGAGGGAGGAGTCACCCTGAGTCTCATAGCAACAGGGTCTTGGTTGGGTGAAATATCACATTGATGGTTATAATCAGGGTGCCGGTGGTTGATGTCAGTTGACACCTTGATGAGAGTGGCCTGGGAGGTGGATCTTTTGACACGCCTGCAGGAGAATATCTTGGTTGGGTTGAGGTCAGAAGACTCACTCACAGTGGGCGGCACCATCCCCTGGGCTGAGATCCTAAGCTATGTAAAAAGGAGAGGATGAGCTGAGAACCAGCACTCCCTTACTTCCTTCTTCCTGACCGCAGATCCAACGCAGCTAGATTCTTCAAGCTCCTGCTATTTTATCCAGTAACAAGAAAAGTAACTGTGGCAGTGATGATGTTTGTGAAAATGGCAACATGTATTGAGCCCTTAGCACATGGCAGGTATGGATGCGGTTCTAGATCCTCATTTTACAAGTGAGGAAAGTAAGGTCCAGCTGTTTTATTCTCTGTTGCTCTTTGCTTTTAAAAAGAGGTTCTCAGATAGCCCAGGTGGGCCTCGAACTCAGTATGTAGCTGAGGCTGGCCTTGAACTCCTTATCCTTTTGACTCTATTGACTAAGAGCTGGGATGACAGTTTGAGCCACCTAGGCTGGTACTAGGTCCAGACTTCTTATGTTAAAGTCCTGCCAATCTGCAGCAACACCTCCTTGCTGTGGGACGCAGGGGTAAATAACGAAAGAAGGAGATGTGGGAGAGTTTTTGGTGCTTCTAGAAGCAGCATAGTGTGGGGCTAAGTGGAAACCTCTTCTTGGAAAGATACCCTGATGATTCTTCACTGTCTGTCTCTAGGATGATAATGTGCTGTCAGATTTAAGCAAATGCACCAAGCTCGTCTCAGATCTTATTTCTGTGTTGTACTCAATTATGGTGTTTCCTCCCTCCCTCCCCACCTCTCTCCCTCCTCCCCTCCTTTGTTTTGTTTGTTTGTTTGTTTGTTTTTGAGACAAGGTTTCTCTGTGTAGCCCTGGCTGTCCTGGACTCACTTTGTAGTCCAGGCTGTCCTCGAACTCACAGCAATCTGCCTGCCTCTGCCTCCGGAGTGCTAGGATTACAGGCGTGTGCCTCCACACCCAGCTTTGCTTGTTTAATTTTGAGAAAAGGTCTTACTATGTACCCCATGTTGAATTCACCATGTATCTCAGGCTGATTTCAAACTTACAGCATCCTGCCTGAGCCTCCAGTGCTAGGACTACAGGTGTATACCACCATGCCCAACCAATATGCCTTTTCTTATTTGCCTCCTGCTAGATGGTCAGTGTGATCTAAGTAAGAATCTGTTAATTCATTCACTTATTTAGCCAATACTAATAACATATGATTTTAAGTTTACTATGACTGAAACATCATTTTTGATCTAACAGAGTTTAGTCTACCTATAATCCTGGGTATTTGCTTTCAGGGATGACTTACATTCTGGGAGCAGAATGTATCAAGTTTTCCTTGGGTCCCAGTCATTCATTGCCTCAAATCTATGACTATCACTTATCTTCCTGAACCTTGAAACTGTTGCTGTTGTTTTGTGTATATGTTCTGGTTTTGTTACTTACTTACTTATTTGTTTGTTTTTGGGACAGGGTCTTCTATAGCCTAGATTGACCTCCCACTCGCTATGACTTTGAGTTCCTTTTGTTCCCGCCTCCAACTTTTAAGCATTGGACCAACATAGCTGGTTTCTGGGTGCTGGGGATTGAATCCAGGGCTTTCTGTGTGGGAGCCAAGCACTGTGCCATCTGGCCTGTACTCCCAGTCTGTAGGCTGCCATTCTTCACAGGCAGGAAGAGATGATATTTTCTTTTTACTTTTCTTCTTTTAAAAGGGTGGTGCCAGCTCCTAGCAGTTATTCAAATGAGGCTGGCTGACTAAATTATTTAAATGACTAGCTCAACTGTGAACCATGAGAAAGCAATTCCTGCAGTTCTGTATTTAGTCGCAGATCAGAGGTTGACTGGCATTTGATGGATGAACAAGAATAGAAATAGATAAAATTCCATGGAGCCAATTCAGCATTCCTTTAAAAGCTTGACTTTGAATATCTTCTGTATGTATTCTCCAGCATTCTTTTAGTGGCAAGTGTCAAAAAAATAAAAATAAAAAACCCTCCCCAAGCTATCTGATCAAGAAAGGAAGAGCCTGATTCCATCACTACAGTGGCTAAAGTCTGATCATGTGACATGTTCAACTTGATGACTCAAATGATGAAGTCATGGTTACTTCTCTTCTCACATGTCTGAGCTTTCTTTTCCTTTATGTGCTGGTTTCTTTCTGGGTTAAGACTCTTGTCACATGATAGGAAAGTGACCACCAACAGCTGCAGTCTATGTGCCTACATTGATTCTTTAAAGAAAGAAACTGCTGGACGTGGTGGTGCATGCCTATGACCCCAGTACTGGGGAGGCAGAGGCTGGAGGATCTTTTTAAGTTTGAGGTCAGAAACCCTGCCTCAAAAAGAAAGAAAGAAAGAAAGAAAGAAAGAAAGAAAGAAAGAAAAAACAAAGAGAAAACAAAGACTCCTCCTTGGTATTCACATATCAAACCTGTCATGAACCTGTCCCTACACCAATTGCTGTAGTCTGGCAGATCCACTGTGCCTGGACAACTCAGGCCACACCTATTTGTTACTCTGGGGTGGCTGTGATCACAGTCCCTCAAAGAAATGATTTGAGAGAGGAGAGCTTTGTTTCAGCTCATGGTTTCAGAGCGTTTCAGTGCTCTGTGGCTGGGAGGGTGTGGTAGCAATAGTGTGTGAGAGAGGCTGTTCACAACACAACAACAGGAAGCAGGCAGGGATAGCACAACCCCAGGGACTCATCCCCAGTGACTTCCTCCGGAGAGTCCCAAAACATGAGTCTGTGTGTGTGTGTGTGTGTGTGTGTGTGTGCGCGCGCGCAAATGAGATCACTTCATAGACCATAGGAATTATATGATAGATGGATACTTAGATTGGCTTTGCCTACATCAGGACTTGCAAAAACAAACAGCTTGAACATCCAGGCAGGCCGTGTAAGTGGCTGAAAGTAGATGGGGCTGTGTCAAACTTGTGTGTTCACATCCCATGCCAAGAGAGCCGTTTCTAGTGGGCTTGAGTCTATCATTGGCATAAGAGAGTGCATGCTGTGTAGACACTGATTGGTCATTAACTCTTGTTCCTCTTCTCTGTGGAGTTGGAAATCAAGAATCACCTTGCTTTGGCCAGTGAAGTGAAGCGAAAGTGATACATTCCAAGATGGGTGACTGAGCTGCTGGTGCCTGGTCCTCTCTCCTCTCTTTGTTATATTGTCCTTGCTGACACAAAGGTAGGATTCCAAGCTCTCACCTATACAATGGCCGCCCTGGGCAATCACCTAGATCCGCAGTTGTCTTGTGTGAGCAACACATACAGATTCTTCCCAGAGCCAAACATTACACCCTGCTCTTTACACAGGAAGGCAAACAACTCAAAGGAGCTTCTGGAAGTCCCTTAAGGCAGTTAGATTCACTAGGCTCTTTCCTGCCAGAAGAAACACAAGCCCTTCTGAGAGGGGCAGAGCAAAGCTGCAAAGAAGGCTGTGAGACCACACCAGCTGCCTGGAAGAGGTTTAGATCAACTGAGGCACCTGGAAAGACTCTCTCCAGCAGGCTGTGTGTGCAGTGTGCTCCAGGTGTCACACTGGGGTAGGCTTTGTCATGATGCAGCTGTCTTTTAGTCATTTCTCTCCTGTAAGTAACTTCAATAGAACTCATGGTTCATCAAATTGGTCTTTGGTGGTATCCGTACTTTGGTCTGTCCTGGGTTGCCTATCTGGGGTCAGTAGATGTGTGCATTTGGGTCTCCCCAGGAAAAGTTTTGTCACACAAGAGTAAGGAGTAACCTTTCTTGTGGACTGAGGATTGCTTGCTAGTTCCATAACTAGCCCACTCTTACTCCTAAAGTTGTCTGGCTTTGAGGGTTATTTGGTTGTGAGCCCTTGGCTTTGCTTTGTTGTTATTTTGGGTTTTGGAGACAGTTTTTTCTCTGTGTAGCCCTGGCTGTCCTGGAACCAGGCTAGCCTCAAACTCAAGAGATCTTCCTGCCTCTGCCTCTGGAGTGCTGGCATTAAAGGTGTGTGCTACCAGCCGGGTTTGGCTTTGCTTTTTAAATAGAAGGTGGAAATACAGAGTTTGAGTGAAATATTTGGCACATAGAGAAGAGGATGAGAAAAAGGAGGTGGAGGAAGAAAGGGACCGAAAAGAGAGGTTTAACTGGAGGGAGGGTTAACTCAGGGCCCAAGACCTACCTGGTGGTACCATCCCATGCCCAGGGCTCTGGGCCAAGTAAAAATGAAATAAGGAGAAAGCAAGCCAGCTGCAGCATGGCTCTTCTTCCTGCTTCCTGATGTGCTGGGATACAACCAAGACTGTTGCCACCATACCAGCCCCACCAAGAAGAACGCCATCCCCTGAGCAAAATCCCCTGAGTCACTGGGTAAAATAACCCTCTCCTTCCTGACAGTTATTTGATCACAGCAATGACAAAAAGTAAGTAGTATAAAGGCTGACGCAGGAGCCCCTCGGCTGCTGCACACCCTGACTTAGGGTGATTTGCTGTACCATCTTTCAGCTTTACAGCAGTGGTAGCACACCTTCATACAGTCACGCTGTTTTCCCCTTTCAGTCCGGCAGTTGGTAAATTGCATGGAATGTGAGCGCATGAAATAAGCTTTCTGTTAGAAGCCTTGGCCCAAGCGTAGGCCAACATACGTGTTTTGAGCAAAGCTGAAGAATCCCTGGTGCTTTGTAAGCTAGATGAATTGATGCCTTACAGAATCTTCGGATCATGGTGGCCTTGCTGCAGCCTAGCTCTGTCCTGTGTGAAGAAGCATCGGCGGTTTTAAATTTTGGTGGACAGTTTGACTGGAGACTGAAGCAGGAATCTTGTCTGGATTCAGACAGCGCAGATGGTTCCTGTCACGTAATGACCCTTCTGCTACATTTGACCTTGCTGCTGGTTGTTTTTTTTTTCCCTCCTCACTAGGTGGGAGGTGGGGACAGGTAAGGAACCACGTTTTTTGTGCACGTCACAGGTTACAGGCATGTAGCAGATTTTCAGTAAACACTGAGTGTAAAGATGAGCTGATTTGTTGATTAGTCAGAACTACTGCTTCCTCTTTTAATGTTGGAGGTCAGTTCTGGGGAACTGTTTTACCTCATCAATTCACTTTTTCCTCTGCAAAGACCTTGAGGTTCACTGACATCCATTGACCTTTAAAACAGGATAGTCCAAATAAAAGGTAACAACAGCTAGTGTATGTTTACCTATTTAGCCAGAGTTTCATGTATACCAGGTTGGCCTGAAACTCACTATGTGATGGAGGATGAACTTGAACTCTCGATCCCCCCTCCCCTGCCAGGGAAACACTGAGCTGATGGGCAGGCTTCACTATCCCAAGTGTATGCTGGTGCTGGGGACTGTGTTTGCTAGGAAGCACTCCACTAACCGGACTTTCTTTATCCCCACCCCTACACCCGTTCCACCGATGAGGACTCTGGTAGCAAAATAATAGGAAATCTAAACCCAAGCTACTGCAGACAAGCCACAGCTTACAGATCCCTTGAAATGAAATCTTCAAAGACAGGGAAGGTAGCAGGCCTGTCTAGATGCAAAGACTCAGTGTCATTTGCACACCACTCCATTGTCACTTCCCTTGGTGGCTTGGCTACTCCCTTCCGCCCTTTGCATTAATATCACTCCCAGCCAACTCCTTTGCTGAGGAGGGGTCTACAAGTCTCAGGTCCACTTCCGGTAGCCTCTTCCCGGCCATTCCAGGAAACTCCTAGCTTCACCAAGGTTATTTGGGGTGTGTGATTATCTCTGAATCAGCCCACTAGCCATGGATGAGCATCTTTATGGAGGCTTTTTTGTTGGTGGTTTGGTTTGTTTTTGTTTTTTTGTTTTTTTGGTTTTTTTTAGTTGCAAGAGACTGCACACCTAAATTCAGACTGCCTTAGGCTAGATCACTGTTTCCCTAAGAGCCTGAGGTAGATCAGTTGCATCAGGCGACTGCAAGTCTGCACAGAAGAGCCAGCTATGGCCTTTCTCTCCAGCCTCTCCCAGAGGCAATGACTACACAGAGGTGTCTGGTAGGGAACAGCATGGCTAGAAGGGAGATCTTGAGCTGTATTTGTATAGCATCCTATATATACCGGGAGAACACCTCTATCAAAAAAGAGGAAGCCTAATGGATATTATGGGGAGAGCTAAGGGAATAAAGACCCCTTACTGGCCCTCCTTAGTGGCCCCCCTTAGTGACACCCCAGTGCCTTCCCTGTAGCATATTTAATTTGCGGAGGAAGTAAAGATCTAATAGATTTACCAGTCTCCCAACCACAATCCAAAGTAGGCCCAGGAATGGACCAGCTTTAACCACACGTTAATTATTAGTCCCCACATAGAGATCAGTTCAGCTTTTTCAAAGTCCCAACAGAGGACACGTAAAGTAATGCTTTCCCTGTTCAGTGTTTTCTTTCGCATAAATGTCAGACCCTCATCTTGGGGGAGGGGGGAGGGAGAAACATCACGTAAGCCAGTTTCACAGTCTCCAGCTTTGATCTTTGTGGCCGTTATAAAGGTGGTGCTGGCTTTTGGAGGACGGAGAGACTCTGGCGTAACTTCTGAGTTTGTAGCCTGTGTTCCTTTGGAGTCTTACTTTCTTTTTCCTTGCCTCAGCGTTTCGAGGGAAGTTGCTGATGGTGACTGTGAACGAAGATGGACAAGAATGACAAGTGATGTCATTGGGACTTGATCTGTCTCCTTCCGTTGAACCTGTTCTCCCCTGCAGGAAGACTTGACTTGAGGGAAGCAAGAGGAGTGATGCCTCCCTGCAGGCAGGCAGATGGAGACCTGCGTCTCCAGCTTGGCGCGTGTACTTCCTTCCCTCGTCTTTTGGTCTTTCGCTCTCAGCATTTGCACTCTACGAAGGCACACACTTTTTCTTTCACTTCCTGTCTGCTATGAGTGATGGCCTGTCATCTCTCTGAAAAGGCGGCAGAAGGTCACTAAGTGTCAGCATTGTCATCCATCTCTGGTTTAAACAGAAAGGTAGGGGATAATGGCTGGCCAACCAAGGGTGTGTGTGTGTGTGTGTGTGTGTGTGTGTGTGTGTG
Organism: Acomys percivali; assembly: GCA_907169655.1. NCBI lineage: Eukaryota > Metazoa > Chordata > Mammalia > Rodentia > Muridae > Acomys > Acomys percivali. The sequence continues at coordinate 178,506,400 of OU015742.1, forward strand.
TGTGTGTGTGTGTGT
>OU015742.1:178536353-178567902 GCA_907169655.1 Acomys percivali
CAGTCTGATGGTGGTGATGCAGTCTGATGGTGGTGATGGCAGTCTGATGGTGATGATGCAGTCAGACGTTAAATGGGCTGCTGTGTGGGTGGGGCAGGGGGAGTGGGGATTAAGGCGATTTCAGGTTTCTGGTTGAACCATCAGGTAGATGGTGGCATTTACGAAAAGAGCACAGCCAGGGGAGAAATTGTTTGCAGACAGAATGGCAAAGGCCTTATCATGGCCTCCTGAGCAAGCTTCTGTGCACACAAGTCCCCTGGGAATCAGAATACCGACAAATTCCAGTCGGGCGGGTCTGGGGTGGGGCTCAAAAAGGAAGCCATTAGGCAGAAGACTGTCCACACACTTGCACTCTAAGTTTCAGGGTGCTGGAGCCCCCACCCGTACTACGAATCCCACAGTGATGATGGCAATTCTCCAAAGAGCTAACTGTGAGGGTAACCCCAGTCTCCTTCACTGTGTCTTGTCTGACAGTGCTGACTGAGCTGATATTGGTAGTGGGCTTTGGGGGCGGGGGAGAGGTAGTTGCACAAAGCCATGTTTATCTTGCCTGCTGTGTGCCTCTTGTGGTTTACTTATCATAGCGGGTGCCATAACCCAGTATTCCTTGGTTTGAGCTTGGCCAGTGGGAGGCATTAGCAGGGAGAGAGAACTTTTTAAAGCTAATATATGATGGAAATTTCATATATGAGTGTGTTTTGATCTAGCTAACCCCCTTTCCCGCCACTGCAGTTCCTCTCCCATCCCCTACCACAGTTTCCTCCCAACTTCATGTATGGGGCTGTCTACTGAAGCAAGGATGGCCTCTCATGGGCCGCATCCTCCAGGAACACTGACTCTCCGTCTCTGAGCAGCCATCAGGTTGCTAATAGCTCCTCAGCTAGGTTGGGACCTCACATACACCTCCCTTCTCCGGACTGCGAATTTGTCTGTCTTGAGCTTGCCCAGGTTTCATGCATGCTGTCATGACTGCTGTGAGTTCATTCGTACAGCTGCCCAGGTGTGTCCTGAAAACAGCGTAGCCACCTCTGGCACCTACACATGTCCACCCTCTCTTCTACAAAGCTCCCGTGGGGTGGGGATGGAGCCTGGGGCGGGGAGAGAGCATGGAGTTTGATGGCCCAGTCTCTCTCATGAGCTGCATGTGGACCAGCTGTGTGCCTAGGTTAATCATTGTCTGCTTCACACTGAAGCAAGCTTCTCTGAAGTGGGCTGGGGGACGCATTAACCTGTGAGTATAATCATAAGTTATTAGGAGCCAGCTTAGTGCTATGTAGGTTGGGAGAGAGAGGGTTTTAGAAACCATTTCTTTCACTCTCTCCCTGCTGGTACCCTTTGCTTCCACAGCTGCCTCTTTAAGGGGCCTCTGTGTTCGCTCCGTGCCACTCTCCCAATGGCTGCTTCTAGAGATGTTACTGCAGGGCAGCTCTTCCCAAGATCACTAGGGACCACCTTCTGCTCTTCCCCCAACACCAGGCACCCCTGACTCCATGAGAGTGCAACCTAATGTCCCAGGTGTCTTTCAGTAGCAAGTGACAGAAACATCAATCAAACTCACTCCATGCCAAAGGAGAAAGTCTCAGGATTCATGGGGTCCATCATGAACCCCAAAGACAAGCAGGATAGTCAGGCCCTGCTGGGCAGGATCAAGAAGATCAAAATGGTTTTTTTTTTTCTGTCTGCTTGCCACTGCCTGCCTGTCCATCTTCCCGCCCATGCTCCATCCCTCTGTCTGTCTGCGTCTGCTGCCTTCTGTGCCTCCTGTTTATCTCCGCCAGCTCCACCAGTCTTCCTCCATCTTTGTCTCTGCATTCTGCAGGCATCTGTTTCACCTGGGACTGGGTTTCAGGGCCATGGCCATGGTGAGAGGGGAGGGGCCTAGAAATGACAGTGAAGGATCTACTCCCTCCCTGGTACCCACTGTGTACTTACAGGAACCCCAGGGTGAAGGTCTCCTTCAGTGTGTGCTTTGGGCACCTTGCTCACCCACCTTGCCTCACGGTTCCTCTCTGTGCCTGCACCTCCTTCCTGTAACAGATCTCTTTGTATTCCTGTACACTTCAACTGCCTGCCCTTTCCGCCCCAGGCAATGGAGGAAGTTAGTGACTCTGCACACCTCTTGTATCTAGCATTTGGAATCTTCAAATCACAATACAGCACAGGCCATATCTGCTGCTCTTACCTTGTCCTGCTAGCTGTGGCCAGCTGTGGCCAGCTGTGGCCAGGGCCTGGGGCCTCCCTATTTCTCAGCAGGGACTTGAAAACAGAGATGGGATGGGGTGAGGAGGGACCCTTTTAGGTCACTGGTTCCTGAAGAGTCTTTCCCTTGTATGCAGAACACAGTGTAGAAGCACTTGTCATTGACAACGCAGATGGCTCTCCCTTGGGCCTTCTGGGGCTTTGGGGACAGAGCTAAGGTGATGGCTGAGAAGATGAGCTCCAAGGACTCCAATTCCCTCACACCATTCTCTAAATGCCTTCTGCCATGAGCTGCCTCCTCCTCAGACACCCCAGTTCTCCCAGCTGTGTCTGTAAGGAGCCCAGCCACCTCACATTTGGAATTCTGTTTTTAGACAGCTGCACTGTGTGTGGTGAGAATATTCTGTCAGATGCTTTGGAGAACTCAGGAAATATCGGGGGGGGGGGGGGGGGGGGGGGGGGGTTTTTTGTTTGGGGAAAAGGGGGGGGGGGGGGGGGGGGGGGAGGGCGGGGCGCAGCTTCTTCGTTAGGGAAACAGGAGGAGAGGCCGGGGGATGGTCAGAGCATCAGGGCCACAGACAGTTCAGGTACTGGTATGGTGGGAGGGGCCCAGTGGCTGAGGGGTGGAGAAGGCAGAGCCCCTGTGAGCTCCTGCCCTGTTTCTGGAAAAGATTTTCCAGCCATATCTCCCTTGGGCATCTCCAAAGCAATTGTGGGATGGGAAGGGGTTGAGGAGATACGTCCCCATTCTAGCAGGGAAAGTGTGGTAAGCTGAGTCTTGGGCCACATCTCAACTTCATCTGATGTCATTTAATGAGAAAGGCTGCTCAGGGTGCACACAGGTAGAAGAGTGGCCTGGGGTACATAAATACTGTGGTAGCTGCAAAACTGGGTGACTCCAGACGTAAAAGCACACCCCGGTTCCTGCCAGGACTTCAGAGGATTTGTATAGACTTGTCCCAGTCATTAAGGACCCTGCGCCCCAAATCTACATACTATTTTCAGTCACTGTGCTTCTGGGGGAGACAGTTTGCAGACTTCCAATCCCCCTCCAGACAGGCAAGAGGGATTCCAGAAGAACGGGTTTCCTGGGTGCTAGGCAGAGGTCTCATGGATGTCAACGCAGCCACTGAAGTCTGTATAGTTAGAGTCCATCCAGCGGTACCATTCTCTACAGTCTGGTATTCCACTCATTCAGCTGAGCTCATTATGGCTAAGAGCCACGCTCAACTACCTGTCCTCAGACTAGCAGGGATAGCTGGTGACCACTCTAACTGGGGTTGGGATGGAATTCTATCAGGGGCATCAGAGGGGCCTTCCTAGAGGAAGTGACATTTATTTTTGAAGGGGAAGTTTACCAAGTAGGAAAAGAACGTGCTCTTAGCTAGAGAAGAAGGCCTGACTGGCATGGAGGAGGGAGGGTGTGACATCTAGAGTCAAAAGTACTGACAGAAGGGTTTGGTGGGCTCACAGGGCAGATGGCACAGTCCACTGATCTGGGTGTCAAAGTGACCCAGGTGATGTGTTAAACTTGCAGCCGTAGCCCCTGAATGTGTTGCTCCCAACCTTCTGGGTCCAGGCCTTGTGCAAACGGGTAAAGGGTAGGACCTAGGCTTTAGGGACAGGGGCTATGTCTCCTTGGTCTGTTTAGGGAAGGCTTGAGGCCCTGGAGCCCAGAAGGGGCAGGCTGAGCCTGTCACCATGGCAGTTTGTGGGCAAAGTCTCTTGGCAGAGGGGAGATTGCGCTGCCAGCCACTTCCTCTGGTTCCTTCCCTTTGCCTGATGTCACGGTTACCTCGGTCTGCTCTGGGGTGAGGCTGAGGTCGGGCGGAATCAATTTCAGCCAGGTTTCTGAGGCCTAGATGCAGGTCAGCCAGGGGAGCTGTCACTTCTGGTTCATTTTCAAAGGAGGCTATGGGCCTGGGAGGTGTCGGGTGTGGAGGCATTGACGGGGCACCTCCCCAGCAGCTTCCCAGGAGGGCCAGTGTGGCTTAAGGAGAAGTCCTGAGGTGGTGGGGAAGGAGGAAGTAGGCTGCTCTGCCAGGGTCTGTGTCAGGGGCCAGAGTGCCAGGCTGGGGCCCAGGCTGGGCCCTCTCCTCCCTCATGCACTTGATTATGCCAGAAGTGTGGAGAGAGAGGGTGCTTGCTTTCCTGGATGATGTCCCTTTGGACTGCCAGAGTCACCCCCTAACCTTACCCCACTCTAGAAGTGACAGAGTTGGCAAGCCCAGAGCAACTTCACAGCTTGTGGCCTCTGACTTGGAGCTGTCCCCAGCCCAGCTGGCCCGCTGAAGCCTCCAGATTTCCCTGGTTGGCAGGGACAACACAAGGCACCCCAACAGAAAAACCCTGAAGAAACGTGGCTCAGTTGGCAAAATGTTTGCCTAACAGTCACAGGCCCTAGGTTCAATACCCAGTACTTAATAAATTGTGGGTGGTAGCCTCCAGCTGTAATCCTAGCACTCAGGAAGTGAGGCAAGAGGATTGTAAACTCAAGGTCATCTTTGACCACATAATGAGTTGGCGAACAGCCTTGGCTACATGTGACGCTGCCTCAAAATTTTTTGTTTTCATTTTTAATAGAAAGGTTGAAACTGGTAAGACCTGAGTTCAAAATCTGCCTCTGCCATGTCCTTGTGGAGTGAGCGGCCTTGGATAAAGTGAAGTTTTAAGGCTCAGACTTACTGTCTACAAAATGGGACAGGGACAGCACCTTCCCGTAAGACTTGGCTTGAGGATAGAGTGGTGTGTGTTGAAAGTGTTTGTCAAAGTAGGCAAGAGGCAGCTCACATTATTCCTGGTAGTGAAAACCTAGCAACTGTTAGCCGGTGGGTGGGTGGGTGGTGAGTTTTTGCCCTCCTGGGCCTTGTTTTAAGAGTCCTATATTCCTTGGAGGATAAAGGCTGGCTTGTAACCCCAGAGGATCCTGGGATGTGTCCTGCCACTCTTCTTAGCTTTGTCACAGCTGTAGTCTTGGGGGAGAACTAAAAAAAAAAAAAAAAAGTCCAGCCAGGTGAGGAAGCAGAGTAACCGGGGGCATCCTGGGGGAAAAGATCAGAAGTTTGGAGGGCCAAGAAGAGGTGCCATATTGGTAGTGAGGGTTTGAAATCCCAACAGAAGAGGTGGGGTGAAGACAGTGTGGGAGGGGTTGGTGCCGAACACGAACCTGGGTCTCTGCCCAAGGTGTTTTTAAAGGAAGTGCCTGGGAGCTGCTGGCCTGGAAAAAATCACACCCAGAGGGCTTGAGCCAGGCAGAACAGGTTGCCCCACCCACTCTGGAGGAACCGCCCGCCTCCAATGAGTGGACTGGCCAGGCTCCCAGCCCCAGAAACTCTGGCTGAGCCAGGTAGCCCTGCCCTCAGAGAACACCGGCTCCTCCCAAGGATGCCCACCTGTTCCGAGGACTATCCACCGATGACCGGGAGACCGGTCCATCTCCGCAGCCAGAGGGGTTTGCTGCTGAGATGTGGGTGAGCAAGGGGGATCTGTCCCCCTGTTTGTCCTCCTGTCAGGTGGGAAGCTGTCCTCAGAGTCACCCATGGTGTCTAATCGGTGGCTCTGTGCCCTCACAGCTAGACGAGGAAGAAGAGCGAAGGAAAAGGCGCCGAGAGAAGAACAAAGTCGCTGCGGCCAGATGCCGGAACAAGAAGAAGGAACGCACGGAGTTTCTGCAAAGGGTGAGCCAGTGGGGCAGCTGTGCCTGGGAGCTGTGCAGGGGTTGATGTGCTCTGTAGCCAGGGACATCATCGGACCCTGTGCCGCCTGGACAAGGTGGAAGGATCCATTTTTTCCTCCATTGAGCTTAGACCCTGGGTACTGATTGACCCAGTGGCCCAGACCTGGGACTATCCATTTTGGCCCCCTGTGGCCACCGTGTTCTAGGGTACATGCTAATGAAGTTTGGTGTTGGGGGCCATGCCATGTCTGTGGGCAGTGGATGTAGGTCCTGGGCTGGCCACCAGGGAAAAACCTCCCTTTATTGCAATATCTTATCTATCCTGCATCCTGCACTGGCCAGCCCTTAGCCCCACTGCAGATGACCTCTGAAGTCTTTGTTGCTGCCTCCATAGACCAGAGGTCAGTCTGTATGTGTAGGTCAGCCTCCGGTTGCTGCCCTTTGCCTCCTGCTATCACCTGCCTTTTTACTCATGATTTGCTTAGCACAGTACTTGCTCTTTCTCCCCCAGGGTCCTGTCTCTCAGCTCTTGCCTTTGTCTCAAAAATGATGACAGTAAAGGGAAGTGGGTGGAAAGCTGAACAGCCCCCTAGTAGTCAGCAGTGCCCCACTCCAGTTATTGGTTTGTTACTGAACAGTAATAGCATTAGTATATGCTAACTTAATGGGCAGGCATTATTAATCGATGAGCCACCGCAATGATGAGCAACAGTCTCGAATATTTGCAAAGCCAGGCACTGTGCTAAGTGCTGCATGTGTGATCTCATTTTGTTGGCAGAGGTAGCCAGCGAAGATAGGGATCTTTGTGGCTTGCTTTCTGCAGGTGAGGAAAGTGCAGGAAAGATAGTGACCCGCCCAGGTCTCTCAGCCACCAAAGGGTGGGACTGATGTCAGTGCCTGCTACTAAGCTCAGGCCTTCCTGTTCCTAATCCCACTGTGACTCTCAGTTCCTTGGCAGGTTCATTCATTCATTCATTTATTAATTAACAAGTGCGGGAAATGTCCAGTGGTACGTTAGGCACCCTGTTAGTAGGGCATAGCCAGAGCGAACATCGTCCTTTCCTGGGAGACGAAGATGTAAGGCTGGATCAGCCTGATGCTCTCCAAACTGGGGTCTGTGTTTCTCTCTCATGTTTGCCAGAACAGAGTGGGCCATGTGTAGACCCTGAGCTGTGGGCACCCTGGGCAGGGTTGTGCTTATTAACAGGACTGGGAGGTCTTATGGTACGCAACACTAGATTTGATTGTTGAGCATTTCTAAGACACGAGCCTTAAAGGTGAGGGGAGCACCCCGTGCCGAATGTTCAGCATCAAGTACCTGATGGATAGAGCCAGGAGGTGCTGGCAGGCTTCATAGGAGGAGTTTCTCAAGTGATTCCAACTTGCTAGGTCTTGTCAACCAGTTAGCAGGCAAGATGTGCCCCCTGCAGAGGCTCTCAGTGACACACCAGTTCAATAGATAGTCGGTGCCTGATAAACAGCTCTTCATTCTACAGAAACTCGCTAAGCACCTACTGTGTGCTTATATAGTCAGTGCCAGATGAACAGCTCTTCATTCTACAGAAACTTGCTAAGCACCTACTGTGTGCTTACATAGTCAGTGCCAGATGAACAGCTCTTCATTCTACTAAAACTCACTAAGTGCCTACTGTGTGTCTACATAGTCAGTGTCAGATGAACTTGTCAAATACCCAATGTGTGCCAGGCATTCCACATGGGTACAACATTTCAATAAGGTAGCCGACCCAGAGCCTCCCGCGTAGAATGCTTCTACATGCTGGCTCGTCTGAAATAGACCAGTGTATCCCTGTTGCCCTGGCCCAGTTTTTAAGAAACCTTCTTCCACTCTTGTGAGTGTCCCCATTACATGATACTATCTGTAGTCGTGGGGAGCCATGACAGGGTTCAAAAGGAAAAGGGCACCGGTCAGAGGAGTCCTAGGGCAGTAGTACTGTGTTGTCCCAGGAAGAGAAGTGGCCACTAAGAAGGAGAAAACTATGTGACCTTGGGTCTGGAAAGCGGCACCTCGTGGACCCCAGCCCAGTCCTGTTCCCTAGACAGCCCTCCCCACCTGAGGCCTTGGAAGCAGAAGACTGGGTGTGAAGGCGAACCACTGTGCCGCCAGAGGCTACAGACCTGAGTGACTCTAATAGTGTAATTGTTTTCTTTTTTTAAAGATTTATTTATTTTATTTATTGCATATGAGTGCTTTATCTGCAGAAGAAGGTATCAGATTACATTATAGATGGTTGTGAGCCACCACGTGGTTGCTGGGAATTGAACTCAGGACCTCTGGAAGAGCAGGCGGTGCTCTTAACCACTGAGCCATCTCTCCAGCGTAATTGTTAACGCTCACCCACACCCTAACCTCTGGACACCCATATGCAACTCAGAGACTATCTCTCAGAGAGTTCGAGTCTCTAGACCAACAGGCCTTTGGGTGCGTCAGTTCATCCCTCACAGACCTTATGCCTATCCCAAAGCCTCCATCTGCCCCGAGGAACGGCAGCCTGGCATGTCTCTCTGCTATGACACCAGCTCCTGATGTGCCACTGTGCCCAACACAGGGTTCTCTGGGCCCTGGAGGCAGTGAGACCATTTTACATTCCCAAGATGCTCTGTGCTCTTGCTTCCTAGGGCTCTCCTCCTGGAGGTCACATTGGCCCTGGGAGGATGAGAAGGGCCCCCGCCGCTGATGGATTCCTGATGGTGGGGTATAGCTTTCCTCTGCTGCCCAGCACTTTCTTCAGGTTGCCCAGACTCCAAGAAATGGGCAAAGCTGTTCACAGTAGCATAGCTGCTTCCCAACCCTTAGAAAAAGCTGATGGTACTCTGTTTTATGTCCCCTAGAGCATTTTAAAATATAAAGTCAGGGCAGGGAGATGGCACAGGCCTTTAATTCCAACACTCGGGAGACAGAGGCAGGGGGATATCTGAGTTTGAGGCCAGCTATGTCTACAGAGCAAGCTCCAGAACAGCCAGGTGTTTGTGTGCATGTGTGTGCGTGTCCTAGGCCAGTCATACTATTTTTTGTGAGGAAACTGGCATCAATGACTCAGAAAGGGTCATACAGATAGGATAAAAAGCTAGGGGACCTAACCCCTCAACTTCTTTTTACTAAGCTCACTGATGACCATGTAGGAGACAAAATCTTAATTTATACCAATTCTATTCTAAGTGAACAAATGGTTTCAATTTTTTCAGTGCAGTAAATATCCCCCAGAAATCAGCACAAGTAAACAGAAACAAAGACACGGTCACCCTCTATAGCTGAAGTACAGAAGATCCCAGCCTGGTTGCTTCCTCATCCATGAGGCAAACACTGCTGTTAGAAATCTAGAAACCTGTGCAGACCGTATTACCCCCCCCCACACATATGAGTCTGAGGCAGGGAGATCCCAAGTGTGAGGCCAGCCTAGGCTACCTAGTGAAAACTGTCTCAAAAACAAACAAACATGAAAAATTATCTTTATAAACCCTACAAGCCACTGTTTTGTTTTGGTTTTTTTTTGTTGTTTGTTTGTTTGTTTTTCAAGACAGGGTTTCTCTGTGTAGCCCAGGCTGTCCTGGAACTTACTCTGTAAACCAGGCTGGCCTCAAACTCACAGATACCTGCCTGTCTCTGCCTTCCAAGTGCTGGGATTAAAGGCCTGTGCCATCAACACCTTGCTGAAAAGCCACTGTTATAAACATGTTTTAACAATAGTCTTCTGAGCACAGATTCTGTAATCGCACAATAAATAGCCATGTAGAGGCAGCCAGGGACTCCATGAGCACAGGAGGGAGTCAAATGTGAGAACAGTTAGTGATGCTAGGACAGTGAGGCCAAGTTGCCCAGACCTCACCTGTCTGTTTTGGAGGAGGTAGATCTGTGTGGTGTTAAATGTTGTCTCGTATTCTTCTCTTGGGTTTTTTCTTACTGTTTTGGGTTTGGGAGACAGAGTCAAGTATAGACCAAGCTGGCCACAAGCTTATTACTATGTAGTCAAGGCTGGCCTTGAACTTCTAACTCCCTGCCTCCGGTTTCTGAGGGCTCCAATTGTCCATGTTCAGCCAGCCATGTCCATCTTGAGCTTCAGACACACTGGAACCAAGACCGAACTCCTTCCAGATTCCATTTAGCACGCTCCAGCCCATCTTCCCTCTCAGCCTCCATTCTAGTCCTACCCAGCCACCTCTTCCTCTGTCCTTCTCCAAAGCCTGGGAGTCCTTAGCTAAGGCGTGCTCAGCCGCCTTGGAAGCATCTTTCTTTTCCCTACCCTCTTCCTGCTCGAAGGTGAAAAGAAGGATTCCTTAAGCCCCTCTAACCCTTCAGTTTACACTGTGCTTTCCCAGTAGCAGCTCTTCTAATCCGGAAGATCCTCACCTCTCTATGCATGCGTGGACAAGATAATTTGCTCTAGACTCAGATTCTAAGCCTACGGTATTTGCATAGCTGCCATTCGGCTCTGTCCTGCTTTCTCCGTCATGAACCCTCCTGTGCCCTTGAGGGCAGTGAGCACACCCATCCCTGGTTATGTCTCCACACATGGCAGTGTGCCTCTGTCTCTTCTCTCTACTGAAGAGTTTCTCACCCAGAGTTCCTTCCCTCGCCCCGCCTACCACCTGAAGTCCGCTCCTTGCCTTGCTGTTAGCACTTTTTGCTGGTCTCCTACACTCGAAACGGCTGGTCACTAGCTGGGCCTAGCTGTGCGCTGAGTGAACACTCCTCAGGAGCTATGAAGGGGGGCCCAGGTGCGGGGGGGCGCCATGGGCTGTTCATAGGCTTTGGATTCCCCAAAGTATTCATCGACATGGCAGGCTGAGGCACATCCTCTGAGGTGGGTAGATGGCCCTGAGGCTTTCTGATACAAAGGCTGAGGACAATCTGAAGATTGTGTTAGCAGCTGGGGGTGGGGGGGGGGGGTGGGGGAATGGAAGAAATACTAGCCATCTCTCAGAATTCTGAGAACTGCGGACCAGCATTCCAGTCTTGTCTCAGCCTGTCCCATTAAAAGCCACTATAGATGCTTTTTTAAAAAAATATTTCCCTCTCTTAGCATTTCTTTTCTCCTTTTTGAAGCTGTTGCTCTGGGTGATTGGTCCTAAAGCCTGCCTCCCTCAGCCATTCCAAGCTCCCTGAGAGCCTGTGCAGCCAGCCACCTCAGAGATGCGCACAAGGAACAACCTTGATAGGCTGGCAGTGTGAGGAGGATACCACCCCCACCCCCCACCCCCATGTGGGGACTCCCACCAAAGACTCCGTGTCTCAGAGGGAGGCTGCCCCCAATTGCACCCCACTGGGCAGAAGGACCTGTCACACAGGCAGTTGCAAGCTCAGCCTGCTCTGTGACTAATGCCAGTCTCTTAGTATGCACACTTGGTGTGGGGGGGGGGGCGCCTGGAAGGTCCTTGTGAGGTTGGCCTTGGTGTGTGGCAGTCACAGCATCTTCACTCTCCATCCTCTACCTGCCAGTCACTCTGCCTTAGCTGAGACAGCCAAACCTTCTCCAGACCGGAGGACAAAGTAATTCCCTCACTGGCCTGAGGAGGCTCCTCAGCTCACAGGAGGAGAGCCTTCAGTTACTGGCTCTTAGAAAAGCAGGAAGGTCCCATTGCTGTGCTCTTCCATCCTGCTGTGCAAGCCCCAGGCCTTCAACAGGCATGCTGTTCACCTGTCCCTACTGTGACACACAACCCCCATACCCATCACATCCTCAGCATCCTCCTTTCCTCTGTCCAGGGCCAGGAGTGTGTTGGGAGTCTCATCCAATAGCAGTTTGAAACCTCATTTCCTGTCCAATAGGTTGCTTGTTGATTGCCTGTCTGTGGGTGGAGCGCCTAGATTATGGGGCATACCAAGGGAGGAAGGGGAAGAAGCTCTAAATAATTGTGAGCTAATGGCTAGGAGGCACATGTTTTAGGGGAATGGCTCACAGTGTTTATCAATTCCAGTTGTCAAGACCATCCCACCGTACCTTTGACACATAGCAAAGCACTTGGTTTTGGCTGCCACCTATGGGCGATTTTGGTTTGTTTGGTTTTCCCTGGATTTCTGAGAGATTGCATCCACTGAGACCAATGAGGATACTGGGACTCGAACTCGGGTCCTTGGATTCTCTGGTTCTCTGCCAAAACAAGCTAAGTTCATAACTGCTGAGCCATCTTCTCCAGCTCTATGGGCCATTTTGGGTCCTCTGCCCTTCATGACCTACTCCCGATCCACCTGGTCTCCATTCATTGCCTGCCTGTCGGCCACCCCCTCCCTCCTCCTTTTTTTTTTTTTTTTTTGTGTGCAAAAATCTTATTGCAGGGGAGCATTGGTGTGGGTTTTTGGTCAATAGCAAGGAAACCATGAGGGACGGGAGAGAGAAAGCATATAGACTGGGCTAGCCCCCGGCGTATCATCTGAACCCTTCCTACCATGAGAGAGGCCATTACTCTGTGACAGGGTCCTGTCTGCAGAAAGTCATTCACCCCAGGTACTCAGCCTTCAGTGGGACCTGGCAGGCAGAAAGGCGTGCCAGCAGTGTAGGGGCCAGCCAGAGTGCCTGGGCACCTCTCGGGAGCAGACTGGTAGTGACGGCTGATGGTGTGTCTCTGTGTGCACAGGAGTCGGAGCGGCTGGAGCTCATGAACGCCGAGCTGAAGACGCAGATAGAGGAGCTGAAGCTGGAGAGGCAGCAGCTTATCCTGATGCTCAACCGACACCGCCCCACTTGCATTGTGCGCACGGACAGTGTCAGGACTCCCGAGTCTGAAGGCAACCCGCTGCTGGAGCAGCTGGACCGGAAGTGACTGAAGACCCAGAGGAGGCATCAGAGGAAGAGGAGGGGGAGGAGCAGCGAAGGCGACAGGGGAGCGAGCGAGGGCCCCTCCTGCACACAGGACAAACTCCATGATGAGGCTTAGCAGAACTGGCCTCCAGCCGGCTCTTTTTAAAAACTCAGCCCAGCCACATGTGAGCGGACTTGACGAAACCGGAGGGACCAAGCGCTGAGACCAAAGTTGACCCGCAGGTAGGGGCAAGCCCCACTCCAGGGCCCAGCTTGAAGGGCACCTGAGCCGGAGAAATGTCCAACCAGGTAGCCTCCTCAGGCACTCCTCGGGCCTCTCTGCCACGACCCCCACCCAAGGGACTACCAGGAAGCCAAGAAAAGCCATGTGTCGCAAACACAGTGTGGCCGAGGATGGAACTCAGCGTGGACTGCAGTCCACCTTCCCCAGCCCTGCCCAAGCCTGCTGGAAAGGGGTACACTGTGGGGCTGTGTCGGCCCTACCCAGGTGGCGCAGCTTGGTGGCCCTGCTGGAATTTGCTGTGGCACTGAGGCGCGGGCGCCCTTCCAAAGCACACACTCAATCAATGAATGTTTACAGACTGGCTGTCCTGGCGGGCCTTCCAACTGCACACTTTTTTTTTTTATACTTTCTTTTTTTTTAAATATTTTTTACAAAAAAAGATTTTATACGAGCAATATATATATATGGATTTCTATAATCACTCGATGTGACACAGTACAAATATGCTATGGTCTGTTGTTACAGACAGCCACCCACCAGTTACAGCCGTTGTAATTCCTAAGTACTGTAGGCTCTGGGTGTTGGGGGGGGTGGCCAGGCGGGTGGGGTACATTTCCATCCTTGTTAAACCCTTCCTAGTACTCAGTCCTGTATCGCTCAGTAAACATTGCTCTTAATTACCCAGCTGCCTCGAGTGGTGTCTGCCCAGGGAGAGGGCATGCCCAGGGCAGGAGTTGTTTGGAGTAGTTTCCATGGCTGCCTGACAGGTAAGTCTGAATATGCCCATTTCACAGATGGGGAGGCCAAGGCCTAGAGATGTTAAAGAAGTCCGCATATACCATTTTGAGCACTTGCTTCCTTTTGGGGGGACAAATTTTTTCAAATATTTATTATTATTATTATTATTATTATTATTATTATTATTATTTTAAAGTGCATGTGTGCACGTGTGTGTGTGTGTGTGTGTGTGTGAGAGAGAGAGAGAGAGAGAGAGAGAGAGAGAGAGAGAGACAGAGAGACAGAGAGACAGAGAGAGAGAGAGAGAGAGTGTGGGTGTGTGGGTGTGTATACATGCATAGGTTAGGATTTGGATCCCCCCCGGAGCTGGAGGTAAAGGCTGTGGTGAGCTACCTGACGCGCTTGCTGAGGATTGAACTTAGGTCCTCTTTGTGCTCATAACTGCTGAACTATTTGTTTTGTTTGAGCACATCCTTGAGGATACCAGGCACTTCAGTGAGCTTAACCTTTGCTGGGGAATAAACCAGCCTTTGCGCCGTGGAGCCTAGCAATGGGCTCACCTTGTGCTTGCTTGCTTGCTTGCTTGCTTGCTTGCTTCAAAGCCATCTTCCTCCATCTGCGTGGCAGCATAAGGGGTTGGGGCAGAAGAAGAAAATAAGTCATTAATAAACAGTTGGTCCCTCTCTTTTTCACCTTGAGTTCCCTCCATCCAACTTGCTTGGTGTAGTCTATCTATCAAGCGCCCCAGCCTGGAGACAGAGACTGGCTGATTATGGGGTGTTCTTTCAACACTGTCCAGCCGGGAAGAAAAGGAATGTGAGGATATTTAAGAGCCCTTCAAAAGGCCTGTAGATGCCCCTGCAGGGTTACTGTTTACCCCAGGCTGTGGCTTGGCTAGTTCCCTGCTGGGAAGCCAAGAGCTGGTCCTTCTTAGGCTGTGTGGATGGCTGTCTCCCCAGGCCAGTGACCTGCACTACTGTCTCTGCCATGGTATCTTTCCCCTCTATAGTGACAGTCACTGGCTTCACCATCAGGGTGTTTCCTGTGTATCACACATGGCTGGTGTGTTTCAGCTGGTTCACATAGCCTTTGGGGGAGATCCATGCTCTAGCTCAGCTAGAAAGACAAGGCAGAGAGAAGAACGTCACCCAAGGTCACAGAGCTGCTAGGTGGCGGTGCCGGGGATTCTATTCGAAGCTCTTCTGCTGAGTAACAGCTGGGCCTGCACCTCCCTGGAAAAGGAAAGGCTCTGAGTTTGATTTGTTTGTGATGAGACCTGAGCTGGTAGAGGATCACAGCAGGAGGTGGGCATGATGGCACAGAGCTCTGTGAGCTCACGGTGCACACCGAGTCCCCAGCTCTAATGCCCATTTACAAATGAGAGCTTTATGGGTTGTTGTTGTTGTTGTTGTTTGTTTTGTTTTGTTTTGTTTCTTAATCTCTAAAGTGGGACAGTAGGATCCTTGTCTTATGGGATGTTGTCAGAATCAAAGAAGGGATGGAGGTACGCGGTACTGTCCTGCCTTCTGTTAGGGAGGCTGGTTGGTATTTATCACATGAAGTTATTTGAGGACCTTTTCATCTCTGAAGGCAGGCTGCATGGTTTGTGTTCTGATCACGTCTTGTCCCTGAGATGTGATAGATGCCTGGGACCCAACACTCCCAGGCTCCCACAGCTGTGTGCTAACTCAACATTCCCTCCCTGGCTGTCCAGCTGAGTTTTGTGTGGTCACAGCCTGACAAAAGCTAGCTGAGACACCTTCACCATTGCTGGCTAGGCAGGAACCAGCATCGGATGGTCAGGGTGTGGGCTGAAGGAGGCTTTCACCTTCCTCAGTGGGACTCTGGTGAGAGAAGTGTACCTAGTGGCGCAGTGATGACCAGTGGTGGCAGAGCATTTTCTCTGAGATGGCAGGTTCCTCCCTGAGAGTGTGCTTGGCAGGAGCTCTGTCACAGGCTCCCCCCCCAAAATGCCCAAGAATCCACTGACCCTCTGTTTATGCTAAAGGAAAACTGGAGGTGACCTAATTGCCTGTGGATGGTGCTTCACAGAATCGAATGTTAGCCCTTAGAAAAGAGCCTCAGCTATGTTTATCATTATGGGGCGAGCAAACTACAGAAGGATGTTGTGTGTGGGATGGTCCTCAATGCGGAAATCAATAATTATTAAGGACACACAAGGATCTGGGCAACGGGCGGACCAGCAAATGCAAGAATGCTATAAATATTGAAGCCAGTGACTGGGATTGACCCTGCCGGTAGGCAGGGACCAGCGGTGGCTTCTATAAGGGTAAGTAGGACACAAGGTTTCAGTTGTTATGTGTGACTGTTCCTATCCATGTAAGCATGGTCATCAAGTGTAGAGTAACTCCAGACTTGTCAGAAGGCCGGCTCTGTGCTCAAAGGCACGATTTCTATTCCTTCCCTCCTTTGTCAGGTCCGAGTTTCCTGATAAAAGAGAGCAAATCGCAATGTAAATACAAGATTTGGTCATCCCCAACTCCCTCCCCCCCACCTGCCCAATTCTTTCCTTAGCAAACTCAGGAAATAAAAGCCACTCTGAAATTACAACGTCTTGCAACACTTGCCTCTGACTTTGTGCAAGTTCAGTTCCTTGCCTGGAGGGGAAGAGAAGCAATTTGGAGGCCTGTGAGTCTGGCGAGGGTGCCTTGAAGGTGTCACCCTGGAGAGCTTGCCTCTGCTCTGGTTCAGCACCCTCCCGGTGCCTGAGCACTGGGGTGGCTGAGCAGCTAAGGCACCAAAGGCGTGTTCAAAGCTAACTTCTGCTCCTTAGACTCTCTCCTGCCCAGCTGACTTTGCAACCCACAGTGCCCCTTCAATAGAGAAGCCAGAGTGTGGGGGCAGTCTCTGAAGGACAAGTCCCCACTTGGTCCTGGAGCTTGGTTTCCTGTCCCTGCTGTGACTGTGACGTTACCATGGGTTAAATGACTTCTGAGCAACACATATTTTCTTATCTCCCAGCTCAGGATTTCAGAAGTGTAAAATGTCTGTCACTGGGCTAACGACAAGGCACTGACAGGACTGTAGCTTCTGAAGACTAAGGGGGAGAATCTGTGTCTTTGGGTTTTTTTTTTTCCAGAGCTGATGTTCACAGTCCTCGATTCAGAGCTTCTTCAGTCTCCAAGCAGTAGCTCCCGAGTCCTCTTCAGCCCTATGCCCCTAATACTGACCCAGGCCCTTGTCCTTGCACCGCCATCAATTCATCAACTGAGCCATCTCCCTGAGCCCACTACAGTTTTACAAAGACCTTTGCGATAACATTGTCCCCACCCAGATCATCTATGATTAATCTTTTTATTTCTAAGGCTGATTAACAACCTTATCTTTACAACGCAGACTTAGGTCCCCCTGGTTTATGACAACAGGACCCAGGGATTAGAACGCGGTCCTCTCTGCACTGGCCGTTATTCTGCCTGCCACCCAGGAAATGAAGACTTGGAGATCCTTAATTATGGTCCTTCCTGCCACCAGGGAAAAAAATACATGCCTTGCGAGCATCATAGGATGTGCTTGTGAGCTACTCGATCCACCCCCACCCACCCACCCACCCCTCCCCGTGCCTGGTGCACAGAGCTATGCACAGACAGACAGATGTGAGACACATGGCCCAGTGCAGAGATAAACACACAGTCACAGATACGCACAGGTGCATGCACAGTCAATACCAAACATTGAGATTCCCCCCTTAGTCCTTTGTATTAGGTTCTGAAAATCTGAAACAAACCACTTTACCACATCGATGTTATCTTGGTCATTTGGGAATGTCTTAAGTTTGGTTAACAGGAAGATTAGTTAAGCTGGATGCGCAGTTTTAGACTAAGAACTGGAAATCAAGACCCGCACAAAACCAAGCATCTCATTGTTCCTGCTTGAAGCAGGGAGGGGCTCATAATGGCCGTCCTGAGCTTCGAGGCTTCTAAGGCAGGAAGACCTTTGCATCTGGGAGTGTGACCCCTGGTAGGTTGACCGTGCTCCAGGAGACGCCTACACCCGTGTGTGTATTGGCAGCACAAACTGGACTCAATAGATTACATTTTTTTTTTTTAAGGACTTGAGGTTGGGAATAGATAGAAAGTAGATGCAGGGGTGAGAGAGCGAGGAGTAGAGACTTGCAATGTGGTCAAAATACATTATATGACTGTATCAAATTCTCAAAGAATAAATATAAATGCCATCTTTAACTATTTTGAGAGACTGATTTCTTGCTAGGCTTCTAATGCAGCCAAAGCACACCTAGACCTTCACTGCTGTAAAGGACGGTGCTGCCCTGGGTGGTCTGCCCTGGACACCTGCTGTGCTCTTTTCCAGTCCTCTAACTCTGCTTTTTTCTCATAGCCTACTCTGAACAGGCGTGAACCACTGCATACAGGCACACCCAGATGGTGCCTCCTACAAGTAGAGGCCCTGAACTGAGCAGGTGTGAACCACTCCACACAGGCACACCCAGATGGCACCTCCTACAGGTAGAGGCCCTAAAAGTCCTGCTTCCTGTCCTGGAGGTCATCTGTGCCACACATACAACCTGGAAATTCGGGGACTCCGTGATTCTAGAGCCTTCTATGATTCCGAGTAGGGAGGAGGTTGTTTTTTCCTTCCATCCTCCAGACACACGGTCCTGAGGCCTCTCCCACAGTCCCAGGGAAAGTCTCAGAGGGTTAGAGAAAGGCCAGGGGGCAGAGGCAGGGGGGGGGATGGGGGGGGGGTGCTGCACAGGCAAGTCTGCCCCATGACACGTTATACTGGTTGCCCTCCTTGTGTCCTTCCTGCTCCCCCTCCCCCACCCTTGACCAAGCACTTGAGCATAAGGCTGTGTTTCAATATGTGCTCTACGGGAGCCAGGCTAAGCCAGGTGCTCGCAGAAGTGGTGGGCAGGGCAAAGAAGAACGCCTGGCCTGTGCGAACAGAGCCCATGGACTGAGGTGTGACGCGGGTGGAAAGAGCCTCTGTGCCACCTGAGTGCTCCCGAGGCCACTTGCAAAGCTTGAGCTCATGGCTACCTTATGCCGTCTGTTTGGGGAGTCAGCTGACTGGAAGCTCTGTGAAAACCAGAATTCACCTTGGTAGTGTTTGAGGCAGCCCTTGGCTGCATAGCACCAGGGCTTGCTGTGCTGAGACCTGAACCCAGAATTAGACTGTAAAGGTAACAGACCCGTCTATGAATGAATAGGCCTTGATGAATTTCCTTTCTTTAAAAAAAAAATGTCTGGAAAAAAAAGTCTGTCTATCTATCTATCTATCTATCTATCTATCTATCTATCTATCTGTGTGTGTGTGTCTGTCATCTGTCTGTCTGTCTACATACCACAATGTCTGTCTGTTTACATGCCACAGTATGCATGTGGAGGTCAGAGGACAGCCTATAGGCATCTGTTCTCTCCTTCCATCATGTGGTTCTGAGGGACCACATCCTGGTGCTCAGCCTCAGCAGAAAGCTCATCTCACCAGCCTCTGATGATTTTTTTTTTTACATCAAATTCACAGCCCTAAAAGAGAACACCCTAGGCAACAGAGCCTAACACCTGAAGTGGGAGCATTTGGGTAAATGAGAATCATGAACCCCCATGGTGTTTATCCTCAGGCCCACCTCTGCCACACTCACCTCCAGGCAGACAAGCAAGGCCTTGTGTCCGCACAGATAAGAAAAATACAGCTCCTGTCCAAAAAGGCCATTGCTTGCTTGTTGGCAGAAGCCCAAACCCTGGCTGACAGCGGTCTTCACAATCCAGGAGATTTGTGGGAAGGGATGTATCTCAGCATCATCCAGCCACAGCCTGGAGAACAGGAGTGATCACCCATGACTCCAAGCACCAGCATCAGCACCAGCATCAGCATCAGCATCTGGGGTCCATCTTGCTGCACTGCCCGTGTAGCTCCTCAAAACCTACAAATGATGCTGGCCTATAAGTGTTCCTAGCAATGTCTCCTTGGGGAGTTAGGTAAGGGCCCAGAAATTCCAGGAGGAGTTGACATATGAGATGGGAAGATTGTCATCTCATGGGTCTCTTTGACCCAGAGGCACTCCCCCGGGTGATGGGAACATTATGGTGAGGGATGCCAACATCTTGGAGGAAAACTGAGCACTGGCCATTCTGCAGCAAGGGTTGACCATAGGGAGAACTGCCTGACGTCAGGGGCAATAGTGGAGTTGCAGAATGGGAGAGGCCAGAGGCCTGGTAGGAGACATGATGGACACCATTACGTTATGGACATCAAAGTCCTCATTAGTGTCTGGGTGAAGTCAGCTCACAGGCCCAGAATGCAGTGGTGGAAGGGCACTAGAGACTCTGCTGAGAGGATCCCTGCATCCCTAGAACATGCTACAGTAGGGAAATAGACTGCTCAGATCGTCTGAGGATGAAGATGCTTGGAGGCTGCAGGGTTATCATGTTCATTCTTGACATTCAGTGGCTTTTATGGGAAAAGCTGATACCTCACCCTCTGCACAACTGCAAAGGAAACGCTCCTGCAGCAAGAACTCGGAGGATGTGGGATCCAACAGACCACTGTTGGATTCACAGTTTGACCCCCTGGGAAAGGTGGGGTGCATACAGTGATGGTAGACTACAGTGAGCCTAGACTGTTCCTGCCCCCTGTGCTCTGGGTGTATTATCCTGAGAACAGATAATACCGCTTGGTCACTCAGCAGTACCGTTTTCACTTTCCCTCAGCAGGTAGGATAAAAAGTAGCTCACTCTGGTTGGTACCGTGGCTTGGACATTGGATGTCCCCCAAGGGCCTATGTGTTAGTGATGTGGTCCTCAGCCGGTAGCGCTGTTAGGAAGTGGTTGGACTTTTAAGAAGTGTAGCTCTGGGGGAAGGAAGTTGGGTCATTAGTGGTGTGCCCGTGAATAGGATATTGGGACCTCAGCTCCTTCCTCTCTCTTTGGGTCTCCTGGTTGCTAGGAGGTGAGTGGTTTCCTTTGCTATGCGTTGGAGCCTGGAACTGTGGTCTCTGCCTCAGACAAGCCCAAGCAACCTGGGACTGAAGCCTCAGAATTAATGAACTAAGATTAACCCCCTAATGGCATGATCATCTTGGGTATTCGGTTGGAGTGATGGAAAACTGGCTAATACAAAGGGCAGCTGTTTGCAAGTCTACTGATTGGTCAATATACCCTCCCCAAGTTTCACCCATGGGAAAGGCAGAGGCAGCCATTCACCACCCAGCTCAAGGATTACTTTGACCCTCCTGTTCCCCCATCTGAGTGTGATCCATGGGACGTTTGGACCTCTTGACATTCTGTAGTGTCCCGGAGGTCCCACTGGATGGGCGCCATTATGTTCATGAGACCCACAGAGCTAGATGTGCCAATCGCTAGAGGCCTAGTGAGCCACAAAGGTGGTAGGCAGTGGGAGAGAAACCCTAGATGGATCTGTAGGTCTGCCACATTGATGACATTCCCACTGGTCCGTTGGTCCGAAGGATCGTGAAGCATCCCCTTCAAACTGAAGCTCGAGTTACTGCATATTACACCTGTCACACTGAGAGAGGCGTGGGCCTTAGCAGACTCTGGATTTGGAGACGGCATACATACATACACACATGGTGTGTTAGGAATAGTGCTCTAGCCCACATGTCGGTGACTGGGAAAGCCACCAGTTTTCAGGCTCTGCCCCTGTAGCTCATTTGCATCTATACCATGTAACTAAAGGAGGCCGTGGCGTATCTGGCCTCCTCTAGATGGCTCCACTAGACAGCCCAGGTAGTCCACACTGACCTACACCTGGTGTTGGGAAGTCCTTTGCCGTCCCTTGCTCAGAGACATTCAGGGTATGTGGACGCCACTCAGCCCAACAGTTTCTTGAAATGTCCCCCTCCTCCTCCTCCTCCTCCTCCTCCTCCTCCTCCTCCTCCTTTGGCTTCAGCAATCCCTCCCTCATGCTGAGGTATGAGAGGATGGGAACCTATGCCACTCTGTCTGTTTTGCTCTACAGAGCTGTCCCCATTGCTCTATGCTCAGACTCCAAACCAGGTAAGGGCATAATCATCCCAGAAGCAGTTCTTTCGGTGCCTGGTGACCTGGATTCATACCTGCTGTGCCTTGCTACCTCTTTACAAGCTTTAATTTACAAACAGTCCCTTTTATTTCTATTTTATTTTACGTGTATGAGTGTTTTGCCTGTCTGTGTACCACATATGTGCACGGCCTGCAAATGCCACAAGAGGGTGCCATATACCTTGGGACAGGAGTTACAGAGGGTTGTTAGCAACTGTGTGGGTGCTGAGACTCAAACCAGGTCCTCTTGGTGCTATTAACGACTGATCCAACTCTCCAGCCCCAAAGCTTTAATTTTAATATCTGGACTCACTGTTAAAATACAGATGGAAATTGTAAGCCTCTTATTACCTAGCTTTACAAAAATGAATCGTAAATTCTACCACTCTTACCTGGCACATATAAAGCCCTGGCCTTGATCCCCAGCACCACATACAGACACAGACACAGACAACACGCACACACACACACACACACACACACACACACAGAGACACACTCTCTCTCTGTCTGTCTCTGTCTGTCTGTCTGTCTGTCTGTCTCTCTCTCTCTCTCTCACACACACACACACACACACACAATTGCGAGTAATTACAGCAGACCACATGACTCCCTAATGCCCTATGATGAGCAAAAGATGGAAACCTTTATTGAGCACTTAACACCTGCTGGGTTCCCATGAGAGTGGTGTGTGGTGGTCTGAATAGGAATGGCCCCCATAGACTTATGTGTTAGAATACTTGGCCCACAAGGAAGTGGCACTATTAGGAAATATGGCTTTGTTGGAGTAGGTGTGGCCTTGTTGGGGTGGGTGTGGCCTTGTTGGAGTGGGTGTGGCCTTGTTGGACTATGTGGAGCTTTGTTGGAGGCGGTGTGTCACTAGTGGGTGGGCTTGAAGGCCTCAGAAGCTCAAGCCAATTCTTTTCTTGCTGCCTGCCAATCCAGATGTAGAACTCTCAGCCACCTGTCCAGCACCAGTCCACCTGCACACCGCCATGCTTCCCACCATGCCAATAACGGACTAAACCTCTGAGCTGTAAGCCAGCCCCAATGACATGTTTTCCTTTATAAAAGTTGCTGTGGTCATGGTGTCTCTTCATAGCAATAAAACCCTAACGAAGACAGGTAATGTTACTGAGACTCTTCTATGGGTGGAGAAACTGAGGCTCAGCTGAGAGACTTGCTCAGTATCACACAACTAATGCTTCTAGATTGAGTTCAGCCAGTGTTAGCTGAGCTCTGTTTGCTTAGGCCTGAGCGCTGGAATTAAAGGGGCCCGGCTGTTTTTTGTTTTTTGTTTTTAACCCAGGTCTTGCATCCTGGGCAAGCATCTTACAATTAAGTCACACACGCCATGTTCTGCGAAGGCCCAGGGCAGAGCCACAGAGTTTTCTCTTGGGTGAGGTCAGGGAGGTCCACGAACTGAGACCTTTTCCTTCCTACCGCAGCCTCCAGCCAGGCTCTAGAGCAGTGCTTCTCAACCTGTGAGCAGCAACCCCTTGGGAATCATGGATCACATTAGGATGTGTAACAGTAGCAGAATGACAGTTATGCAGTAGCAATGGAGGTAATTGTATGGTTGGGGTCACCACAGCACGAGGAACTACGCTGAAGGGTCACAGCGTTTGGAAGGCTGAGAACACAAATCTAGAGGCATCCTTGCTCTGTTAAAAAGAGAGAGGTGGTGGTGCACACCTTTAATCCCAGCACTGAGGAGGCAGAATCAGGTGGATCTCTGTGAGTTTGAGGCCAGCCTGGTCTACAGAGTGCGTCCAGGACAGCCAAGGCTACACAGAGAAACCCTGCCTCAAAAAGCCAAAAATAAAAAGAAAAGAAAAGAAAAAAGAAAAGAAAAAAGAAAGAAAGAAGGAAGGAAGGAAAAAGGGGGAGGAAAGACACAATACACATTAAAGAAGCATTAGGTTCTTAGGGAAGGGCCAGCAGGCCATAGTCTCTTGGTGTGGAACAGTTAGAAGAGCAGGCAGCCATTACAGCTGACTCCAAGCATACCTGGGCTCCTCCACTAAGGAGCAGGTGACTCATGAGGAGTCTCTGCTCCTATCTCTCCCACACTCAGGAAGCTGGGATTTGCAAAATGGATCGGCTTTCATCATAGACCGATAGATTCAACAGTAGCTGGGGTTTATAAACCATTTGCATAAATATTAAAACTGTCTATGAGTATAAATCCTTTAGGCAGGGATTAGAGTTCCAGGTAATTTCTCCTCCCTGGGAGAGTTGTATCAGTGGTGTAGCCAGGCAGAGGTGGCTAAGCAAAGCCACACCCTCCTGCTCACCTTTACCATGATTTAAACAGTTAATTGAAAAAGTGTAGAAGTATTCCAAATGGACATAGCATAAAGAATGGTAAGAAAAACCACAGGCTACAAAGAAAAAAATCTGCAAAATACAGAGCTTGATAAAAGACTTAGCTCCAAAATGTAAAGAACATCTCAAATCAACAAAAAGAAAGCAGGTACTAGGCGTGATATGCACACCCTTCATCCTAGCACTGCAGAGGCAGGTGGATGGATCTCTGTCTACACAGCAAGTTCAAAGACATTTGGGGATACATAGAGAGGTGCTGTTCCAGAAATCCAAAAAGGGGAGGAGGGGAGGCAGTGCAAACAATTGCATTTTAGGGCCAACCAGTCTTGAGAGCTTCCCTAAAGAAAATATACAGATGACAACCACACATTTGTCAGAAAGGGATTCTAAGTCACACCAACTGACTACTATATGCTATTGGGTGGCTCACATCCAAGCCACAGGTAACACTCAATCCCAGGGACGCTGGGGTGGGGGAGGACAGGATGCACGGTCATTGCTGGTGGGACCACAGAACTGTACAGCTGCTAAAGAAAATGGCTTGGCAGGTTCTTAACTGTACACACACTCTGAGTAGATAACGCAGCAACTATGCTTCCTTATAACTTGACAAATAAGCTACACTTATGTCCGTGCACAGGATCATAGAAATCTGTTCAGAATTGCCCCCAAGGGAGGGCTGGGACATGACTCCATGAGTAAGACCCGAGTCTGAATCCCCAGCACCCATGTAAAAAGTGGCGCCTGTAAACCCCAGGTTTGGAGGCAGAGACAGGTGGATTCTGGGAACTCACAGCCTTGTCAAATTGGTGAGCTTCCAATTCAATGAGAGGCCCTGCTCTGACCTCTGCGCACACACACACACACACACACACACACACACACACACACACACACGGGGATGGAGGAGAGAGAGATTAAACGAATTTTATTCTAAATAGGCAAGAAGTGCACTATATTCTTCAGTGAGTGAAAGGACACACACTGAGTATACTGGCTGGTTTTATACCAAATTTACATAAGCTAGACTCATCAGAGAGGAGAGAGCCTCAATTGAGAAAATGCCTCCATTTTATATCTGGCTGTAGGCAAGCCTGTAAGGCGTTCTTAATTTGTGATTGATGAGGGAGGGCTCAGCCCATTGTGGGTGGCGCAATTCTCTGGCTGTTGGTCTTGGGTTCTATAAGAAAGCAGCTGAGCAAGCCATGGGGAGCAAGCCAGTAAGCAGCATCCCTCCAAGGCCTCTGCATCTGCTCCTGCCTCCAGGTTTCTGCCCTGCTTGAGTTCCTGTCCTGACTTCCTTCAGTGAAGGACTACAATATGGAAGTGTAAGCCAAATAAACCCTTTCCTCCCCAAATTTGCTTTTGGTCATGGTGTTTCTTTGCAGCAATAGGAAGCCTAACTGGGACACAGAGAGATTCCAGGTGTTGCATGTTGTGGGAAGACAAAGGAACCCTGACAAGAAGTGGTTCAGTGGCCGCTAGTGTTTCAGCAGCATGGTGGGTTGGGGCCACTTCCTTGGAGCTGTCCTCTGTGAGCCTGTGTCCCCTCCCTTTGCCCTTTGGAAGGGTTACTTCCCTCCCTGGTGCTTTTGGAGAATCACACGCCCTGACCCTTTGCCCAGAATTCTTCATTTCCATCTCAGAGCTCATCAGCATGGATGTCATTGTTCATTTGTCTTCCAGCTCAGCCGGGCATGGTGGCACATGCCTGCAATCCCAGAACTCTGTGAGTTCGAGGCCAGCCTGGTCTACAAAGCAAGTCCAGGACAGCCAGGGCTACACAGAGAAACCCCGTCTCCAAAAAACAAAAACAAAAAACAGAACTCTGTGGCTCAAACTTCCTACTTTCCTGCTCATTTATCATAGTTCTGGGGGCCTGGGATCCCCAAGTCAACACACAGGCCAGCTTAATATCTGCCTAGCACCTGGCTCCTCGTTCTAAGATGGCACCTTGTTCAGAAGGGGCAAAAGAAAGGGTGAGCTCTCCCTCACCACTGCCGTTTAGCCAGGCATCTAATACATTCTTGTAGGCAAACCCTTACGATGATCACCCCCAAAAGGCTTCACCTCTTACCAGTACACTGTAGGGGTTCAAGTTCAACATGAAGTTAATAAGAGGGGGCACAAACACGCAAACTATAGCCATAGGCATCCCAGACCATCCCGTCCCCTATCCCTTGTACCCTTTGCTGAGGTCGTCCTTGTTTATAATTTGAAACGCACACTTCCTTATTTTTTTCCTCCGTATCTCTACAACTATATATATAGATGTGCATACATATATGTGTGTGTGTATATATATAGTATTTTTTAAAAGATAAAACCATTCTGTGCACATTAATTAGCAACTTGACTTTTTTTTTTTTTTTTTTTTTTAATCTTACATTATGCACCTCCACCTGGGCTGCACACACAGATGGCGTACTTTCTTCAAATCAAGGCTGTCTGGATCCTCTGTCTATAAATGTGATCTGTGGGCGGGGCTGATCGCTGAGGGAGACCACAAGGTCGGAATCAGTAATTCCAACAAACCCACTGTCTATTGACAGAAAAGTAGCATAGATGGCTGAAGCCTAAGGTCACCCGGGAAGAGGGAAACTTAACGGGAGAATTGCCCAGATCAGACTGGCCTGCGTCAGTCTGGGAGTTATTTTTAAAATTGCTAATTGATATAGGAGAGCCCAGCCCCCCAGTGGGCGGGGCCGTCCTCTAGGCAGTCAGTGGGGGGCGTGGTCTACATAAGTAGCTGGGAGCCAGTCAGTAGGCAGCATTCCTCTCAAATCTCAGACGCGTCACAGGACAAGTTGGAACTAGGAAACTAAACTTGGAGCTCACACCAGGGCTCTTTGTGCCTGTTGTACATCTAGATACCCTTTCCACTGTATTTCCAGCCCCGGCATTAGGGTCTTCCTAAAGCTCACCGAAACCGCAGGCAAGTCACTGACCTTGTTATTGTCACTAATCAATGCTGAGCAAGGAGAACTAAGTGGACTCTGATGGAAAGTTAGCAGGAGCTCCTCTGCCGGCCCCTGTCGCCATAGTTACAGAACCACCGTATTGGTCTGCATACATAATACTTAACGGGGGAGGGGGTGTGAGGGGGGTTAGTGCTACCCTGGGGCAGATGATATTCACTTCAGTAAGATGACTCCTGCCGATCTCAGACCTTCTGGAATTGACCTCACAACACATCAGGGAACTTACCAACCTCCCGTCATCCAGCAGCTGCGTGTTGGTGGGCTTCTCGGGGTCTCCAGAGAAACCACAGGGCCAATCTAAAAGTGTGTGTGCCTACAATGCCAGTGTGCATCTATACCATCTACTGTGATGGTTCATCCTCCTCTGTTTGACTGGATTTAAAATCACCGTAGAAACACTTTGGGGCGTCTTTATGAGGGGTTGCTAGAAAGGATTAACTGAGGGGAAAAGCGCACTCTGAATATAAGATCCATCATTCCTTGGACGGGCATCCGGACTGAACAAGGAAAAATGGCGCTGAACTTCAGTGTTTGTCTCTTGCAGTTTCCTGGTTGTGGAAGCAAAGTGCTTGCTGCGTAGATGTGAGGACCTGAGCTGAGAGCCTGGCTCCCACATAAAGCTGCATGTGGTAGCATGCGTCTCTAGTCCCTGCATTCCTTCAGTGAGACAGGAAGTGGAGACAAGAGATTCCCTGGAAACCGGAGTGCCAGCTGGCCCGGCCCGGTCTATCTAGCAGTAGACAGACTCTGCCTCAAATATGGTGGACGTGAGGAGGTGAGGCCAGACACCTGAGGTTGGCCTCTGGCCTCCACAGGCATGGCATGGCACATCTACGCCCAGATGCCCTCCATACATGTACACACACACGTACATCACACAGAGAAAGAAATCAAAACATTTCCATGTGCCCCTAAAAGGTTCAAAGGCCTGATGTACTGCTTCCACAGGGCCTAATGCGATGGTTCTCAACCTCCCTAACGCTGCGACCCTTTTAATACAGTTCCTAGTGTAGGGGTTCCCCCAACCATAAAATTACTTCATTGCTACTTCATATGTAGTGTTTCTATTGTTATGGATCGTAATGTAATCACCTGTGTTTTCCAATGGCCTTAGATGACCCCCATTGAAGGGTGTTCGACACCCCACCCCATCCCCCGATGCACAGGGATCACAAGCCATAGGTTGAGAATAGCCAGTTTAATGGCTGAGTCAGCATGGCTGGCTTGTCACGGGGAAGAAAATGGGGACATTCAGCAGGGCGTTCAGGCCTCCCAGGAGATTTCGGTCCAGCAGAAGAGGCACGAAAACAAAGCTTCATTTTAGCAGCAAAGGGTCTCACTTGGATGCACTGAGTACTTAAATCTCCTTTGATTCTTTAATAACCAAAGGGGGTTTATAGATAATTGCTTGTTAGTTAGTTAGTTAGTTTTAGTTTTGGAAACTCAGTTGTACTATAGCGCAGCCTAGCCTTACACTTACAGAGATCGTCCTGCCTCAGTCTTCTGAATGCTGGGATTACAGGTATGTACTACCTTGCCCAACTTGATGAAATATATATATATATCCAACTGGATAAGCAATAAAACAAAGAGAGGGGTCCAGAGAGTTCACTTCACTGGCCCAAGGTGTTGATCTTGTCAGGGACAGATTTCAATCAAGGTCTATGTGACCCATAGCTGGGGGTCCTGCAATCCTGTCTCACTGCCTGGCTAGTAGAGCAGAAAAGGGCTGAATGAAATCAGGCTGCGGGGCTGTGCAGTTGGCTCCAGCAGGCTGCTCACAGCGGGGTCGCAGCAAGGACCTAGGCTCCCTCCTGCTGTTGCCAGCTACGTAGCCTTTGAAGATGGTTTCTGTTGCTGCCCAGGAGTCCGTAGCTGCCTTTCTTTCCCTCTGCCTTGTCTCCCCCGCCTGCACCCCATTAACCCCAACCTGGGCTGTAGGTTAAGGATCACAATCTTTATATGATCGCAAGCCATCTGAGAAGGCAGAGATGACACGCCCTGCAGTTATCTTATGGCCATGGCTAGGGTGGAGAGGAAGACTGGGAAGCCTGCCCAGTTGCTATGGAGACAACACTAGACACCCAAAGAGAAGACAGTGACACGTGTGTCGAGCTTACAAAGCACTTCCTTCACTGCTCTTTCCTCCTTCGCTCTTACACAATGGGCAAAGCTGCTGATATGGTTATGTCATGGACTGGCAAGAGTTCACCTGGTAGAGGGCAGAACGCGTGAAGTCATGGGTTCGGTTGTCAGCACTGCATATATTAAACATAGTGGCCCACACCTGTAATTCCTGCACTTACCTTTTTTTTTTTTTCCTGAGACAGAGTTTACCTTGGCTGTCCCAGACTCCCTTTGTAGACCAGGCTGGCCTTAAATTCACTGCGATCCACCTGCCTCTGCCTCCCAAGTGTTAGGATTAGAGGCGTATGCACCGATGCCTGGTGTAAAGCATATTAAAAAAAAATAATTTATTTAACTTTATGTGCATTGGTGTGAGAGTGTCAAATCACCTGGAACTGGAGTTACAGACAATCGTGAGCTGCCATGTGGGTGCTGGGAATTGAACCCGGGTCCTTTGGAAGAGCAGCCAGTGCTCTTAATCACTGAGCCATCTCTCTGGCCCCCTGTAAAACATATTTTTAATAAACGTGTTTCCAGCTAGGCATAGTGCTGCATGCCTGAAGGCAAAGGCAGGCAGATCTCTGTGAGTTCGAGGCCAGCCTGGTCTACAAAGCAAATCTAAGCTAGCCAAGGCTACACAAAGAAACCCTGTCTTGAAAAAAAACAAAAACAAAGTATTTTTTAAAAATAAAAAGAAATGTGTTTCCTAGCTCTATTCACTGAAGGAATTTAAGGATATCCTCAGCTACCCAATGAGTTCCAGGCCAGCTTGGGGTACATAAGACTGTACCCCCAAAAAACCTCCAAACAAAACAGTATGTTATGTCACGGTACTGTGGTAGCTCCTGGTAGCCTTCCCAGCTGTGGCCCTCAGGGTCACCTTCCCAGGTTTCCTTCCTCCTGCTCCAACTGACTGTGTAGCTGACACTTCTGATAAACTTCCCGTGTCTCTACTTTGGCTCCACTTAGACTGCCAATTCATATTGTGGGATATCCACCGGAGAAGATGGCTCCAATGTGGGTTTAAGCCAATAGAAAGTCTTTATTAGCTGGCCAGTGACTACACTGGGTGTTCAGGGTCCCAGGGTAGCCCTGAGCCTTTCTCAAGATGAGCTTTTAATCACAAAAACCATGATCTGGGTTGACATACTTCAGTTAACAAGAACAGTTAGCCAGAAGTGGAACTACAAAAATGAGAAAAGCAAGGTTAGAACATTTTGAGACTTGCCCAGAACTATGGACTTTGATAGATTAGGCCTCTGTTTTAGTTTTAGCAGGTGATGCTGTGTTTGAGCTGAATTTTATGGCCTAAAGGGCACTTCCATCATGGAGTCAGTTGTGCTAAGGTCTGGGGCCTACTAAGCCTGGTGCCCTGTTACGGCGTGACTTACCAGAGAACAGAAAGTCAGGATGTAATAGCCGAAGATTCAGAACCTGACAGGCTGCCTTCCAAATCACATGACAATAAATTCTGTTGCGGGCAGTGGCATCTGCACTACCGTGAATACGGAGGTGTGGCAGCAGGAGGCCCTTCACCTGGTGCATACTTGCTTGTCCTTTAAAGTCCTGTTCGTTAGGGCATGGCTGGTATCTCAGTGGCTTTAGGCTCGAAGCTCATCTGACAACAAGCAGGCAGCAGCCGAGTAAACATACTCAGGCTTTACTTAGGGGGACAAAGAAGTGGTTGGAGCCAGGCATGGTGACGCATGCCTTTAGTCCCAGCACTTAGGGAGGCAAAGGCAGAGAGATCTCTGTGAGTTTGAGGCCAGCCTGGCCTACAAAGCGAGCCCAGGACAGTCAGGGCTACACAGAGAAACCCTGTCTCGAAAAAAATCAAGAAAAGAAATAAAGAAGTGGTTTGGAGAGCAAAAGCCTCAGTTGCTGCTGCCTGACAGCCCACGTGAAGAGTATGTTGGCATGGGAGCAGGAAGTGGTAATTCCTTAACCCTTTACACTCATTCACACCTTCAGTGACTCATTTTGATGAAAGTCAGTGAACACCTGCACACTGTGGAGTATTTTCAGATAGAAAGTCCCACAGCTCCCCTCATTACAGACCCCAGGAAGCTGCGACCCAGCAGAGGGACCAACAGCCTAAGAGAATGCATCTCCTGCCTGTTCATTGTTCATTGCTCTGTACTCCAGGATGCAATGGGGGACAGGCCTTGAGGGGGTCAGGGTGTATGAGCAACTGAAACACAGTTGGATGAATACTTTATGCACACACACACACATGCATATGATATGTTTTTTAAAGCAGATCACTACTTTGCATATTATGACTGATGTCACTCTTTATAAATTAAAAATCTGTAGTATGTGTATATCTAAACCTATGTCTCTCTGGGTAGTAGGATTATGCTAGTTTGATTTTGTTTTCTTTAATAGGATCAATAATTTGATTATTTTCTTTCTTTTTCTTTTTCCTTCCCTTCCTTCTTTCTTTCTTTCTTTCTTTCTTTCTTTCTTTCTTTCTTTCTTTC
>OU015742.1:178576014-178597333 GCA_907169655.1 Acomys percivali
AGAGAGAGAGAGAGAGAGAGAGAGAGAGAGAGAGAGAGAGAGAACATTCGATCTGGGCTGACTGTTATAGGGGCTTAGAGTCCATGACCAGCATGGCAGGGAGCGTGGTGGCTGGCAGGCAGACACGGAGCTGGAGCATTAGCAGAGAATTTACATCTGACCCACAAGCAGGGGGCAGAGAGAGAGAGAAGAGAGACACAAAGAACTGGGAATGGCCTCTGGCTGTTGAAACCTCAGAGCCCAGGGGCACACCCCCTCCAGCAAGGCCACACCTCCTAATCCTTCCCGAACAGTTCTACCAATTTTGGACCAAGCATCCAAATACATGAAACTATGGGTGTCATTCTCATCCTATTGAGCACACTGTGACAAAGGAATGCACATGCAGAGAGGGTCTCTCCAGAACAGCCAGCCAGGGGTGCCATGTTCCTTGGCAGAGACGGCAGCTGAGGGGAGGTGTTGAGAATAATAGCTGTGAGACCATTGGGAACAGGGGACAGTAGAGAGGAAGCATCCAGAATAGAAGAGCAGAGCTGAGGGGAAGGATGCCAGCAGCTGGAGCGTGCAATCTGGCCAGGAAAAGAGTGAAGCATATCACTCATTGGTCACCGCTGACTAAGAAAAAAAAAATCTTTTAAAAACCAATTACAGGGAGTCAGGCTCTGTCTTACAAATCTGTGATGTCTAGTCCTTCTTGACTAAAGCATTTATCTACCACACTCTTTGGCATATGTGTGTGGGGGGAAGGGGAGCATTAGCAAGATGGTTCAGTGGGTAAAGCCACTTGCTGCCTAGCCTGATGCTCCGAGTCCAGGCCCTGGTTCACACATAATAAAAGGACAAAACTGATTCCTACAAGTTGTCCTCTGACCTCCAGTCCTGGCCTGTGGCATGTCCCACCTCCTCCAATAAGTAGATAAATGTAATAAATTAAAAAAAACTGATATATATATATATATAATAAACACAAAACATTTATAACTGTTTATAAAACAGTGTATGTTTACACAATAGACATTTGTCCTGGCATTAATTTGTTAAATATGATTGCCCCATAATTTGCTACCTATCTTTTTTTTTAAACAAGAAAAGCATATACATAGAAATCCTAAACTCTACACACCTCGCAGCACACCGTTGGAGAACTGGTCTACCCATGAGACCGTGAGAGCATGATCCCCTGGAGGGTTTGGGGTACCATCTCTCTTACCTCAAGTCAGCCAGATGTGTAACTGTAGCTTCAGCTGCCACACTCACTGCTGGTTAGCTCTGTGCTGAGTGATTCAGACCAAGAAACCTCAGCAGCAGGCGGAGGTTCTGCATCCCCTTAGCCTAGGCCTCTAGAAGCCCCAGTACTTGGTGATTCCCAGTCTTATGTGTGTTCTACCGTGACGATTTTTTTTCTTTTTTTAAATTAGCTGGAACTCAGACCCTATGGTCTGAGGGTTGGGGAGATGGGCTTTCTGTCTAATAACCTGGAAACAGCACAGTGGGAAATGGCTAAGCTTTGTGTGGGACCAGGCCACCTAGGACAGCCCATGACTAAGGTTCCTTGTATGCCATAGACTCTGGGCTGTCTCACCGAGGCAGGGGAACCAGCTGGGCTTGGGCTGTTTTCTATGATATTGAAATAGAGAGAAGGGTCCAGTGCTGTTTTCTTTGCCTCTGGCAGAGAGCGGGGCTCAGCTGATGCTCTAGGCCTTGTCATCTTCATGACGTGATCCTCACTGGGGAAATGCCCCTGAGGTCTGCAATGGTGTAGACCTGGGTTTTCCAGAAGATTCCTGTCTTAGCTGAGGAACGGGGCTATCAACACAGCTGGTATTGTGAGTGGCTATGGCACAAAGCCTTTGGTAGCCATGGCTTCATTCGAGGCTCTGAACAAGTGTATATACTACACTAAGGACTCAGAGTCCACACATGAGCTAAGCCTGAAGCAGCTTCCTCCAGGGTTCCATTGCAGAGACAGCAGAGCTTGGAAGATTTTTTCTGCTGCTGCTGTAGGCTGGGAGGACTCAGCTCCTATCTCTCTGAAAACTGTTTTGTTTTGTTTTACCAGTTCTACTAAACAAAACTAAACTAAAACAAGATTCACAAAGGCTATCCTTGGGGTATTCACTCAAACCCATGGGTCATGGCAAACAATTAAGGAGGCAAAATAAATAAAACAATGAATAGGTAAAAACATAATTTAAAAGTTAGGAAAGGGGCTGGAGAGTTGGCTCAGGGGTTAAGAGCACTGGATGCTCTTCCAGAGGACCTGGGTTCAATTCACAGCACCTACTTGGAAGTTCACAATTGTCTGTCTGTAACTCCAGTTCCAAGGGATCTGACTCCCTCACACAGACACATGCAGGTAAAACACCAATGCACATAAAATAAAATAAATTATTTTTTAAAAACTTAGTAGAATTGGTCTTCCCTAGCACACCAACTGGTTGTCCACTGCCAACCAGTCATCCCTGAAAATATACATATAAGTAACATTACATGGACTGAACAGTATATATGCCTATACTAAGGCATATATGTTTGTCTATGTCTATGTATATATGCATGTAATAATGATTAATAAAAGAAGAGATCATGAATTTAAAGGAGACCAGAGAGGGGACTGTAGGAAGGTTTGGAGGGAGAAAAAGGAAGGGAGAAATGTAATTATAATTTTAAAAGCAAAACAAATTTAAAAAATCAAGTGCATTTTAATAACAGCACTTGGGGAAACAGAGGCAGACAGATCTTTGTGCATTCTCAGCCAGCCTGGTCTATACAGTGAGTTCCAGGTCAATCAGAGCTACCTTTATCAGACAGTTTCTACTCATAATACACATTGAAAAAAATTCCTCTTTCTTTCTTCTTTCTTTTCCTCCTTCCTTCATCTATGTGTTTGTTTGTTTGTCTTGGTATTTTTGTTTTTGTATTGTTTTATAAGCCTGTCTGTTTTCAACAATGCTCTTAATGCTACTCACCTTTGCATTTCAGGTTAGGCTCTCTCCTGTCAGACTTCATCACTCTTGGGCTGTCTGGAGTACACTCTCTAGTAAGTTCTTGAGGAAGGGATGGAGAAGCAGATATATTTTTTCTGAGTGCTTGCCTGTTTCAAGATGTCTTTTACTATAAGCTCCATCATCTTTCAGCCATATAGAAGTCCACCTGCAAGATAATGCATTTGTCTTCTTCGGAATTGTGGAGGTTTGTTTCACTGGCTCCCACCGATGTTACCACAAAGCCTGAGGCCTCTGTGCACCTCCCTCCTTGCTAAGTTACCCATTGCTTCTCTCAGGAAGTTTTTAGGATTTTCTCCCTGTTTTATTGGTCTTACAAAATTTCTCAAAGAGAGAGAGATGTCCAGACATATACTTTTCTACAATAAGGAAATAACTGTGATTTAGAACATTTTAAAGAGGAGCTGGGCAAATGGCTTAGTGGTTAAGGGCGTCTACAGCTCTTGCAGAGGACCCGAGTTCATTTTCCCGCATTTAGGGCTCACAGCCCCTTATAAGTCCAGTTCCATAGAATCAATACCTCCTTCTTTCTTTTGTGGGCACCTGCATTCACTTGCATGTACCACTCCCCTCTCCCCCCCCCCCCCCCACACATAACTTTTTTTAAAAACGTAAAGGAAACGATACTTTTTCTACATTCAAATGCAGCAAAACCAGTTCCATAACAGTCCACTCAGAGTGGACCAACTGTCGTTCATTCCAGCATCCTTCTACTAATGAATATTTAGCTTGTTTCCAGTCATTACATATCAGTGGTAGAACACCTACCTAGTCATGTCCCTGGGTCGTCAGTGGTGCGTCTCTCAATGGAGGAGACGGTGGGTTTCAGCCCCAGACCCACGAAAAGCGTTTGCTGGAGTGGCCTCACTTCTACAAATACATCGTCATCCTCCGTGTACTAACATCTTTCCCGTGACTAGGCTGTTGGTGGAGTTACTTGTTAACCACCCTTCTCTACTGGGCGTTTAGTGGGTTAGAGAGGAATGGAAGCTTTAGTAGACTTCTCAGCCAACCATCACAAGCTGAGCTCTGCCTTATTCAAATGGCAGCCTTTTGGGTGAATATTTAATATTTTATTGTGTGTTGCTTTTCCCCTTTTAAAAGCAAAAGGTAGAAAAAGTGAAAGCAGTGACTCTTAAGCCTTTAATCTCAGCACTTGGGAGGCAGAGGCAGGTGGAGCTGAGGTCAGCCTGGTCTACAGAGCGAATTCCAGGACAGCCAGAGCTATAAAAAGAAACCCTGTCTCAAAAAAACCAAAAGAAAAAGTGCTAATATTAATGACAAGAAATGTAAATATTTTGACACTATATTTTGCCTGAGACAAAAAAAAAATGGAAGTTTCATGTGCTGAAAATAATAAGTCTTCAGTTACTGGAAGTGTATCAGTTTTCTGGGCATTAAAATAACTTTAAAAAGTTAAAATGCACGTTAAAGTCCAAAATTTCACCAACAACTGTGTGGCTAAGCCCCAGTGAAAGCAATTAGTTCAGTCTTCTGTGAGGCAGTCTCCACTGGAAGACGGTTCACCTCAACTAGTTTAGTGGAGGTGACAGCAGCATAAGCTGCTTGGCGATTTCCCGATCTGTCTATGAGAGAGCTCCCATCCGCAAAGACAGGGGATCTTTTAGAGGTTGGTAGGCGTAGGACCTCCCCAGCTTCTGGGCAGGAGTGAGAAGAGATGTTACAGGAGAGGCAGGATGGGGAGGAGGGCTGCAGGGTTTAGGGCAGGACTGGAGGTTAGAGTGATTTGGGGGTTTTCTAGAAATAGGAGGTGAAAGGCTTGAACCCAAGAGAGTCCCATACGAGAGGGAAGAATGACTCAGAAGGTCTGAGAGGCGATGCGTGGAACATACGGTGATAGGCTGGAACAAGGAGATCTCGAGAGCTTCCTGGATGGGTTCCGGGGCTGCTTCTAGGGCTCTCAGACATCGCTACTATCGACATACGGTGGGATCTGTTTTAGAAAAAAAAAAAAAAAAAAAAAAAAAGCAACCGCTCCAATGGGAGGGCCCAACCAGTTGAGCTAAAACCTCTGTGGCCACTCCAGTCTTCTCATCTGTAAGGAGGTGGTAGGGGCGGGTAGGAGTGCCAGGGCAGGGGCTGTTAAGAGAGCATCCCGGAGTAAAGAGAAGTGATGACGGACAGTGGCCTGGTGAGTGAGGGCCCTGTGGGGTTCTCTCTGGCTGCCTGGTACAGTGGCTTAGCTGTGATGGCAAAGTTGGGGATCCAATGTCTAAGGAATCCCACTAGGCCCAAAAAGGAAAGAATCTGATCCACTGTAGTTGGCGGCTGTAGATCCCTCAGAGCCCGCACCTGGTCAGAGGTGAGGGTCTTAGACCCTGGGCTGCATTGGACGCCTAAGCAAACAACAGCAGGGCAGCATAGCTGAGCTTTAGTAGGAGAGACTTGGGAATCTAGGAAGCCGATATAGTTTAGGAGTGAAACGGTGTTTTTCTGAGACAGAGACAGGGAAGGGATGCAGCACAATTATCAGCTGTGGGCAAACTCAAAGCAGCTCCAAATCGCACCCTTGGGATTAAAACAAAGACATAACTGAGTTTTAAAGAAACAAAAACTTCCACTACATGTCCTCCCCCTTTTTAAAAAAGGCCTTTTCTCTAACATGAATAAACGATATACAATAAGAATAATTATGAGAATTATTGGGTAAGAATTACATTTACAATGTCTAGTCCTTTTATTTTATTTTATTTATTTATTTATTTTTGCCCAGTCCATTCTTACTGGCACCTTTGGAAAAAGTATTCCACTGTCTATCCTATCCTGGTGAGTCCAAAGTTCTGTACCTAAATCACTTTCTTGTAACTTGCATTGATCAACCTAGAATTATCTTTTTAGACCTAAAGCATTGTCTTAGTTCCCAAACAACTAAGCTTAGTTGCAGTAAGACTATGACTGTCTAGTCTTCAACCCCGTCAGAGCCTTTAGAAGGAAAATAATATTACCTAAGTACAGAGCAAGCAGCTTCCAGAACTATAGGAATGACAGAGACGGCTAATGGCCTGGACGTCACCAGAGGTTCCCTGTGTCCTTGGTGCATCAGTCTCCAGCCTACCAGCCCAGAATATCTGACAGCAGGAAGATTGAAGGACTGACCTACCCTGACTCTGCAAAGTTAGATAGTCAATTTCCCAGTGTCCTGTTTCTCACCAGTTTGAACAGCCCATTGTCAGCAGCTGAAGTAAGGACAGTTTTTTGTGACTATCTTGCCACATTTGTTTCTTTGATGCCCATCATGGTTTTTCAAGTAGGTTAGGGATGCTGCCATGAGCAAATGTGTCTCTGTCAGAAAAGCCTTTTACTATTTAAAAAAAAAAAAACTTTAAATGCCATATTCTGTAGATCTCTGAAGTGTTTGAAGACCATTTATCTATCTTGTATATCTAAGTAGACAAACATTGCTTGTTGCTCGCTATGTACTATCTGCTTAACCTTGAAAACATATACAAGACACTAAATAAAGCTTATTTCCATGATTAACTAAACTAGTATCTAACAAGACTACAAGTAAGATGATTTATAGGTGATGCACTACTAACTTGCATCTGCAATTACCCTGAATAGTTCAAAATAGTTAGCTTTCATAAGACTAGAACCTTACATCACACTTTCAAGTAATTGCATATGTACAAATACATTAAGCAAGAGTTGAACAAATAATCTTAAATTTCCACCAATATACAATAATCCACAACAAGTAGATTCAATATCCTTTCATCCTATTATCTTATATTGTCCCCTTTTACATGCCATTTTTCCTTCCTTTTCCCTAACACTAGACAGAAGAGAAAGATAGGAGAAAAAGGATAGAGAGGAGAAAGAAAGAGATCCCTGATTCTAACCCTTACTTTATTTCTTCCCTGACCATGACCAATAACAACTTATAACCAACTCCCCTAGGCAACAACAACACCCATAACCTTGGAAATAGGGCATCAGGTTCTTTAAAATTACTTTTTGCTGTCTTGGACAAAGACATCTTTTGGGTATCCTAAGAAAATTGTGATATTGGCTAAGTGTTGGAAGAGCTGCACTTTCTGTGAGATGGATCATGGGCTAGCCCTTTTGGAGTTGACCTGGATGCAAATTCTGAGGTAGTCTGTGAGGGTGAATCACCTGAGATACTTGATTTGTCTTCATTGTTATCTGGTCTTTTGCTCTGAAAATAAACAAACTTCTACAGATATTATTATAGGTACATTTCTGAATTAACATATACATGAAATATGCAAGGTGCAAAAATCACCTAAAGGTGAAAGGCATCAACTTTATAAGTCCATTTGTATTGTAATATAAATCTCCATCTATGCTATATGGAAGGATGGCATGTCATGAGGACCAGGTAGTCAATAATATTCATTTGCCATGCAAAAACATTCATGTCTCAGCTAGTAGGAGGTCTTCCCTGGTCAAATCTAATCTTCTTTTTTAAAAAAAAATGTATACAGTGCTCTGCCTCTATGTACACCTGCAGGCCAGAAGAGGGCATGAGGTCACTTTATAGATGGTTGTGAGCCACCATGTGGTTGCTGGGAATTGAACCCAGGACCTCTGGAAGAACACCCAGTGCTCTTAACCTCTGAGCCATCTCTCCAGCCCCCAAATCTAATCTTTATAAGTTTTGTTGGTAACCATATTTTTTTTCACTCCTTGGAGACACATAAGCAAAACCACACTCCTATCTCAAAACTATTACAGGTTTTCATTCTGATGTCAACACAACCTTATAGTACATGGGCTGATCTAGTTCCACAGTTTTTCTATAACCCAGTGTCTCTCAGCTGCTGTTTTTCCTTTTTCATTAACACTGAGAAAGTTTAGAGTTAACAGAGCATTATTTAGTCTATCTTCCTTTTTGTTTAATAAGCATCTCTTTTAAAGTACAATTAGCTCTCTCTACAACTCCTTGTCCTATAGGATTGTGTGGTATACAGTAATATGCTTTATTTTATAATATGCAAAGAATTGATTCATATTCCTGGATATGCATGTGGGAGTATTATCAGTCATAATTTGTGCAAGTGTTCCCATA
This sequence comes from Acomys percivali, assembly GCA_907169655.1. Lineage (NCBI taxonomy): Eukaryota > Metazoa > Chordata > Mammalia > Rodentia > Muridae > Acomys > Acomys percivali. Next base: position 178,584,073 of record OU015742.1, read on the forward strand.
ATTGCCATTGTTTCCAATAAATGTGTAATAACACAGTCAGTCTTTTCAGAACTTAAAGCAGTTGCCCATTGAAACCCTGAATATATATCAATGGTATGGTGTGCTTACCTTTGTTTTCCAAATTCTACAAAATGAAACATATCCATCTGCCAGATTTTGTGTCTTTTGGCACCCCTAGCATTACTTCCAGCAGGTAATGGAGTTTGGTATACAGAGAACACGTAGACTTTGGCTTGTTGCCATGTAATAGAGATTTTTTTCTTTAAACCTTTACTGTTAATGTGGTGTTTTTCATGAAATTTTGAGGTGTCTAACACATTTCCTATTAGTAATTAGTGAATTTCATCATTTCCTAGACCTGGCAAACCTGTATGAGACTGAATATGAGTAATGTATAACGGATAGTTTCTACTTCTGATGGCCTGATGCAATTGTATAAATAACAAAGTTAATGCTGAGACAGGCGTGGTGGCACACATCTTTAATCCCAGCACTCAGGGAAGTAGAAGGGGTCAGATTGCTGTGAGTTTGAGGCTAGTCTGCTCTACAAAGCAAGTCCAGGACAGCCAAGGCTACACCGAAAAACCTGTCTCTCAAAAAACCAAAAATCAAAAGAAAAAGAAAAAGCCCAAACCAAAAAGCAAAACAAAACAAAAGCCAATAACAAAGTTAATTCTGAGTTATCAGGAATAAATTCAGCAGTTTTCATATGCAAAGCAACTCTCTCTCTGTATATTGAGAGTCAGTAATTATATTAAGAGATTCAGGAAAATCAAATAATAACATAAGGATTGCATACGATTCTGATTTTTGAACTGAAGTATGTGGGCTGTGGATCACATTGCTTTTTTTTTTTCTCACTTATAACCTGCCATTCCCGTTCTGTTTGCATCAGGATAGAATGTAGGTGCCTCAGGAATTGGTGTTCCCTTCACAACACATGAAAGAATTCAATTAGTTCTTTTTATAAACTGTAAATGTTTGTTTTTAGGATAGTTGTTATTAATTGCTCCCAAATAGTTACTACAAGATCTTTGCCAATCTTCATTGATTACGCATAATGACATAATCTCAGCATTAGTAAAAGGCACTACAATTTTGCCCGGGTGTGTTCCTCACAATTGACATATTTTTAATCTACCTTTTACAATTAATTCAGAAACCTTTTCTATGTACATCTTCAATTTTTTACTTTGTTATGTGCTAAGAAAATCAATTCCAGAATACTATCTTTCCTTTGCATAATGAGCCCAGCAGGAGAATGAGTTGAAGGAAAAATAACCAAAAATATAATCAAGTTTAGGATCAATTTGATCCACATATGTATCTTGCAATTTTTGTTCTACCAGAGTTATCTCTTCAGCTGTCAAACATCTTGGACTATTTAAATCTGAATCTCCTTATAATGTTTGAAACAAATTACTTAACTCATATGTAGTTAATTCAATTGTAGGCCTCACCCAGTTAATATCTCCCATTAATTTTTTGAAAATCATTGCAAGTTTGCAACTGATCTCTATATATCTGTACCCTTTGTGGTCAAAATTTTTGTTTACTTACTTTATAACCCAAATAGCTATTGACTGTCTTCTCTGTATTTTTTTTTCTGAAGCAATCTGTAACCCCGGCATGGCAGAATTCTTTTTATTTCATTAAATATTTTCTTTAAAGTATTTTCATCAGAATCAGCCAACAAAATTTTATTCATGTAAACTATAAATAATAGATTGAGAAAATTGTCTACAAATTATTTCTAGTGGTTGTTGCACAAAATATGGACATAAAGTTGGACTATTTAACATTCCTGTGGTAAAACTTTCCAATGTTATCTCTTTACTGGGTCACTGTTGTTAATAGTAGGTACAGAGAAAGCAAACCTTTACCTATCCTGCTTATGCAATGGTACTGTGAGAAAACAATCTTTTAAATTAATTACTATTATAGGCCATGACCTAGTTAACAAAGAAGATAAAGGAAATCCAGACTGTAAAGGACCCATTGCACTGTTCTTAAATCTGTTATCACCCTCCATTTTCCTTTTTTTTTTTTTTTTACAACAAGCACAGGGGAATTCCATGGGCTGGTAGACTCTTTTATATGGTAAGCCTCTAGCTGCTTTTCTACCAATTATTTAAGTGCCTGCAATTTGTCCTTTGCTATGGGCCACAACTCTTGCCACACAGGTCTGTTCAATAACCATTTTAGGGGTAGGGCTGTTGCTATCTCAGCAGTGGCTCCTCCTGTAAATTTAGAAACTCAATACCTGTGAAGTTTTGTGTTTGGGCAGTGGGCACAGCTTGCGATTGCTCTTGATTACACATACCAATACCTCCTCCAGAAGCATCTACCATTTCATCCCTAATTTCATCATTGGTTGTTTCTGGGATTGCAGGAATATTAATTTCAGTACCTCATTATTGTACGAGATCCCTTCCCCACAAACTTATGGGTGTGTCAGTCACATAGGGTCTCAGCTTCCCTGTTTGCCCTTCCGGTCTTACATATTTAATCCAATGGCCACTATGAAGTGGCCATAATTCAAGACTTTTGGGAAAGGATGGTGGTATGAGTTCCTGTATCTACCAAATATTCTATTTCAACACCATTCATATGTAATATTAATTTAAGTCGCTAATCATTAACCATTGCCAAAACACATGTCTTCCAGTACTCCCAAATGCACCTGCTCGCTCTACTGGATCAGCTTTGCCCTTAATGTAAGGAAGCAGCAACAGCTAAGCAATTCTATCCCCTGCATTAATTTGCATCTCCTTTTTTTACATATGCCATGACTTTAATTTCTTCCTTGCAATCCCCATCTATAATACCTGGAGGCACAATAAATACTTAAGAAGTTAGTCCATTTCTTCCCAAGATCATCCCTACTGTCCCTGAAGGCAAAGAACCATAAACCCCCAGTGGTTATTTTTCTAACATTTAACTTTGGGGGATAGGGTAAGAGGTTTATCTGTGGCTAGATCCAAGGCAGCACTGCCTTCAGTAGCATTCATGAGATCAGCAATACTTAGTTGCAATTTTCCTGCCTGCTTGTTACCTCCTGGCTGACAATGACTGACCCCTCAGTTGGATACAAGAGGTTATCTTGTATGTCTCTCCTTGATCTGCACTCAGTACTCCAATGCTTTCCCTTTTTATAGTGCCTACAAATCTCAGGGAACCTCAGTATTCCATTGCTGCCAGAAATTGCTGGTTCGTCCAGTGAAAGTACCATATTTCCCAGAGTAAATGCACCTACCATTTTGAGCTCTGAACCTTTCAACCTTACACTTTCTGCAAATTCACCACAATTACAATATTCCATTACAATAACATCAGATCTAATTTGCTCTTGTAGGTCAGCACAATGCCCTTCTCCAAGAAGTTGATCTTTAACAACATTTATCCCCCTTGCTCTATTTTGTTGTTATATTTTTGTAGCTTCGTCCCTCCTCCATGATAACCATTGTAATTGCTACCCAGCTTCTAGCACAACTGACACCAATCCCTTTCAATCTTGGAGAATAATTCTATTTTGGGTAACTCGGCTCTTAATATTTGCTTGTGTAATGCAAACGGAGAATAGGTCCTGTAGGAAATGACAGGCTCTTTAAAATGCTTTAACTCTAACATTTGTTGGATGCCGTGTCACCTCATCATAATCATGACCACCGTCGTTAGCAGGCATGTGCTGCACAGTTACTGGGAAAACTGGTGATGACTTTGTAATCCCAGGCAGCTCCTCCAGCAGTGCACTTGGCTCAAGATTAACCCTTTCCCCCTGTACAGCCTGCTGCTTTCCCCAGCCCCTTGCCTCACTCAAGGGCTCTGGGCATCTGGCAGGGCAGAAAGAGTTGGAAACTCTGGCTCTCAGTTACCAGGCATGACCACTTTCCTTTTCCTCTCTCTGGCACTTTTCGCTTTCCAAGTGCTTCAACCTCTCTAGTCGCACAGCCAACTCTGTAATCCTTTCCAAAATGAGAGGATTGAGTGACTCTTCTGGTTTTTCAGTGATTTTTCCCAAACCTTAAAAACAAACAAACAAACAAATAGAATACAGGAAGACAATGAAGCAAAACCAGAAAATCCCCTCTGGGGGCAATTCGGAAGAGAACCCAGTGGCGGCAGCTGCCATGGATGTTTTACTGTCATCCTGAAACAGTATTTTCGTTCCCTCATAACGTGCTGTCTCCTCTACAGCATTAGAAGCCACGTTTCCCATTATATCTAGACGTGGCTGGGCGCCACTTGTTGCTCCCCTTTTAAACTCTTTTATTTGGGTTTCTCGTACCTCTACCTCCCTTATCTACTCCTTACCCTCCTAATACCTTCCAACACCCCAACACTAGGTAGGAGAAAAAGAGGGTTATAGAGGAGAAAGGCTGGAGTTCTCTTTGGCTCTTCCAGTTGTTTAGGGCCATCAGGTTCTTTGGGGGCAAAACCAACCTCAGTCATCAGGATGTCCAGCAGTCTAGAGACCCAGCAGCCGTCTTCTTCCTCTGACCATCTCCTGGAACATCCCCCACCCCTGCTCTAATATTTATACTCCCTCCAAGTCCTCAGAATTAAACTAACTGCAACTGTCAAAGACCACATCCTCTCCGAGCCACATGAGGCAATTATCAGCTGTGGACAAACTAAAAGCAGCCCCATATCCCACACTTGGGATTAAACCAAAAACATAACATGACTGAGTATTAACAAAACAAAACAAAACAAAACAAAACAAAACCTCCACCACAGGGTAACTCCATGTTTTGTGAATTATATTTCAGTTTTAAAACACACTAAAAATAAGTGCATAGAGCAAATCTTAGTAATACAAGGGAAGTTAACACTTCGGAGTCAACCTACTTGTTAGACCCAGTGGGCCATTCTCCAAACTCAGCCCTATTTTGGCTGTAGGAAATGAATATGATGGTAATAGCAGCTAATGGGTACCATGTGCTTTCTAGGCACTAAATAAGCATGGTGCTTAGCAATATGAATATGTCCACTTCTCTGATAGATATTGCTGCGTAGCTAAGGAGACTGAGGCAGGGTTTTAAGTGATTGGCTGGAATCACATGGTTACAGAGTAGCAAAGCCAGACACTAGATTTCACAGTCAACTCAACAGCTAAGAGGTCACTTGACTTGCCTATATGTTTGCTTCGCGGGTCATGTCTTTCTCCCCATCAACATTATCTTAGGCTTGAGTGAAGGAGGTAAGCTGCGGAGCATTTTGCTTCACTTTATACCCCCAAAGCAACTCATTCCAGGGGCCAGAGATCTTCTGTAAGGCTCATATAGAGGGGATTCACCCTTAATGGCAAAAATAAAAGACTGGGCGGATCCCATGATTGCCTTGTTCTAGCACACACATATAGCTTTAAATATGCTGTTTCTTTGTTAACTAATTAATATTTATTTATTCATTCATTCATTTATTTATTGGTTTTTCGAGACAGGGTTTCTCTGTATAACCTTGGCTGTCCTGAACTCTCTTTATAGACTGGGCTGCCTCAAACTTACAGAGATCTTCCTGCCTCTGCCTCCTGAGTGCTGGGAATTTTTCTTTGTTTTTATTATTTTAGACTCTCTTTTCTCTGTGGCATGGACATGAATGTGAGCTTACTTATCTTTATGTGTGGGTATGGGGTCCAGAAGTCAGCACAACCGTCTTCTATTCCTCTTTTGCTTATTTTAAAAAATATAATGGTTTAAGCTAGGCACAGTGGCACATGCCTGTAATCTTAGTACTTGGGGGACCAGAGACAGAGGAATCTGTGAATTCAAGGCCAGCCTGGTCTACAAAGTGAATCCAGGACATCTAAGGCTACACAGAGAAAACCTTTCCCAAAACACTAAAATAATAATAACAACAACAACAATTATTATTATTATTATTATTATTATTATTTGATAATTTAATGCATACTATTCTGATCATGTTTACCCTTCACTCATCCCTCTAATTCCTTCCAGATCCACCCCTAACCTTCTCATACCCTCACAACTTTGTTTTTTCTTCTTTCTTCTTCTCCTCCTCCTCTTCTTCTTCCTCCTTCCTCCTCTCCTCCTCCTCATCTTCCTCCTCTCCTCCTCCTCCTCTTCTTCCTCCTTCTTTCCCAACCTACCAAGTTCAATTTGTGCTGCCCAAATACACACCACCACTAGAATATCAACCTACCAGAGGCCACTCTCAAGGAAAGTTGAGTCTCCCTCTCCCCAAAACCATCAGCTGTCAATAGCACCTTAGCTGGAAACAGGGGCTTGTGAGTCTCTCTCCACTCCATGCTAGAACGTTGACTGGCTTGATCATGTGCTAGCCTTGGGCAGCAGCCACAGCTGCTGCAATTTATGAGGTCAGTAGTCTTGTCATGTCCAAAAGACACTGTTTCACACTGATCCTCCCCAGCCTCTGGCTCTTACACTCTTTTTGTTCCTTTTCCTATAATAGTCCCTGAGCCTTGGAGGAGAATATGTGATATAAATATCCCATTTGTTGCTGAGCATTCCACAGTTAACTTACTCTTCATACATTGGCCAGATGTGAGTTCTTGCATTAACTACCATCCACTGTGGAAAGAAACGTCTCTGATGAGGCCTGAGAGCTACAGTAATCAATGGGTACAGAGATGCAGATTTAGAGAACTGTTTGTTAGTATGTCTATTTAGCAAAATAATGGTGGTTGGCTCACTTCTGGAACCTAGGAGCTCCTCAGTCATGGGTTTTGGCCAGATTAACGGTACCAGGCAAGAGTTCCCTTCTGTGGAAGAGGTCTTAAATCCATTTTTTTAAAAAGGGTTGGTTACCTCCATAATGGTTGTGCCACTAGTACACCCACAGGCATATCATGCCATGCTGGTTATTACTCTAAGTCCCAGAGCACACTGCTGGGTAAGGCTATTGGTGGCTTCCTGTATAGCCTCCTTTAACAATATGATGAAAGCTAGCCATTAAGAAGGAAGCTTTCCACTCAGTGCCAATGTAATTGAACTCAGGTTGTCAAGCTAAGTCATCTTGCCAGCTCTTCTTTTTTTTTTTTTGTTTTTTTTTTGTTTTGGTTTTTTAGATTTATTTATGTATATGAGTACTTTGCTTGCATGTACATCTGCACACCAGAAGATGGCACCAGACAGTGGTAAGCTGCTATTCCCAGTGGGTGCTGGAAACTGAACTCAAGACCTTCAAAAGAACAGTGGATGCTCTTAACCTCTGACCCATCACCCCAGCTCCCCTTCCATTTTTTCTGCTTTTTGTTTTGTTTTGTTTTGTTTTTGAGACAGGGTTTCTCTGTGTAGCCCTAGCTGTCCTGGAACTCTCTGTGTACATTAGGTTGGCCTAGAACTCACAGAGGTCCGCCTGCATATGCCTCCCCTTTACTGGGATTAAAGGCATGTGCCACCACTGCACAGCAAGTCCTTTGTTTTTTAACCTGATGGGAAAGAAAACATTAGGAATCCCCTCTCACATTTTGAGAGGCTTCACTTCATGCCTTCTTGCCTGAGAGGTAAAAGCAGGATGGAACCTTTGAGGAACTCTGCTAACAGCATGGCCATACCCTCAGACTGAAGATGCAAAAGCTGCAGTGGTGCGGGAACATTTGCCTAGCTTGAGCTTGAAGATGAGGTGATAGAGGAGGCGCAGGCTGAGAGTAACAGGTGGAGCAGGAAGTTTAGGATGTATGTGCTTCCTCCCTCAGGGCACTTGGTAATGACCAGAGATGTGTCAGATCTTCTCAATTTGGGGTTCTACTGGAGTCTGGCCAGTAGAGGACCAGAGATGCTGCTAAGCATCCTGCTAGGCTCAGGACAGGCCCCCACAACAAAGACTTCTGTGGCCAAAATATCAAGAAATTGCCCTTTACCTTTTAGGCTAACCTCATGAAGGGCCACCTCCTCAGGGCTTCTTGTGGTCTTTATCTGGGTTGAAAACTCAAAGGACTAGCGGCCACTTGCAAGGGACTTTCCTCGCCATCACCTGGCCATCCCCTCTGGCCCCTTCACTAGAGAGCTCTGTTCTCAGGTAAATGTTTTCTCTGTGTGTTTGGGGAACTTTGTAAAAACTCCCCTCTAGCCATCTCATAAGCTGTGAAGGTGTGCCCTAATGTGCTTTTTCCACTAAAAAGTTTTTTTTTTTTAATTAAAACAGTTTGGGGATTTTCATTATTTTTGTTCAATAAATAGCAGCCAATTTGAAGACTTCAAAGGTAACACATTTCAAGAGTATCCCTCAAAAGGGAGCATAGGGAAAAAAAAAAGAAAAGTGGAGTTTGAGGAATTTAAATGTCATAAATCAATTGATGGCTTAGACAGGAAAGTTGGTAACCTGGGCATTCCGTCCTGGCCCGGGAAACAGCCAGACAAGGTTGGGTATCAGTGCGTGGGAGCATGGAAGAGGCCTTAAACTTCTCCCCAGCCAGGAGCCGGTTGCTTAGGGTGGGGCCCCTGGGGAGCCTGGGTTATTTGCATATGCTCTTAAAGAGGCTCTTGCTTGGCTTGGGCCCCATTGTAACACTCGGCTTTAGTCCTGGCACTTGGGAAGCAGGGGCAGGTGGATGTCAAGAGACACCCTTGTTTGTTGGGAGTCTCATCTTTAGTAACTGAAGAAAGGGTTTCTAAGGGATGGGAGGCCAGCTCTCTAGGAATATGACGCAGCCTTGCCACCTGCCACGGCCAAGGCGTAGAGACTGGACAGGTGCTTCAGAGAGCACCAATGGGAGCCAAGTGGGGTGTAGAGTACGGGGTGCCTGGTGCATGGAAGCTGCATAACTTAAAGCAGATGGTGAGAATGGATGCTAGTCTATTTGAGACCTTTTAGGCAGAAGGGTCCAAGTCTGGGATACTGACAAGGCCCAGAGAGTCAACCCCTGCCCATTCCCAGGCAGATGAGTGAGAGTCAAGAGAGTCAACAGAGGCCAGCAGAAGCTACTTCTCTTCCTGAGACACTAAACTGGCCCTTGAGGCCACAGACTGCCCCCTACTGGACAATGTGTCCAGGATCTCCCACCCAACAAAGGGCTGCGGGAACAGCTTCCATGGGTGTCAAGCCACAGTTTCCTTCCTTCTCTCCAGCTTCGGAGATGGCCAACCACCAGCCTAGGAAGGTGGAAGCCGACTCCTCGTGTGATTCTCCAACAGGGCAGGCACCTTGTCCACAGTTAGTGCAGGTCCACACCACACTCTACACTCTACTCTCTGGGGCCTCCCTGCCCTTGTCAATCATCAGCCAGTCAGGACTTAACGCCTGCGGACTGAGCTGATAACCGGTTGTTCTAAAGGAGTCTGTTCCAACAAAAGAGTGTTCGCTGTGTTAGAAGTGGGCCAGGAGTGGTTGTAAATCACTTGAATTGTCCAGGACAGCAACTGCCTGCGGCCTTCTGCTTACTGTACTGTGCTGGATCCCTGCACATGGGTTTTTAATTTCACAGGTTTTCATCATGTCCTCCACGTAACAGAAAATGTTCTAGAGGGCTGCAAACTCATTTGAACCTTGTAATAGTCTTATGAGGCTTGAGGGACTTGGGATTTTCCATTTTGAAAAATTGAGGCACATTAGCCAGATGTAGTGGAGAGCTAGGCCTCCAGTTAGGTCTAGCTCCATCAGAGAAAGTGTCGTCGTGAGGGGCTGGTATGATGGCCCAGCTGTAATTAAGGTGCTTTGCCACAAAGCCTGGTAACTTCAGTTTGATTCCCAGGACCCATGTGGTAGAAGGAGAAAACTGACCTCTCACAAGCTGTCCTCTGACCTGCGCACATCCACTTACTCATACACATACAATAGATAATGTAACTTTTAAAATATCACAATAAAATAATGAGGTTTCTCTGTCTTTCTCTGTCTCTGTCTGTCTGTCTGTCTGTCTGCCAGCCCCCCCTCTCGCTCTCTCTCTCTGTCTCTCTTGCTAAATTGAGATTCACAAAGTAGACTCTAGAACGCTTCCTTTCAGCCATTACCCCACCAAGGTTATACCTGGGGGAAGAGATCTTCCTTAGAGACTATCTTAGTTAGAGCTTCCACTACTGCAATAGGATACCATGACCAAAAGTAACTCTGGGAGGAAAGGATTTGATTTGTTCTATTCTTTGTAGCCCTTTAACCAGGGAAGTCAGGGCAGGAACTCAAGACAGGAACATGGAGGCAGGAACTGAAGCAAATGCCATGGAGGAGTGCTGCTTACTGGCTTGCTCCCCATGGCTTGCTCAGCCTGCTTTCTTATAGCGCTCAGGGTCACCAGCCCAGGAGTGCACCATCCACAGTAAACTAGGCCCTCCCACATCAATCATCAAGCAAGAAAATATACCCCAGGCTTACCCACAGGACAATCTGCTGAGAGAATTTATCTCTTCTCAAATTACTCTATCTGGTGCTGAGTTGGCATAAAACTAGCCAGCATAGAGTTTTGGGTTTTTTTTTTTTAAGTTTCCAAGGGACAAATTTTATTTAAAAATAGACACGATGTACAAGACATATATAATAAAATCACAAAGCTCAATAAAAGGTCTGTTTTTTTCTTTTGTTTTGTTTTTCTTTTTCTTTTGGTTTTTTAGAGACAGAGTTTCTCTGTGTAGCTTTGGCTGTCCTGGACTCACTTTGTAGACCAGGCTGGCCTCAATCTCACAGTGACCCACCTGCCTCTGCCCCCCGAGTGCTGGGATTAAAGGCATGCACCATCATGCCCGGCGACAAAGGTCTGTTTTTTGTTTGTTTGTTTGTTTGTTTGTTTTTTATTGCTACACATGAATAAGACAAACTACATACACCATGAAGAGCCACGAGACAATCATGAGTTATATGAATATTACATTCATAGTGATTTGTCCATTTGCATTTATCAAGTCAGAAGCAACCAACCTTCCTGCTTTGTTGGGTCCAAATTTCTAAATGAAAATCAATATCTATCATACCTCATCTCTATTAACCTAAATCATCTATTTGATCTAAAAATATCTTATCACCTAACCAACTAAACTTGACTGTAAGACTAAACTATCTGGTCTTCAACCCCATCAGAGACAGAATTCTGCCAAAAAGTGGGCAAGCTTAGATGCAGGCAGAGTTGACAGCCGAACTCTGCCAAGACAGGGTAAGCAAGTCCTCAATAGTTCCTGCCTATCAAATATGTCTGGCAGAGATAATGGGCTAGAAGGCTGAAGATGATGCTTCAACGTTATAGAGAATGTTGGGTGACTGTTCGGGCAGTAAACTGGCTCAGCCATTTTTTTTTTTTTTTCATTTTAGAAGCTGCTAACCTGCACTTCTGGTTCACTCAGGCATTTAACTTGTATTCCTTCTCAGCTGAGGGGAAAGCCAGGAAGGAACAGATTCTCCTCTTGCTTCGCATCAGTCCACTTGCCTCTGATGAAAATTCCCCTAGAAATCAGTTTGGGGAGTGTGATGGGTTTAAGAAATGTCTTCAAGTCCCTTTGGGGGAGTCTCACTGTGTAGCCTTTACTGATCTAGAGCTAGCTGGCCTTGAACTCATAAAGATCTGGCTGCCTCTGCCTCTGCCTCCAAAGAACTGATATTAAAAGCATGTGCCACCACAACCAGTCCTCGAGTTCTCTAATATTCCTACCTTCAAGAGACAGGGTCTTAGCCTGTGGTAGTGTATGCCTTTAAGACCAGCACTTGGGAGGTAGAGGGCAGGCAGAGCTCTGTGGTCTTGAGGCCAGCCTGGTCTACATAGTGAGATTCTTTCTCAAAACAACAACAGAGTCTGGAGAGATAGCTCAGAAGTTTGATTGCCAACATTCACGTGGTAGCTCACAACCACCTGTAACTCCAGTCCCAGAGAACCTGATGCCCTCTTCTGGCCTTGTGGGTATTACACACACATATATAGCAAAGACATACATGTAGGCAAAACACTCCCACAGTGAAATAATAAGCACATGTTTATTTGGCACATGACCTACCACCTCCACCACCATCACCACACAAATAAACAAACAATAAAATTGAAAAACAAAATAACAAAACAGGTGAAATCTGTTTGATCTAAACCTCAACAGTGGGGTGTTAGGGTCTCACCTGTGAGTAGCTAAGCAGAAAAGAAGAGGGGACTAGGTCATAGAAGGTGTGCTCCCCCCTTCACCCCCTTCCCCCTCCCCTGCTGTTCATACTAGCTGAAGCCAGCTCCCATGTCCTGGGGGCACTCAGGCAATCCTTCAGAAAGACCAGGAGAAGAGCCCGGGTCTCTTGTTAACAGCCATATGCTTGGAAATGGATGTCCCACTTCTTTAGGACTTCAGATGGTAACAGTCTCAGTCAACAGCTTGACAGTAAACCTCATGAGCCTGCCCTGACTGAGCCAAGAAGCCAAACTGTTTCTAGACTCTTGACCTTCAAAACCTGTGCAAGACCATCAGAACTTGTTGCTTAAAGCTGCTGAGTTTGGGGCATCTTTCTGAGCAGCAGTAAGCAACGTGGGAGGCCCTGCCTCCTCTCACTGCTGTTGCCTGTTCAGTCTTATGCTGCAAAGAGACCCACAGAATGATGATGATGATGATGGTGGTGGTGGTGATGATGATGGTGATGATGATGATGATGATGATGATGATGATAAGGAGGAGGAGGAGGATGTCGTGGTGGTGATGGTGGTGGTGGTGATGGTGGTGATGGTGGTAGGTCATGTGCCAAACCTACTAGTGGTGACCAGAGGACAACTTTCTGGGATCTATTCTCTCCTTCTGTCTTCACAGTCAGTTCCAGGAGTTGAACCCAGGCTGACAGGCTTGGATGGCAAGTGACTTTATCCTCTGAGCCAGCCTCGATGTTTTTTATTATTATTAACTATTTTATAAAATCTTTTTCTGATGATTTTATTATTTGACAGGAGTAGAGGTTGAACCTTGGGCCTTGGCAAGACATGACAAGTCTTTCAACCAGGCCCACATCAAGAGATGAGTTGTGTTTTCAGCCCATTAAACGTTGGGTGGCTTTGTGACTCTCTTTGGCCAATAGGATGTGGTAGACGGGACACTGTGCTGGATCTGAGCATGGATTTGGGCATGTTCTGGGTTCTGCTTTAAGAACCCTGAATCTGCCAAGGATAAAACAGACAGGATGGGAGGGGGTGGGGGCAGGGAAAACTGCTGCAAAAGCCTTCTCAGACCAGTTGGTTGCCAACCAACCTATCAGCGGAGAAGCCCAGATGAGATTGGAGCCTCTGTAGCAATCTTCTGAATGACCTACAAACTCATAAGCAAAAGAAGAAGAAGAAGAAGAAGAAGAAGAAGAAGAAGAAGAAGAAGAAGAAGAAGAAGAAGAAGAAGAA
>OU015742.1:178597343-178610472 GCA_907169655.1 Acomys percivali
AAGAAGAAGAAGAAGAAGAAGAAGAAGAAGAAGAAGAAGAAGAAGAAAGTGTTTGTTTAAAGTGATCAAGATGTTCTTGGCCTGTTACACAGTGGAAATGTATTGATAGACCACCTCATTCAGAGAAAAAAGTGAACCCTTTTTAGGTGCTCAAGGCACATTCGGTGAAACAATTAAAAAAGCCACAAATGGAGTTGGTGTTCCAGTGAAGAAAACAAGTATTAAAGTAGTCAGTATCTATGAAGCAAGCAGAAAATCACTGAGATAGGTCGAGAGCAGGGATGGGGGCATGGGCCTGTGGCTGCTTCTCCGTTTACTTTCGAATAAGCAAAAATCCTCCCAATGGACTCCAAGAACCTTGAGGACTGTCCTTGCTGACCCACTCACATGCCAACCTTATCCCCTGCCACTCTCTGATCCAGACACTGGCCTCCCATCTCAGCTCCCACCTCAGCTGTGTGCTGATGTCCCTGCCCAGAATTTCCTTCACTTAGAGATGCTCCCTCCTCTTTCTTAGGTTCCTGCTCAGATGTGACCCCTTCATCAAGTCCTTCCTGACTGGCTTACAGAAGTGGCCATCTTCAGAATTCTCCTGCCCTGCTTTATTTTTATCAGTGGCACTTGTCATCCTCTGATGTATTATGTGTCAACTCACTTGTTTACCGTATTGTCATCAGGCAGAACTTTAATCAGTGGGTTCTAGAATGCTCTAGAAGCCTTAACATATTGTCAGTCCTCAGATTAAGGAAGGTATGCTTTTGGGCCAAACCCAGAATACAGTAAGACCTTGTCTTTTAATACTATATGTATGAGTGTTTTGTCTGCACATATCTGGGTGAGTACCATGTGCATTGCAGGTACCTGAAGAGGCCAGAAGAGGGAGTAGGATTTCCTAAAACTGAAGTTATAGATGGCTGCGAGCCACCCTGTGGGTATTGGGAATAGAGGCCAAGTCTCCTGGAAGAGCAGCCAGTACTCCTAAGAGCTGAGCGTCTTTCCAGACCCCAAACCTTTCTCTTAAATAGCAGGGAAAAAAAATCCCAGATAAGAATGGGATTGTTCACTAAAACTACAAACATGTTCATGTCATGTGCCACATGGCAAGCATCTCCTAGCATGCTTTGCAGGGCGGGGGATATCCCAATTCAAACTATTATTTACTCTTTGTGGGAGCTCTGAAAGACAGTAGGCAGAGCAGGTTTTAGGTGGGGGTAGGGGTGGGGGTGGGGGTGGAGGAGTAGGGATGAGGGAGGGGAGCAGGGATAGGGAGTGGGGGTGGATTTTCATCACGGTTGATCTGACTCCAAGTTCAGAGCCTCTGTCACTCATCTTGACATTCTCTTCTTGTTGGATCCTGACCTGATGGCTTTGACTACTGAAGATTCAAGGCTAACCATGAACTCCTGAAGGACCCTGCTAAGAGGCACAGGTGATGACAAAACTCTCCAGCATCCGTCCCAGGGCCTCCCAGTGACTTCTTGTTTGATAGTCTGTAAAAAAACAGTGCTCTTCTTCCCTTTTGTCCCCAGACCACCACACTGTCCTGTAAGCGGATGAACAAGGCTCAACCTAAAACGGAAGGGGCTGCTGCTTTCTGGTGAAACCCAAAAAGAGATCCCAGACTTGTTGCTTTATTTGGGTTTAAAAAATCAAGTCCTGTGACGGTGGAAACTCTTTCCCGCTGCTCTCTCTTCTGCCATGTTGACAGCAGAGAACTTGCTAATTCTGGCTGGGGATTTTCCCTGCCTGGCTGTTTTTCTCTTTTATCTTCATCAATTGAAGAGAGCCTTTCAAACTGCCGGAAGATACCGGGGGTTTGTGTATTTTTTTTCTTTCACCTAATTCTGTGGTCTTTTCCCAGATATGTATTTTCTCTCTAACTACCGTCTAACTTGTTGACGTTTCCGCCCATGTGACTTCCAGCTTGAATTACCAGAAACCACAAGAGAGAACGTGTGCGCAAGCCCCAAAGTAAGCGAGATGTCCCTGTGGGGAGCAGTGCCTCTGCACCCCAGAGAGAGGAGGACACAGGGGTCTGTCGGAGGTGGCTGCTGGGCAAGCAAGGGAGGCACCTGTGGAAGGTGGAGAGCTGGTGGCCCCCTAGCAGTCAGGAAAGGGGAGCCAGCTAGTGAGAAGATCGCCAGGGGCATCTGGGACTGTGCAGGAGAGGCCGGAAGATTACAGCCATGCCTCACAGCTCCGACAGCAGTGACTCCAGCTTCAGCCGCTCTCCTCCCCCTGGCAAGCAGGTACACCGGCATTCCCTGCCTTCTGATTCTTCTAGGCTGCTCTGTCCTACCCAGGGAGTTCTTGGGGGAGGGCGGCGGGGCGGGGGGGGGGGGGGGTTGCGGCGGGAAGGAAGTGGCTCATGGCAGGACCTCTCTAGTAGCTGGACGTGGTATTTGCTATGCAGAGAGAGGTTCAAGTGGCTAAGCCTCTATCCCGCCACAAAGCTCCCCCCTTTCCCCAGTGGTATGCCTCATCTTTGCCACATTTAGGTTCCCACTGTAAAACTTTCTAGGAAGCAGGGGCCAGGCTGAATATCACAGAACTTAGAGGAGGGGGTCCACCATGAGCAGAGGAATGTTCCAGTAGGCTGCTGGCAGGCTCCACTCAAATCCTAGAGCTCTAGCTTTCCAGGAAGAGTCAAGGGGTGAGACAGAATGGAAGCCAGGGAAGAGAAATATTGTAAAGTAAAGTAAAGCGAAGTAGACAGAAGGAAAAGGACTGCCTCTGTAACTAGAACAGCCATTGGGGAGGGAGATGGAAGCCACAGCCTGTATCTCTTCCTCTGTGGCTTCCAAGTATAAGAAAGGAGGCCACGGCCTGGGAGGCTTGTTGAAGACCTTCATTAGTAGCTACCGTCAGCTATGGAAAACCAGGGATAGAGGGAAGGATTCTGGGAAATTTAGAGATTTGATTGACTACCTAAAGCCAAGATGCCTCAGCTTGAGAGATGCCTCGAATGGGATATCCTTCACACCTTGTAGTTTCTGGGGCTCTCCCCTACCACATTCTTGATACCCCTCCGTTCTAGAAAGATCTCATCCAGCATAGACCCACGGATTAAACTCTTTTTACATCTCAGTAGCTTAAAAACTTCATTCTTAGGACACATCTGGAGCAGGGCCTATAGCCCAACGGTAGAGCGCCTGTCTCACACACACTCAGAGGGCTTGCAAAATGCTGTGACCCTCCCCAGAATAAAAGCATACAGTCATCTCCTGTTACATCTGTCATAAGTGATCACCTACTATCACATCTGTCATAAGCCCCTAACTGAAAAGCCATACTGGTGAAAACCTCTAGAGGGAAACAGTCCCTTCCTCACAGCACTATCTGAGCAGCTCAGACTGCCTAGAGGATGGTACCATACTCTTAAGAAGGAAATTACTCACAGCTCCATGGTAACCCAGTCCCCTGCCTCATTATAGGAAGAGTGCATCTTTGCTCTCTCTTACCCAATATCTGTCTGCTAGAATGACCTGGAAGTTTTGAATAAAAAGGGAAGAGGTTCAGGGCCTGACCCAAGGATCTGTGCCCCTCTGGCCAGTGGAGGTGGGTGACAGGGTAGGGGCGGGTCACAGAAAGGCTTCTCTCCCCTGATCTTCCATAGGATATACTTAGAGAACACCCAAAGAGCCCCTTGCCCTCCAAAGCACCTACTGGTGGCTCACTAAAGCAGGCGACCTCCACTTCAATTCATAAATCTCGTTTGGGTACCTCATTTGTAGCAGGTGTGGTGTTCAGAACTGGAAAGGTTTCAAGATGGCTGCCCAGTGAAGGGGACGCATGAAGGAAAGAGAGATCTGGGGTGGGTCCCTCTGCCTCAGGGTGCAGCACAATGAAATTGCTGGTGTTGAGGGGATTCTCAGAGAGGCTGTAGAATCAGCAGC
This sequence comes from Acomys percivali, assembly GCA_907169655.1. Classification (NCBI taxonomy): domain Eukaryota; kingdom Metazoa; phylum Chordata; class Mammalia; order Rodentia; family Muridae; genus Acomys; species Acomys percivali. Next base: position 178,601,240 of record OU015742.1, read on the forward strand.
AGAGGGTGGGTGGCCATAAGCTTGGGGACCTCAGTTTTGTCCTGTGTTAAATAGGAAAGACTGTGCCTGCTCAGAGAGCTGGGAAATCGTATCATAGTGTATCTGAAAGCACTTGTATAGAAATATACACACACATAGTACATATTACATGCTCAACAAAGTTTGCCAGAGAGAGAGAGACAGAGACAGAGACAGAGACAGAGACAGAGACAGAGACAGAGAGAATATGAGGCTAGAGGTCTGAAGAGAGCAGAGGTTATGGGACAGACTTCATTGTCTTAGCTGGTTCTCAATTTCTCTTCATTTCTTCATGTAGCTTTTGATCAAAAGAAGAACCATAGGAGACCTGAGGGTGGGTAGCAGGGAACGCTGAAGAAAATGTCTTTGGGTACAGGCTTTTCATAAAGACGAGGACAGGGAAGGATAGCAAACTCCCCAATGGCCTATTTTGACTAGAAGAGAGGAATGGCCGGGCCTCCCTATTTATTGCTGTCACTGCTTCCTAGGACTCATCCGATGATGTGAGAAAAGTTCAGAGGAGGGAGAAGAATCGCATTGCTGCCCAGAAGAGTAGGCAGAGGCAGACACAGAAAGCTGACACCCTGCACTTGGTGAGTACCCAGACTTCTTACTACGCTCTTGCCCCTTAGGCTCTGCTTCCCACAGTGGGGCTATAGGGCCATGGGGCCATGGGGCTGTGGGGCCGTGGGGCCACCATGGGGCTGTGGGGCCACGGGGCCGCCATGGGGCCGCCATGGGGCTGTGGGGCCGTGGAGCCGTCAGCTTTGATGCTGCTGCTGTGGCAGAGCTATGTACATGGGAAGAGTAAGGGAAGGGTAAGGCTTGCAGGGGTGCAGTGGGGAAGAAAGGCTCCCCTCTCCTATGCATGTATTAAAACATTCAGTAGCAGAGAACAGGACTGGAGGCTGAACCTCTATAGACCAGGAGAGCTCAAGGATAGATAGATGACTGGCATGTTGGCAGCCTTGAGGCTTCATGAGAGACAGACCACCTGTTAAAAAAAAAAAAAGGGGACTGCAGAGAGAGAGAGAGCGCCATCCTTCCTGAGCCACCGTGAGCACCACACTGATGCTGAGGGGACATTAGATGTTATGTACTTTGGGGAGCTCATTATTTCAGGACCACACATCTCATCCCTCTGGAAGGCAGGGGTCTGCCACCCAAGTGCCCTTGCATGTGGAAGAAGGCAGTCAAAGATACAGACTCCCCCCGCCGCCGCCCCCAAATATCATGAAAGTTCTATGTTGAGACTTCCATTGTTAATGGTATCTCTAGGGGTTGTGAAAGACAACAATTTCAAGGCATTTATCTGGGATAGTCATTATCCTGATTGAGTGGCCAATATTCTGAAACTTTTCTAGCAGGGAAGGGATGAGCTGCAGCCCCACTTAGGAGAGCCACAGCCTGGACCAGTGATGTTGAGTCCTGGCTGGGCATAGTGGTCCCAACCCCATTACCTTTCCTCTTCATAGTGTGCCCCATTCACGGTGTTCTTGTTCAACCACCCTTTCTCCATTGCATCCTTCTTCCTGCCCTTTCTCCTAAAACATTTCCATACCACTAATACCCTTCAAAGGTAAAAGTGCAATAAGTGCCAAAGCCAAATGGGCTGGTGATGATACAAATGTGTGGCACAGCAAAGGGCTGCTTTAACCTTACTGGGGACAGGGGGAATACAGGCTGGGGAAATGGCTCAGTGGGTAAAATGTCTGCCATTCAGACATGAGGGTCAGAGTCCCCGGAACCCACAAATGGGCAGGAGGCAGAGGAGGGCAGGTGTCTGTGAGTTTGAAGCCAGCTGATCTACATAGTGAGCTTCAGGATAGCCAGGACTACATTGAGAGCCCCTGTCTTAGAGAGAGACAGAAAGAAAGAGACAGACAGAGAGACAGAGATAGACAGAGACAGAGACAGACAGAGACAGAGAGCTGAAAGGCCTAATGGCCATGGGAGCCTGCCAATCATTCCAGTTCATGGGAGATGAAAACAAGGAATCTTAGAGCAGATTGGCTAACCGCACTAGCCAAAACAGTAAGCTTTGGGTTCAGCAAGAGACCCTGCCTTAGTGCAGAAGTTGGAAAAGGTACTGATGTCAATCTTGGGCCTCACACATGCATATGCATCCCTATACATGTATGCTTACATACAAGCAAACAAGCAAGCACACACACACACACACACACACACACACACACACACCAAAAGAATAAGTAACACATAGTTTTAGAAGACAGAAAAGGAGGGAGAATGGCACATCTTTTAGCTATAAGGAAACCGAGAACAGGATGTCCTTTCCTCTCTGCCTGCGCTGTTTGTTTGATGGATACTTAACATATTCTCCAGTACATGCTAACATCCTTTTCTGTTGACAAATCTGTGTCAAACTGACAAAAAAATAAAAGAGAATAAACAGCATTCAATACAAACTGAATCAGTACAGTCTGAGCAATCAGTCTCTGCCACTATTTATACACTTCCAGTGATATCTCTTTGGAGCTTAAAATCTCACAACACAGTTTTACTATTTTAAGTTGACTTTCCCTACCTGATTCTGGCTCTTGTTTAATATTCCTTAGAGACACAAAGCCACACTTACAATAGGATAGACCCTGGGTGGGCAAGCTCCTACAAGCTTTATAAGTTTGCAATATTAGAAGAAGAGGAGGAGGAGGAGGAAAAAGAGGAGGAGGAAGAGGAGGAGGAGGAGGTGAAGGAGGAGAAGGAGGAAGAGGAGGAGGAGGAAGAGGAGGAAGAGGAGGAGGAAGAGGAGGAGGAGGAAGAGGAGGAGGAGGAAGAAGAGGAGGAAGAGGAGGAGGAAGAAGAAGAAGAATGTTGAGTATTGCTTGCTCAGGGACAGCCAGATTTGAACCACTGCTCTGCCATTTGCTGTCGTGGGGCTGAACCCACATACATTCTTCATGATCCTTAGACTTGGGCCCCTTGTCTATAGAAGGGGAAAGACAGGAACTGCTTGTAGAAACGGTGCATGTGAAAAGCTCAGCATGGTACCTGGTATACAGTAGATATTCAAAAGATTCAGTGCAATAAAAGGCATGAAAACTGAGATTAAGTAGGCATATATATGTACACATGTATACTTTTATACACAAAAGTGTGTATGTATTTTCCCTGTATGTATATATTATGTGTGTGCTATGTGTGCGTACTGTCTGTGTGTCATGTGTGTTTTGTGTGTTATGTCTGTGTATTGTCTGTGTGTGTTGTGTGTGTATTGTGTGTGTGCATGTGTGTGCGTGCTTTTTCTCTACAGAATCTCAGTGCTGTAAAGCTGGGGCACATTTGATGACTGAGCATCTTCTGCAGCACTCACTCCTGGGCAGAAGGTCCCCAGAGCACACCCAGTCCCTATTAGTAGCAGAGTGCTACCTCCCTCCTGACACAGGAGAAGACTCTCCGTGTCTCTAGCTGCAGACTGCCTCCCTGTAAATCCAGGCCCCTGCCCTCTGCCCAGCCCCTCAGGAGAGGCCTATGAGCTGCCATGTTGTCTCTCAGGATGAAAAAAGTTAGAACCGAAAGGTTTAGACAGGTAGTTCTGGTTACAACTGCAGTAATCGCTGGTGTTCCGTGTGGGTCCATGAGATCATGGGGTCATTGTGTCCATGTTTATGTCCCAGCCTCGTTCCCTCCAGTGTCCCAATTTCCCTGGATCTAAACTCTTTCCTTTCTTTGAGCACAGTAGTGTATCTTTCTGCCCAGTGGATGGGTCTCGTGGACTGCTGCCACTATAATCGAATGTCCCATGGCTTCGGGCGGAAGCTTTGCCAGCAACACACAGCTGCCACCGTTGAATGGCAGAGCGTTTGGCTGTGGCCTGAACTCTGCGTGTCTTCTTCCTGACGGTCACCCCCCTCACTAACTTACCCTCTTCCGTACATGTGTGCCTCCTCCAGTGAGCTCAGTCTCAAGTCTCAGTTTGCCCCTGACCTCTTTCCGTGTTCTCTCTACATGCAAAGGTTCTGGAAACTTCTTCTGTCCATGGGGTTCATCTACCAAGATTTTGAAAAAAAAAAAATCAGAGTTTATGGGTTACTAGGAATATAATATAAAATCAAGTAAAGGGTACTTTAGGGGTTATCTTAGGTTCCCAGTCTTATTCAGATATGTTGACACTAGTGTCTGCCTTAAAGCCCAGTCCCCTAGCTTCTCCTGTGAGAGTGTGACTTGCTTACCGTTAGGCATTTTGAATATCTGTCTTGTCGTTGTGTATGGAACACTGATTGCTTTTTAAATGACAGAGATGAGGAGGCACCTCCTGTGACAACCATGTTACAATGCCCTCACCATTGACTAACTCCCCACAAAATGTATTTGTGATTCTGTTCATAATCATTAAATGTATGTGCTGATTTCCAAGGTACAGATATAAACACAAAACAACTAGGATGATGTTTCAACCCTCCTTCCTTATGCAACACACAGACAGTTTAAATATTTTTTTAAAGTAAACTAAAGAGGCCTTGGGGAGGGGAAATATGAGATTTAAAGATATATCTTGGCCTGAAATTTTTTTTCAAATAAAGTAGAAAATAACAAAGGAAATATTTATATACGAATATGATTTTACATACATCAAAAAATTAAAAAAAATTGGCTGGGCATGGTGGCACAGCCTTTAATCCTAGCACATGGGAAGTAGAGGCAGGTGGATCTCTGCGATCCCTGTCTAAAGACCGCACTCACCTACATAGTGAGACTGCATCTTTAAAAAAGGATGAAGTTTTGAACAGTCTACATAGGTCAATATATTATATACCAAATCAAAGGCAAGTTTCCACTGGGAGGAAATTACCTAGAAAGCTTGTGTGTTAAAAAGAGGTGTTTACTACATATGTGAAAGCTCTATGACCAGAAAATGATGGATCTTGAAGAAAAATGAGCGTGATGACGAAGTTACAGAAAGGGAAAAATATAATGTACTTAAATACGTACAGACAGGGCAGGCCGCCTCAGGAAAATGCCAATTAGGGTAAATGTGAGACTTCCTTGCTAGGCTGGCAGAGGTGAAAGATGACACTGACACAGGAAACGGCCAAGGGAGAGGGGAGAGTGAGCCCCATATTCCCTTAGCAAGGCAAGACACCCTAAGATAGCAGCCTGGCCACGCCCTCTCAGATGACAGGCACACCTTCCCTGTCCCCAGCACTTTGCCATCTAGGAATCTGTTCAGGAGTGCCACTGGAAGGAGGGGGAGTCACTGCTAGGGTTTGGTTTTCTCTTGGTTTTTGTTTCGTTTAGTGGTGCTCGGGATTGAACCCAGGGACTTGTATATGGCTAGGTGGGTGCTCTGCTGCTGATCTGTAATGACTGGAAACAAGTTAAATATTCGTTAATAGGAGAAGGGCGGGTGAATGAACCACAGTTGGTCCATTCTGAGTGGACTGTGACAGAAGGAACTGTGAAAATGTGTTGCGTTTGAATGTAGGAAAACTATCGCTTCCTTTTCTAAAACAGTTTTTAAGGTTTTTGGGGTTTTTGTTTTATTTTGTTTTGTTTTGTTTTTAGGTTATGTGCGTGGGGAGGGGGGATATGTGCAAGTGAGTGCAGGTGCCCACAAAAGACAGAAGGAGGTATTCATCCCATGGAACTGGAGTTATAAGGGGCCTGTGAGCTTTAGGTGCTGGAAACTGAACTCAGCAAGAGCAGTAGATGCCCTTAGCCACTAAGCCATTTTCCCAGCTCCTCTTTAAAGTGTCCTAAATCACAGTTATTTATTTATTGCTTGTTTGTTTGCTTACTATGGGGACAACTGTGCAGACACATGTGGATGTCAGAGGACAGCTCACGGGTATCTGTTCTCTCCCTGTACTGTGAGGGTCCCGTGGATAGAACGGAAGTGATAAGGCTTGGCAGCAAGCACCTTTGCCCACTGCACCATTTTACCAATGACAAGTTTCCAGATTCTTAAGTAAGAAAAGTGCAAGTATAGTGTCTAGCTTTCTCCAAACCACACTTTTTAATCTTTCTGAGCATAAGTACACAAACAGGTTTCAAATGGATTTACCCGAACTTGTTGACGTTATTTATTTTCAAAAGTTGTAAGGTAGGAGGGGTATCATTTGCGTTTTTAATCCTTTTTATGTCAGCCCTTAGGAGAAGTAACTATGATTAAGATGGGAGTGACCCTAAAGTCCATGGTACTAGATGAAGCAGCATAAGGTCACCATCCTGCAGCCAGCCATCCTGGTGACATGGAGACTTTCTGGTACCTTCCAGCATAGGGGACTTTTCAGTCAGTGGAGAACAGAACTGAGATCAATTTAGAAGCATTGTTGGCAATGCTTAAAGTAGAGGAGATGGGAGGTAGACAGCTGTGTCACCCAGAGTGTGCTGTTGGCGAGAGAGAACTAGTCTTGAGGTAGTTTGAGTGCCAGAGCCAGATCTGGACATTGGAGTACACGGTGCTTCTTTTGACAGAGATGAGCCAGGTTACTGGCCACTGTGGGTTCCTGAAAGAATCTCACTGCGGTTCAGGACAAGAGATGCCTGCAATGTTTGATATCACATACAACAGACAAAGCGTGCAAACTGGGCTGATGCTGTGAAAAACGAGGACAAATTAGAGGAAATTTAAATAATGGAGACATTCCCAAAGACGTTAGTGCCAAGGGCTACTGCTCTTGGCCTGCTGAGGTGGTCTGGGAGACGGGGCCACTACGCAGGGGCCTCTACCATTTCCACAGTCCTTTGTCTCTGGGAGAGCATGCCCTAAGGTTTAATAAAATAAAGAATCCAAAGATCCGTAAAACGACGAGACACAAAGGAACGTTCTGGCTAATTCCACCTTTTAAAAGTTCACTATAAAGTGAATCATCTCTGGAAAAGAGCCGTCTCTCTTTTTAAAGTGTGGTAATTGAACATCTGGCTGTGGTTAAGGACCCTACTAGTGGTGTAGCACTTGATGTGCAAAAAGAAAAAAGAAAAACGGTCTTATATGAAGTAATCTGCCCCAAGCTTACACAGCTTGAACTTCAGAGTTCTGCTTCCTAACCACTAATCATACTGTCTATTTGTATCTTCCCTGCATCTCTCACTGAGATTGTTTTTCCTGTTAAGCATCACCCTCCACAATTCTTATTTTTCCCTGCTCATCTTTAGGCTTGCTCAAGAAAGTAAAGATCTATCTATCATCTATCTATCTATCTATCTATCTATCTATCTATCTGTGGGTGTCCATATATATATATATATATATATATATATATATATATATACACAAATATACAATATATGTGATATATATGTATATATACATGTTTTTAGAAGATTGTTACATTAATATTATACATGAGAATAACCTTTGGGGACATTTCTTCTGATTATAAAAGCATAAAGCAAAGATGATAGAGAAGGACGTGGAAGCATGTGTATCTGAAGAGTAAACACTTTGTGGATGCCATTAAATTAGGCAGATGGCTAACACCGGGGCACTGAGCCGACTATGATCCTTTTATACACTAGAGTTTGAGGCTGGCACTAGAACTGACCGTGGAGATCTATGTCTTTTGACTTAGAAAGATATCTATGAGGCTGAATCGAGTTAACCAAGCCACGAGGAGTGTGCAGAACACCATCTGCTAACGCAAAGCCCAAGGGTTGCAGGCAGAAGCATAACCTCCAAAATGTCAACAGTGGTTGCTTCTGGGTGCCTGGGTTTGGATACTTTGCCTTCCTCCTGATGCTCTTAGCAGTTTTATTCTGATGGATATGATTGCTTAAGCAATCAGAAATAATTGCAGAGTCTTTACAAATCAGTTGTTTTAGTTGGGGAAGAACACATCAAGACAATTTACCACCCCAACTGCTTCTCCCAGGATGGTGGATTGGTGTGTTAGGGTAGGAGGCTCTCAGACTTGAAGAATGCCTGGCTACACTGGTTTGTAGGTGCCAGGTCACAGCCGACAGCTACCCCCATTCAGCAGGTGTCTTCAGGAGGCCCTCCTCAGTGGCACCTCAGTGTAGTCCCCACTTCCCACAGACATAGACCGGTCCACAGGATAAAAAAAAACCTTTCTGTTTGTCTTTTCACAGTCTCACCATAGGGGCACATAATGGTTTGCAGAGGAAATGTCAATAATTGTGGCCATACTGTCTTGTTCATAGGCTCAAAATGCTGAAAAAGGAAACTCATGGATTTTAAGCCAACCTATCATGTTACCAATGAGGAAATCAATGTCTTTCTTGGTGATACCAAAGGACCTTAAATTCCTGTCTCCTTACCAGCCTGCATCTATTTTGTGCCATTCTGAGTTTTGTTTTTGTTTCTGTTTGGTTGGTTTTGTTTTTTCCATTTGTTATTTTGCACAGGGCAAGCCAAAAAGTAGACTGATGGTCAGGATGCTTACACAATAAGACTCGCATTAGTTCTAGAACATTCACCAACATCAAGAGATCATAAAGGGAGTTAAGGTGGATATGGCCTAGAGTTTAAATGCCTCTTTATTTAGAATATGTAAAGGTAGGAACCTAAAAGCCTAATGATATTTTTGAAGAATATATCTGCATTAAGTTAAGTACACCAAGATTTAATATGTATACCGAAAAAAGAAAAACATCTTTTGCAAGAAAAACATGAAGGCACTAATCAGTAAGTGGGCAGAGAATATGTACAAAAAGCTTACACACATTTTCCCTACCCAAATGAAAATAACCTCATTTTCTATTCTGATGATGAAAACAATACACATTGAGGCAGGTTCTCAACCTCAGGGTGGTTGACACGTTGAGTCTGACACTTTTTTCTTTTGTCCTGATATTAGGGATTGAACCTAGGGCCTTTCACATGCTGGATAAACACTCTACCACTGAACTATATCACTAGTCTTTCCCCGCCCCCTACATTTATAAGTTTGAGACAGGATACCCAGGCTGGCCTTGAACTCACTTTATAGTTGAGGCAGATGTTAAACTTTCAATATTGCTGCCTCGGTTCCCAAAGCAGCTGGGTTTACAGGCCTGTACCCCCAATTCTGATAATAATTCTGATAATACTATGTGTTTGTCCTATGTGCTGCAAAATGTAAAACTCTACCCAGTAGAAGTCTCTAGACCTGTCTCCCTCCAGTTATGAACTTGCCAAATGTCCCCTGAAGAGAGTAATTACCCACATTTTATTGAGACAGACTGTATACCCTAGGCATTAGTACATGGGTTTACACACTTACATAAACTCCCATTTTTGAGGAGTTTATGCG
>OU015742.1:178616055-178646369 GCA_907169655.1 Acomys percivali
CACACACACACACACACACACACACACACACACACACACACACACATATCCATGCACATGTATCCATGCCCACAGGCACATGCACAAAAATACCAAGAGGCTGGGGAATTACAGGCTCTGGTCTACTAATACATTAGGTAGCCCAGTTGGAATCTGAAATATTGGAGAACTCAAAGGGAAACTGGAGACTCTCCTGTTCCTGTAAACAACAGCATTAGCTGCCCAGCAGAAGCCCTGTGGAGCCTGTTACAGCCACGCCCAGGCTTAACCCAGATCTAGCCAATTAGCATTGCTAGTGCTTCCCTGATGACCCAGTGTCTGGCTAAGGTTGAGGACCATTTTGGACCAGCCTTCATATCTTCAAGTGAAGCACCAGTATTCATTAGGAAAAGTGAGTCCTCCTGGGGCCCCCCAGCCATGACCACCTATGGAGGCCATCATTGCCTTGGAGCCAGGCCCTGGCTCATGTTGGAGGATAGAGCCCTCGGTGGCTGGCTCAGCCTGTGATGTTGTATGGGGATCGTAGTCTACGTGTTCAATAGCTGCTAGAACTGCCATCCCTTGGGAGGGCACAGGGGGCTGAGGACTTCTCCTTGCTCCTGGGAGCCCTCAGCTTACTTCTGTGTCAGGCCATCAGTTCAGAGAAGGCAGGAGGAATGAGTCCAAATGGATGGAGCCCTGCCACCAACTGTCCCTTTAGCTATATGAGTCCTCTCCTAGCCCTGCTGCCCCCAGCAGGGTAGAGGGATGGGGCCCAGAGCAGCCACTTCCTCCTACAAGGGAAGTCATTCTTTCTCTAAGGAGCTGGTGTCTGCAAGGCCCGGGAGCTTAGTTTTTGCAATGTCTTCGGCTTTTCAAGGTAAAGACAAACTTTGCCTTATGTTTAGAGGCAGCAGGCAGTGGTTAGTCAGGTCTGCCCCAGCTTGGGCTTTGACATCTGTAGGCCCCCCCGGAGGTTTCTAATAGAAGGCTGGTGGTGGGAGCTCCACAGAGCGGGCTAGTGACTTGCCTGCCCTACAGTCACTTCCCGAAAGCTGGGCCTGCCTCTAGGCGGGGAGAAGATCAGAGCCCGCCCACCGGGTCCTTCCCTCCTTGCTGCCTTGGGGTTTGCCCAGGCTCTACAGAGCACGGAACTTACTGTAAATGCTGTCACCAGTGGAAACTCTCAGAGGGGGCGAGGAGAGGGGTTGGAGGAAAAGGGCCAGGACTCCGGGCCCCAGTTCCCGTCTTACAATACCACGCCCCAGCTTCATTTCGCCCACCTTTCAGAAAAGGAGTGCTGCCTTCCTGGTAAAGGGCTTGCTGACCTCCCTTTGGGATGTGGCAGAAAAGCAAAGACAGTGAACCGCCTAGCTGGCCACAGCCTTCAGGGACAGCATCCAGGGACTGACCACCATTCAGCTTCCAGCTTCCAGCTTCCCTTCCTGGCTCTAGAGATGGGGGGTTTCCTCTGCACCAGGCAACGGGCCATGGTTAGCTCAGAAAGCATCCTAAATGTCTCTGAGGCTGAGCATGCTAACATCTGACCTTCCTGGATGAGCAAGGTCAGGATCCTATGCTCCTCCGCCACTTAAAAAGCAAGCCGGAACTGTGCTAGGGTTAGGTGTTTGGCAGCGTAACTGACCAATCCCATGTCCTGGTGAATCAGTTAGGGCAAAATTTAAATGTCAAGTTACCGGGCCTTTGCTAACTGCTATACTTTTGAGTCAACATTCTCATGTCAACAATTGATGTTATCAGCCAGTCAACAAACACTGAAGTTCATTTGGCACCTAAGCAGGCATTTAATACGTGCTTAAATAATTAAAGCAGGCTTTAATGGTTTGATTCATATTTAACCAAGGTTTTCAAACTTGCTTGTTCTCATTAGAATGACCTGAGACACCTGTTAAAAGGCTCAGGTTTCCAGAGCTGGGGGTAAGGGTTAGTTGGTAAAGCACGAATGTGAGGGAGTGCACACCTGAAATCTCAGCAGTGGTAAGGCTGGAGGCAGATCTCTGGAAGTCTGTGGGCCAGCCTGCAGTCCCAGGCCAATGAGAGACCTTCTCTCACACAAAATGTGGGAGGTGCCTGTGGAACCTCCATGTGCATGTTGATCGTGTATGTTCCTGCACCCACCCATACACACACAGACACACACACACACACACACACACACATTCCAGAATCTAAATTTCTCCCCAATTCCCAGCTCTGCAGAAGAGCCAGCTGTGGGAGGTGGGGGTGGGGGACTTCTGAGCTGCACGGAGATTCCTTTGCCCCCTCCAGTACCATTGCCTCTCTGGGGAGTTGGGAGGCCCCAGTACTTAGCAGGAATCTATTTAGTGAGGTCTGGGAATCCCATTGTCTGGAGAAGCTGTTTCTCAGCAATTGCTGTATACCAGAGCACCATGGCGCCTGGTAAATGATGCAGTCCCCTTCCATCTTGGAAAGATGTTTCTGGACAGGAAAAAAAAAATGCTTGTTTCTTCTGTACTGACACAGAGAGAGTACAGGACACCTTATTTGAGGTTTCGCTTTCTATGGTTTTAGTTATCCACTGTCAATTGTGGCCTGAGGAGACGAAGTGGAAAGTTCCAGAAATAAACAATTCTTAAGTTTTAAATAACTCTGATTATCACATATTGTCACAAATGTTCCATTCCGTGATTGTTTATTGATAACCTCTTCCTGTGCCTATAAGCTTCGGCATAGGTTTACATGTATAGGGAAACATGTAGTGTCTACTGGGTCCTGTCCACGGTTTCCGGAGGACTTGGACCAGAATTGCAAAACCCACAGTTGTGGGCAGGAGGGAGCAGAACAGAATGCCAAGTCCATCACAAAAGGCCCAAACGTCCTAGCACCCGAGCGCAGCGGGCGGTGCTTGTGAGACAAGTGCAAACACAAGGCGCAGGTGTGTGGTGGGGAGTAAGCGTGTGGAAAATGGTTCACAAACTGCTTTCTGCTCTCTCCGGATCTGGCCAGATTACCAGTTTCTCTTGGCATATGCTTACCACACTCAGCCCCGAGGGACACAGGCAGGCATGTCTACACACACACACACACACACACACACACACACACACACACCTGCGTGAGGTTTTCCATGGTTTGTCCCCACCAAACTTATTTGGTCTCTAGTGAAGCAACAGTGTGTGTGGGGGGGGAGGCATGTAGGGAGGGGAGAGGGGGGCAGCAAGGGGAGATTATGTTGCTAAGAGGTAGCAATTTCTTCTCTATTGTTTTTCTTTCTTCCTCACTTTCTTTTTTTGTTGTTGATTTTGTTTGTTTGTTTTTGGGGTTTTGGTTTCGGGTTTTTTGTTTTTGTTTTTTCGAGACAGGGTTTCTCTGTGTAGCCTTGGCTGTCTTGGACTCACTTTGTAGACCAGCCTGGCCTCAACCTCACATCGATCCGCCTGCCTCTGCCTCCCGAGTGCTGGGATTAAAGGCGTGCGCCACCCCGCCCAGCTTCTTTCCCCACTTTCACTCCTTCCCTCCCTCCCTCCCTTCTCCCTCCTTTCTTTTCTTCCTTTTCAGTATTGGAGATTGAACCCAGGGCTCCATTGCCTTATGCACACCAGGCATATTTTCCAGCCCTTTATACTCATTTATTTAGAGACAGGGTAAGAAGGGATTCACTTTAGTTCCTTTCTAGCCTGGGCTGGCCTCAAACTCCCAATCTTCCTGCCTCCACATGCCTTGTTCTGGGATGGCAGGTCTGTACCACCACGCCTACTTGTCTCTCTTAGTTTTATTTTCCCCCTCTGTGTAACCCTGGCTGTCCTGGACTTGTCTTGTAGACCAGGCTGTCCTCGAACTCATAGAGCTCTATCTGCCTCTGCCTTCCGAGTACTGGGATTATGGGTATGTGCCACCATGCCCAGCCGTCTCTCTCACCTTTGAGGGATGGGGCTGCGTATCTTATGTGGATTGTTATAAAGAGACTCCCCTCTCTTTTACATGCAAGTTCCTTTTCTACACTCCCTACCTGCCCATCCACTCTTCCACCACGCATGACCCGCAGCCACCATGTCCTTGAACCTCCAGAACTCTGAGCTAAATAAACGACTCAGCCTCCAGTGTTCTGTTATAGTGACAGAGACAGAGGAAACTGTCTATGTGAAACTGCTATTAAAATTTTTTTTTCTGGGTTTTTTCAAGACAGGGTTTCTCTTTGTAGCATGGCTGCCCTAGACTCACTTTATAGACCAGGCTGGCCTCGAACTCACAGAAATCTGCCTGCCTCTGCCTCCCAAGTGCTAGGATTAAAGGCATGTACCATTGCGATCTGGCTGGTTTGGGTTTTTTGAGACAGGGTTTCTCTGTATACCCCTGGCTGTCCTGGACTCTCTCAGTAGACCAGGCTGGCTTCAAATTCACAGAGATCTGCCTGCCTCTGCCTCTTGAGTGCTGGGATTAAAGGCGTACACCACCACACCCAACTAAAATTGTTGTTCTCATTAGTCAAAACAGACAACTATCAGCAGTTGGGTCAACCTGATATTTATGCACACCCACATACTTATATATAGGTGCACCCATACAAACATATGTGTACATATGCACACATCCTCATGGGTACATGAGTCCTCAGTTGCCCCTCTTCATGGCTGTGCTGATGGAAAACTACTCTGCCCCCCCACCCCCCAACCTCCACCCCCCAACCCCCAGCCCGCCCCACCCCCGCACCTGCTTCACACCCCACCAGCCTTTGCAGCTTCTCTGACACTCACAGTCATGCCCATTGTCCCTTTACAGGAGAGCGAAGACCTGGAGAAACAGAACGCAGCTCTGCGCAAGGAGATCAAACAGCTGACAGAGGAGCTGAAGTACTTCACATCTGTGTTGAGCAGCCATGAGCCCCTGTGCTCCGTGCTGGCCAGTGGCACCCCCTCACCCCCTGAGGTGGTATACAGCGCCCACGCCTTCCACCAGCCTCACATCAGCTCTCCGCGCTTCCAGCCCTGAACGTCCCGACAAGAGGAGGACAGAGCCTCCGAGTCAATGCTACTCCCACGGGGCCACCGTTGGAGAGGCATGCAAACCGAGGCCAGGTTGCCCTCATACCTCCATCAGGAGACCCAGGGGCAGAGGCCTGGACCAGTATTGAACATAAGAACTATAGTGGCCAGAGGGACTTGAGCCACCAAAAAAAGTATAGTCACTGAATGACCCAATATGACCGAAGCAGCACAACAGAATGTTGTGGATGATGCCCAAGACCCACAGCACCGAGGGAGGAGAGCAGGAGGCGAATCCTTTTCTTTTTTTGTTTTGTTTTTGTTTTTTTGTTTTTCAAGACAGGGTTTCTCTGTGTAGCCTTGGCTGTCCTGGACTCACTCCATAGACCAGGCTGGCTTCAAACTCACAGCGATCCACCTGCCGCTGCCTCCCCGAGTGCTGGGATTAAAGGCGTGCCCCACCACGCCCGGCAGCGAATAGTTTTCTAAATAAATGTTTTCTAAGAAACCAGCCCTGGAAAGCAGCTTCCTCCTCGTTTTTCCCCATCAGCATCCTGCAAACTTCATTCTGTTGGTTTGGGACCTGAGTTTTCCGCTCAGCTTTAGGGAGCTTCTCCAGGGACTCGGCTCATATCTCTTCCCCATGTTTTGTTCACCTGTTTGGGAAGCTGGTCTCTTCTCAGATCATCTTCAACTCTAGATACCTCCCTCCCTCTCCTCCCCACATCTGCTCAGTGTGACCCCCTGCTCCCCGTCCCAATGGTGCCTCTTGCACCGTGCTTTCTCTAGAGGGTGGAGCAGGTCACTGTGCAGTTAGAGAAAGGGCTCAGTGCTCAATGCTGTTTGGAGAGGTGAGAGGCAGGGATGGGGGTGGGGGTGGGGGTAGGGGTGTCTCAATCTCTCCCATTTGTACATCTTCCCGGCTGGCTGCTCCAGACATACAGTCAAGTCTCAAGGATGCTAAGGGGCCAGGTTCCATGCCAGGAATTTGAGTATCTGAAAGGCATCATCCGCCTCACATTCAAGGCAGTAGGCAGCCAAAGACGCCCTTAGAAAATAGAGGAAAATAGGGCGGCTGCCACCTGTACACCTGGAGTGTCCCGGGTAGTTCAGGGGAGTTTTTGGTTGGGACATCTGGTTGGAGCCAGTGTGCTTCATTTCCCTCTGAAGTCCACCTGTTTCTCAGAAGCCCCGAGGCCACAGGTCTGCTGGTCTTCCTGTTACGTCCTTAGTCGGGAAGAACAGCTGTCTCCGCCAGGGCTGCTGTGGAACCTAGTCACTTCCACAGCCTCCACTCAGTGGCTCGGCACCAAGGAGGCAGATAGCACAGAGCTAGGCTTCTGTTGCGGGGCCAGCCTGTAGTCTCTCAGAATAGCCACCACTACTGCTGCTCTTAGGACAGCCATGCTCTGTCGAAGGGGATGGGAAACCAGCCATTTGCCTGTTAGCAAGTCCTCTCCCGCTGTCCAGTGGCGTTGGCTCCTTTGCAGCCTCCTTTGATGACTCCTACCCAGGTGTCTTCTACCATCTGGGATGAGGCCTGACAAACCCGCCCCCCTGACTTTCTTCTGCGAGAGACTCTTAACTGCAATCACCAGGGTGGGGCCAGAGGAATGCTCTCATCTTCAAAGCCATTGTCCCTGCCTGGAGCCCTGAGTAGGGCTCAGCTGAGGTCCTGATTCGGAGGTTGGGGAGACTGGTCAGAACACCTCCACATTGAGCCCTCCAATGCCTTATCTGGAATCCTAATCTTTGGTGTCACAACAAAACGGCCAGCTGGGACTGAGTCTTCCAGAGCAAAGTCTCCATATGGCCTGGGCCATGTGACGGACAGCAGCCATCTAGCTCTTTAGCTCCCTGCAGGACCTGGGATTTAGGGGCTTGTGCTCTGGTCCTGTCTTTCCCACCCCTCCAAGAGCAGGCCCAATCTTAAGACACAGAACTCTGGCTCCATTTTTTCTTTGCAGTTGACCACAACTTGGCCTTTCAGAGGCAGGCTTCCTTCCAGTCAGAGGTACCTCTCCCCGCCCTTGCTGTAGCATGGTGATTTCCCCCTAGAAACCCCACAGAAGGCACATGACTGGCCTGGGCATCTTCTGAATGAGACTTGGGGCCAGAACTAGAAATGTGAGCTCGAGCTCACGTGTGCTGTTCCCATCTCTCAGCGAGGACTTCTCTTCCCCTTTCATTCTCCACTTTCTAATGGCCCTGGGAGGTTCCACTTCTGCTTTCTGCCCAGCCTGCTACAAGAGCAGACTGCCAAGGCTGGGGCCAGTGCTGTGTCTCCACACAGGGACTTGGGAGGGGCGGCTATTGAGTGTAGACATGGTTATCCCCACCCCGATCCCGGGCTGGACCAGTTCTTAGGCACACACAGATACTGTAAATGCAGAGAATTGGAGGTTGTAACAAACCAAACACTTGTGTCACGTCTCTGTAGTCCCATCATGTAGGGTCATGCTGGGATTCGGACACAGTGATTCCTGCATCTTTCAACTTGTAAGAAAAGCTACAATCACGTAATTCTTACATGACTTTCTTTTTCCTGTGTGTGTGTGTGTGTGTGTGTGTGTGTGTGTGTGTGTGTGTGTTTATGTTTGTGTTTCCCCCTCTTTCCAGTACTGAGCATAGAACCCAGGGCCTCCAACAGTAGGCAAATTCTCTGCCCCTGAATCCCACTTCAGCATTCAAATCCAATCCTCAGAATTATGAGTTTGTCTGTTTATTTTGAGGCAGGATCTGGTTATATAGCCTTGGCTGACCTGGCACTAAATAGCCCAGGCTGGCCTTGTACTTGAAGCAATCTTCTGCCTCAGCCCTTTGGGTACTGGAATTATGAATGTGTTCTACCACACTCTGCTCCAATTTCTAAAACAATTTATGGACCAACACACAACAGACGGGTCTGATTTGCCCCTCCATAACATCTGCATGGCCCGGGGCAAAGTACAAAAGTTGCACACTATCGGTCTCAATATTTAAATACAATTCTTTTCCTCCCTGGCAAAGGTGACTTTACCTCCACCCTGAAATGCCAGCTTTAAAATTTATGATTCTTAGACACCTTGGGGTTTTGTATCCGCACAAGTAGTGGGGGGACAGCAGCCCATCTGCTCTTCCCCCCTCCCCCCCCCCACTCCCCGCTCCTCCAGCCCACAGCATCACATCCTGTCCACACTCCAGCCCCAGGAAGAACAATGGTGGGTAGAGCTCCTGAGAACTCCAAAGAGGCCTTTAGGGAGCATTAGCTCAGGGGGTCCCAGTGTCCTGGTCACAGGGGACATTGGGGGTTCTGAGGATTCATGTCTCCTTTGTCCCAAGAACCTCCTGTTCTACCAGGAGAAGGACAAGAGGAGACAAACCAGTGTCCGTCCCTGTAACGTGGGAGAGTCCAGAGCAGGGACCTCTTCTGCATGAGTCTGAGGTCTGACCTTTTCTTCCCGATCTAGGTCAACAACGTCTCCTGGGAAAGCCCAGGCTACAGGAAGGCAAAGCAGTGGGTGTGAAAACAGCACCTGTGCTGTCTGTCATCTTGAGTGCCCCCCCCCCCGAACACTTGCTACCCCACCTGCTGGCCTCTGTTTACCTCTTACTAGCAGTACTGAAGCCGGAATTTCAGTCCTCGGGTGGAGGAGTGTGGGTGGGGGAGAGAAAGGGGGCAGAGTAAACTCAGAGTTCACGGGGTTACTGTCTGCTGGACCACAACTTACCAGCAACATATATTATTAATACTTCCAGCCAATGTCGCAGTTGTTGCTGTGGTTTTGTGATACAGGAAGTGAGGCATCTGGGTGTCCCACTTATTTGGAGGACAGGTAGGCTGTCTCTATCCCTCTGCCTGGGTTCCCTCCTCTCCGTCTGATTTCAGCATTCCAGAGTTGCTCAAGGGAGTCCGTAGCAAAGAAAGGGGCCTAGGGAATGAAGACCAGCATTGACATTTCTCCTTGCTTTGTTCTGTCTAATTGTTTATTTTTACACACAGACGCTTTCTATGTCTATGTATCTAGGCTGGCCTCACACTTGAAATCCTCCTGCGTCAGCCTCCTGAGAGCTGGGATTATAAACATAGATCACTAACACTGATACAGAGATATCTATTGGAGTTCTTTCTGTGAAGATGACCAGTGTCTGCCCTGGCCTTGGGTGGGGACCACACAAAGAGTGGGAGACGAGGGAAGAAAAGGAACAGAGATGTGTCTTTCCTAAAACTCTTGTGGAGAAGATGTGTCTTAGTCAGAGTCACTGTTGCTGTGATGAAACTCCATGACCAAAAACAACGTAGGGAGGAAAGGGTTTATTCAGCTTAAACTTCCGCAGCACAGCTCATCACTGAGGGAAGTCAGGACAGGAACTCAAAACAGCAGGAACCTGGAGGCAGGAGCTGACACAGAGGCCATGAAGGAATGCTGCTTACTGTCTTGCTCCTCATAGCTTGCTCAGCCTGCTTTCTTTTCTTTTCTTTCTTTCTCTTTACCTTTTTATTGCTTCTTTGTGAGTTTCACATCATGCACTTCAGTCCCTCTCATCGCCTTGTCCCCTCATATCCACCCTTCACCCTTGCAATCTCTCCTCCCCCTAAATTAAAAACACACAAACAAACAAAACCCGAAGCGTAGAAAACATCATTGTAGACCCTGTGTTATGCCAGTGTGTCCCACAGTAGACCCCTCTGTCCACACATCTTCACTTGCAAATGTTCATTGTCATGAGTGATCAGTCTGGTTTGAGATCTCTGGCTTCTGTGACACCATCAATATTGTATCCTCATCAGGATTCCTCCAGATTATCCTGTTGCTGCCCTGTATCGTGGAGATCCTTCAGCTTTGGATCATCAAGCCTGGCCCTTTCATACGTCCCAGCTGTTGGCAGATGGCATCGATCTTGGGGTGGAACAAGTCAGAGCCTTGGATCTGGGCCTGGGTGGCAGCCAAGCTGATCAGCTCAATGCCACCTAGGCCCACCCAAGTGTATAAGTGCTCCCTTATCCACACCACCAAGGTGAGCTTTCTTGCACTGCACTGGCTAGGCCACCCAGAGCCAATATTGGTAGAAGACAAGGTCAACTCTTCCTGTTCTCTTGCCCTCAGGGTAGCTCACCTGCACCCTCACCATCAGGGTCAGCTCTGCTGTGCTGTCCAGGTGAGGTGCAGGGCTGCTCTCCTTGTACTGATGCTACAGCTGGTGAGGGGCAGGGCTAGCTCTCCGGAGCTCATGGCCCTATGTGCAGCTTTCCTGACTGCCAGAGGTGGTGAGGGGCAGGGCCAGCATTTCTGTGCCCATGCCACCTCACAGTACTGGAGCGGCAGTGTCAGGAGGGTCAGTTCTCCCACACCCTGGCCATCAAGGCCAGCTCCACTGTGCTGCCTGGACAAGGTACAGAGCCTGTTCTCCCAAATGCTGCCAGCAGTGAGAGGTGAGCCAGCTCTCCAGAGCACCAAAGCACCATAGCCAGTGAGGGGCGGGGCCAGATCTACACAGCCCCTGGATAGCTCCGTGGTCCCTGGTGGCTGCCCCCAACAGGGATGTCCCCGTGTTCTCTAGTGGCAATAGGAGCCACAGACATGACACTGACCCCTGCTGCTGTTGCATAGCCACAGACCCAGATATGGCCCTCATTTGGCAGCTTAGTCTGGGAGCTCACCATGGCCCCAGGTGGCAAGGCTGGCCACTTGCAACAGGCTACTCCTCTCTTGATAAGCACTGTTAGGCAGCAAAATGACCTATTTCAAAACAAGTTAGAATATATCTAAGTGAAGGTTTATTGGGAGCAGATCACAGCAGGTTCACTGGTTCCAAAGAATGGGGCCAGAGAAGTCGTCATGCAGGGGGAGACAGAAAAGTGAGAGAGGTGGTGGGGGAGAGACAAAGAAGAGAAGGGAGGAGCCAAAAATGTTTACAATATATAGTAAAGAGCTCCCCTGGGAGGGGAAAGGGAAGCCCCACCCCTGGACCAGGGAGCTCCAGAAATCTGTTTTGGCATGTCTACCATTGGGATTATAGATGCATGGTGCTACACCTGGCTTTTTAAATATATATATTATTAATTTACTCATATTATATCTCAATTGTTATCCCATCCCTTGTATCCTCCCATTCCTCCCTCCCTCCCATTTCCCTTTACTCCCCTCCGCTAGGACTATGACTGAGGGGGACCTCCTCCCCCTGTATATGCTCATAGGGTATCAAGTCTCTTCTTGGTAGCCTGCTATCCTTCCTCTGAATGCCACCAGGCCTCCCCATCCAGGGGATGTGGTCAAATATGGGGCACCAGAGTTCGTGTGAAAGTCAGACCCCACTCTCCACTCAACTGTGGAGAATGTCCTGTCCATTGGCTAGATCTGGGTCGGGGCACCTGGCTTTTAAAGTGGGTGCTAGGGATCTGAATGCAGGTCTTCACACTTGTGTGATAAGTATTTTACCACACGACCACTTGTTTTTACACCCCCATCTTGTTTATGTACCTGACATATGATCTGAATTAATTTGCTTCTAAGAAGATAAATAAAAACCTTATGCTGGCTTAGATAACCTGTTTAGATTAAATTTGACTTTGGTTGGCATGCATTTGTTTGAATAAGTATTAGTTTTAAATTTATTCTGGTTTAGTTGCATAAAATAATTAATTTTAAGAAAAAAAGTGATAAAAACTGTTAAGAGTTCAAGAATAGCCACATGCTGACTGACCCACTTGACCACCAGAATCAGATTGATGGAAGTTTATTTGAATGCTGAACAAGAACTGAACAAAACTGAACATAAACTGATCTAAACTGACCAGTCAAGGGCCACATTGGGCTCGGGAGCCAGACTATGACATTAGTAACAAGAACTGACCAGTCAGGGCCACGATTTGAATTTGGGAATCAGACCATGACATCAGTCTGCTTCTAAGTCAGGCTTTTTAATAAGAAAAACTGTAATCAAATAACAACCAGGTTAAAACAAAAAACAAAAAACAGACAACAACCAACAAAACTTTAACCAGGTAATAACTAGCTAACAAAGTCACAACTAGGTAGCAACCAGATATCCAGGTGTAGGAAGCAACATTATGTCATTTTGACTAGCTAGACAAAGCATTTCTAACTGACCTTTAATTTAATTGGTTCTGTAGTTGGGGGACTTTATAAAGTATCCAGGTAACAAAGTGAAACCATAGAGACAATCATTGGAAAGCAAAGCCTGAAAACTTGAACTTAATTCCACCTTATAGTCAAGATGAAGACTGTGCCCACATCCAAGCTTGTCCATTTTTAGGCAGAATTCTGTCTGTGGAAGAAATCAGGACATTTTTCTCAGTGGCTTGTCTGCCACATTTGAAGCCATCACCATAAGGCGGTTCATTGATGCTCATCATCTTCTTTGAGGGAGGCTGGGTGTTACCAGGAGTTAACCTATCTTGTTGTCAAAGAATCTTTAACATAATAAAAACATCATTAAATACCATATTCTGTAGGTCTCTGAGGCTTTTGAAGACCTTGTCTAACTATTTTTACCTTATATGTCTATAGAATCATATCTATCTGTTAAACCCAGGATATATATTCTTGTAATAAAAATAGACTAGTAATTGAAATGATCATGATTTTATCAACTAACAATTAGCTTGTATTACTTAATTATCCTAAACAGCCTACAATACCACTTTCAAATATTGGAAGTAAATATTTGTATAATTGCGTTGTATGGGTACGATACCTCCTATTAGAATAGAAATATATATAATGTGTGTGAAGAATAATCTTAAATTTGAATTCTATGCCAATGTATCGAAGTTAAACTTCGTTTGCATCAATATACAAAATTCTATACTAATGAATTAAAAATAACCTTATTTGTGAGTAGCAATTAAGGTCTTAAGTTGAGTCGAGTCAATAATCTACTCTAGCTCTAGAGGACATAATGCCCTCTTCTGGTCTCCAGTGGTACTGCACTCATTTGCACAAACCCACACTGAGATGTGCACATGCACACACACACACACACTTATAATTTTAAAATTTTACAGACTAAGATTATCAACTATTTGCAAATAGTTTGCAAATATTTAATACATTATCTTATTTTATACAGGGTTTCTCTGTGTAACAGCTCTGGCTGTCCTGACACTCTGTAGACCAGGCTGGCCTCAAAGATCTGCCTGCCTCCCCCTCCCAGATGTTGGGATTAAAGGCGGGTACCACCACTGCCTGGCTAATATGTTATTTTTTTATTGTATTTTGTACATGTGACTGTTTTGCCTGCATGAGTGTGTATGTGCACAATGTGTGTGCCCAGTGCCTGTGGAGGTCAGAACACAGCATCAGGTTCCCTGAAACTGGAGTTATGGATGGTTATGAGCTACCATGTGGGTGCTGGGAGATAAAGCCCAGTCTTCTGCAAGAGCAACAAGTGCTCTTAATGACAGAGCCATCTCTCCAGCCCCTAAATACAACATGTTGCAGCACCTTGCCTTCAAATTACAATGCTAGAAACATGTCTTCATATTAATAATTCTTTTTTTATAATTTAAACCGTTTATGCACATATATACAATTATTTTGTTTGTTTGGTTTGGTTTTTCTAGACAGGATTTCTCTGTGTAACTTTGGCTGTTCTGGACTATCTTTGTAGACCAGGCTGGCCTCGAGCTCACAGAGATCTGCGTGCCTCTGCGTCCTGAGCGGTGGGCACATCTTTAATCCCAGTGTCCGGGAGGCAGAGGATGGAATTAAAGATGTGCACCACTGCCCTGTTTATTTCCAATTATTTTAAAGAATGTTATATAGTGACGCATTAGGGAAGAAATTATTTTAGCCTACAGTTCTTCAAAGACTGGCTTATAGAATGAGCTGGAGTCTTGCATGTGAGATTATGGTCAAGGTACATACTACAGAATGTAGTATAGGATGGGTCCTAGATTAGATCCCTTCAGAAAGTCAAATTTACAAATTTTCAGATACTTCAGTACTGCCATTAATGACATCTTTTACCATAATCAACCTCCAGGGTTTTTATTTAAAAACAGTTTTTTAGACATTTTAGGAGACTATGCAGGTGTGGAGGCCAGAGGGCAGTTTAGAGGTGACCTTCACTCACACTGTATGAAGGTGTGTCCCTGTATATTGGATTGTTAATTGCTGAACCAGCAGAGAGCTAAATGCTAACAGATTCTGGTATTATCATTCCTATTGAGGAGGGGGGGGGAGGGAGGAGAGGAGGAAGAAGGTTGATGGGTTGTGAAGATGTAGCCAGGCCAGAAAAGGAAGGTCACCAGGCCATGAGGAGGAGGTCACCATGGAGGAGTCGCCATGAGGACAACAACGGAGCAGAGGTGGCTAGGGCAAGACTAGAGGACAGGTGGTTGCCATGGCTAGGAAGTAGGCCAGCCCAGCATAATTGAGTTAGAATATATCAATAGCTGCCTGCCCAGTTACGGTGCTTGAAGCTTATTATAAATGTAAGACATCTCTGTGTCATATTTGGGAGCTAGAGTGGACATAGGAAAAAAAAAAAAACTTTCATTACAACACAACATTTGGTGCTCCAGCCCAGGCTTGGCCTTTTAAGACCTAGCAGGGCCAAAGACTGCCTGATGGGCGCAGGCAAACCAGGCCTGTGAGCATCCAGTGTCGGTGTTAATTTATAAGCAGGGCCTAATAAATATTTATTATTAGACTATAATATACTATGGTGGTATTTTCTAACCTGCTACCAATCAGTAAAAACACAGATGCCCATTCTATTTTAAAATAGCCTTGGGCCGGGCGTGGTGGCGCACGCCTTTAATCCCAGCACTTGGGAGGCAGCGGCAGGCAGATCACTGTGAGTTCAAGGCCGGCCTGGTCTACAAAGTGAGTCTAGGACAGACAAGACTACCACAGGGAAACCCTGTCTCAAAAAACCAAAACCAAAACAAAACAAAAAACCATAACTAAAATAGCCTTGGTTCATCTGGGGCACAACAACAGAGATATTAATCCCCCAAACTACCTCCCATATTGGGGCAGAATACCCGCTATCTGCTTCTAATTTCTATCAAGCTACCTCCCATCCATAATCCCAAATACTTGCTAATGTTCATCATCCTCCATCCACACAGACCATGTGCTTCTTCTCCACTTAGCCCATGGCAGCAGCCTCCTTCCTTCTCCTATTTCCTCTTCTCCCCTTCCCAAGATCCTCTACTGCTCTGTGACCACTTCCCTTCCCAAGATCCTCTAGAACCTAGCCAAGCCTATCCCATTTGCCTGCTCAGGTGTATCGGATTTTTTTTATTGACCCCAGGAATAAGTTTTTAGGCAAGGTTATACAGCAATATTTGGGGTACATTAAAAGATAGCAAACAGTAATTAGCATCAAAATACATCAGACCAGCTTCCAACAGTCCAGTGCAGCAGCAGGTGGCAAAAAACATAGACTTCATGGAGACCACAGCCGTGAGAAAAGCTGCTACAGGTTCTCCCAAGCATGGTGGTGCACATCTGTAATCCCAGGAACCACAGAACTGGGGGGCATAAACACGGGGGACTCAGAAGTTCAAAGCCATCATTAGCTTTATAGTGTGAGTTTAAGGTCAGCCTGGGCTACCATGTACTACTACTACAACTATGACTAATAATAATAATAATAATAATAATAATAATAATAATAATAATAATAATTTAAAATTTCTACCCACAGGACAGAGAGACTCCTCCCCAGTTAAGCACTTTGCAGGCTCTTACAGAGGATCCGTGTTCACTTCCCAGCACCCGCACAGCTGCTCACAGCCATCTGTCATCTCAGCAATCATCTGACTTCCATGAACATCAGGTGCACATGTGCACATCTGTGCTGGCAAAACATTTATATACATAAAATAAATCTCTTTTTTTTTTTAAATAGAAAAGGTAGGGGCAGGCATAGTGGTGCATGCCTTTAAACCCAGCACTTGGAAGGCAGATACAGATGGATCTCTGAGTTTGAGGCCATCCTGGTCCATATAGTGAGGTCCAGGATAACCAGGACTACATAGTGAGACTCTTAAAAAATAAAATCCAGCCGGGGCATGGTGGCACATGCTTTTAATCCCAGCACTTGGGAGGCAGAGGCTGGCAGATAGCTATGAGTTCAAGGCCAGCCTGGTCTACAAAGTGAGTCCAGGACAGGCAAGGCTACACAGAGAAACCCTGTCTCAACAAAACAAAACAAAATAAAACAACCAATAAATAAATAAAATCCATCCAGCTACAGAGGATCTGATGTCCTCTTCTGGACTGTTCAGACACCTACACCCATATGCACATACCCACACACAGATACACATATGTTCACATAACTTACAATATAATAATAATAATGATAATAAATATTTTTAAGACTCTTGGGTGTCCACAAGAATGTTAACCTTAGTGCTGAAGACCACATGTTCTGATCACAGGGCATAGAGAAATCAAGCTGGGGCTGAGCCAGAAGCTTCCTCATTTCAGACTAGCCCTCCAGATCCCTAGCAGGTGGTATGCAGGCTGCTGAGAGGATTGTCATCCAGAGTCTTACATGCTACCTTACCAACCTTCCAGGCAAGATGTGCCTAACAGTATAATAGTGGCAAGTTTGTTGCAAAGCTAACCAAGCATCTTCTGATTGCATTTTGAGATCTGATCCACAGAAGAGAACCAGTATCTGTCAACCTTTTTTAAAGCCTATGACTGGGATGGCATGGGCCCTAGTGGAGAAACAATTACTGTGATTTTGCTAAATGGAAATAATGTACCTGTCATATTGCCTGTTAAATAGCATGTATGCCAATAAGATAGGGTTGTTGTCAGCCTTGACAAGAGAGGACCATCCATCTATACAGCGGGCGGTGGTAACAACAGAACCCCATAACTGATCAAAGTGATGAGAATAAGTAGCTGACTGCTCAGTGATAAATGGAACGGCTATGCCACCTTCTCCGAGGCTCAGAGAGCAACACAGAAGAGGAAGTGGAAATGTAAGAGCCAGAGGAAGAGGTGGAGCATTGGAGGATGTTTTTTTCGGAGCATAACCTGTGGCACTCTCAGACTGCCCTGTCAGCATTCTGCTATGGGGCAGGGAGAGGCTCAAGAAGTCCCAGAGGTAAAAGTTAAACCCCTACTCAGATCTAGCCAATGGTCAGAACAGTCTCCACACTTGAGTGGAGAGTGGGATATGACTTTCTCATGTACTCTGGTGCCTCACATTTAACTATGTCCCCTGGAGGGGGAGACCTGGTGGCACTCAGAGGAAGGACAGCAGGTCACCGAGAAGAGACTTGATATCCTATGAGCATATACAGGGGTAGGTAATCCCTCTCAGGAACAGTCATAGGGGAGGGGAATAAGGGGAAAATGGGAGGGAGGGAAGAATGGGAGGATACAAGGGATAGGAGAGCCATTGAGATGTAACAAGAATAAATTAATAAATAATAAAAATTTAAAAAAGAAAAAAAAAAGAAGTCTCACCCTTCCCTGTTGGTAGTTAATGGTTTGGGGGGGGGGAAGCACTTTCTTCAGTGTTGTAGCCACTGGTAAGGTGCCCATGTTGCTGTAAACAACCCTCCATCACTCCTCCTGTAAGCCACTCTAACAAACTCATTAGGTCACCAAAGACCTCAAAAGTAGAGAGGGACTAGTTAGGAAGAGGAAGGTGGTCAGGAAGGAGGGGAGGGACAAAAGATGGCACTGGTGGGTAATTATGATCCAATTATATTATATACAAATATGAAAATGTCATAATGAAACCCACTATGTATAATTAATACACATATGCTATATAATATATATATTATATATATTAGTATTATTTTTAGTTTAAAAAATAATTGTCTCTTTCTAAGGATAGGGCTGTCAATCGAGACTGTGACTTATCTGGTTAAGGTGCAATCATGTGATGGAGGCTGAGCCAAAGTAGAGTGTCACCTGGGAATTTGACTCTTCAAAGGAAAGGCCTCAGAGATGACTGTAGCCCTTCCATTGCCACAGCCGAGGAGTCCTGACCACAGATTCCCTGTGTAGCTGTCTGGGTTCCCACCTTCCTTTATAGTCTGTGAGCTAAATACACTATTTCAGCAAATGCAGAAACCAAAAGACAGTAAGCACAGCTGGGTTTCCCAGGGAGGGACACATGGGACGGCACCACGGCGAGCTGAGTCCAGCCTCCAGCTTCATGCCCAGGCCACGGGTCCATCCTACACCCTACACAGCTGCTTGGGTTAGACAATGGTTGGAGTTTTGAAACCCCAGAGCTTTATGATGGAAGGTTTGGTCTCCAGGGTGATGTTACCGGCATCTGGTGGAAGCTTTAGGGGGCGGTCAAAGGTCAAGAGAAGGAGCACCTTAGGTCGTTGAAGGGGTGCCCTCACAGGAGATTCTGGGATGCCTGCTGTCCTTTGCTGTCCTATTCCCTCGGTCCCCTCTTTCTCTTCCTTCTTTTCCATTGTTGTCATGAGATATCATGACGAAGGCAGGCTGTAGGGGGAGGGGTTTATTTGGACTTATGGTTCCAGAGTGTCCGCAGCAGAGAAACACAACAGCAGGCAGGCATAGTGGCTGGAGCAATGAGCTGAGAGCTCACTTTTTGTTTGTTTTTGTTTCTCCGTGTAGCCTTAGCTGTCCTGGACTCACTTTGTAGGCCAGGCTGGCCTTGAACTCACAGAGATCCGCCTGCCTCTGCCTCCCCAGTGCTGGGATTACAGGGCTGGTTTGGGAGCTCACATTTTAAACAGTAAGCGGGGAGCAGAAAGAGCAAACTAAGAATGGCTCAAGGCTTTGAAACTTCAAAGCCTGCCCACCCCCCAAGTGACTTCCTCTAACACCTCCTAAGCCTCCTCTAACTGCACCAGCAACTGGGGGGTGTGGGGAGGACCAGGTAGTCAAATATCTGAACCTAAGGGAGACATTCTTATTCTGACCATCACCCTCTTTCCCTCCCTCCCTCCCTCCCTCCCTCCCTCCCTCTCTTCCTAAGCCACGATGTGACCGCTCCCTTCGCCATCTGCTCGCCTCATTGCCACCCTCCCTCCTCACCAGAGATCTGAAGGCACAGGAGCCCCCCTGGATTCGAACTCTCCCAGCTACAAACTAAACACACCCCTTCACTCCTTAAGTGGTCCCTCTTGTGAGTACTTTGTCACAGTGATGCAAAGCTGACCAACACACCAGCCCATAGGCTCAAAGGCTATATTCTAATTTCCATCTGGTCACGGACCAATCAGAGCACACTGGAGTACAACCCTCAGGCCCCCATAGCACACCGCCCCCCCCCCCCCCGGCCCCCCCCCCCCCCCCCGTACGCACTCAGGTACCCACTTAGGATGGAAGTGTTTTGTTGTCTTAGTGACCAGTTTGGCCGCCCCCACCCCCATGCCACCCGATCCTGCCTAGGTGTCCCCTTAGTGCCCTAGAAACTTGGATGATTCGGGAAAGAGGCAGTGTCCATGGTATCCCTGCATAGCCCAGGGCTTGATTCCTCTAAGTAAATGTGCACGATGGAAGAGGAAAAGTGAAGGCCCAGAGAAAGAACGGAGTGAGAGAGTTTGGATCTGCCCTAGAAAATTTCGTTTGGGGACGTCCTGACTTCTCTCCCCCAAAAAAGGTTCCATGTCCTTGTTTGAAATAAGCATTGGTGTGGGTGTGAAAGACAAAAGGGTGAAAATAACAGCAGTGGCAGGGGCGAGGAGGGGGCTCTGCTCCATGGGATGGCAGAGGCTGCCAGTGGCCTTGTTTTCGGCCTCATATTCTGTTTGAGGTGCTTTCAGGAACTGTTGTAATCCTCATCTTAGATACAGAAACAGTGTCAAAAGGGGTTAGCTGGTTTGCCGGGGTTAAGTGCAGACACAGCACTCAGGCTGGCCTGTTCTGCCTCCAAAGCTGAGGCCACCGGCCAGGCTTGAGGAGCTGGAAAAGGCTCCACAGAATTAGACAGTGCCGTGGGACAACGGGCCTGGGTAGTGCTGCCACCTAGTGACAAGATGGAGAACCGTATGCGCCCATATTTGGTCCCTGAGCTGACCACTGGAGATCCAGCCAAGGCAATAAGTAACGCCTTCCTAGCTCTTCCAGGAGTGGGGTGCACAGCTGTGACCTCTGGATGTAAGCTCTCACCACTCCGGGCACCCCAGAGCTCAAAATAAAGGGATTCATAAATAACAAGCAGCTCTGTACAGTTTGGGGGTTCTACCTGGTCCCCACAATTACCTCTGAAGATATTCCACGTGAGGGTCAAAGTTAATCTCACACCCCCCTCTATGGCATGACCTCTACTTTCTGTGTCTGTTCTGTTCAGCTCTAGTCATAAAGTACCAGCTAGCTCTCTGGTCCAAGTTCACAAAACAGAAGCAAACCCTGCGCCTTGGGTTTCTGCTCTGCTGGGCTGCACTGTGCCCCACTTCTTGTCAGTTGGATTCACCTGGTGAGACCTGTTTGTGTCAGCACAGTCATTCAGACACAGTGACTCAAGAGTCAATGGGGGAGGGGGAGCCGTGTCAGCAGGTTGGTTTTCCTGACCTTTATGACAGTGAGGAGAGTGACTTCAATCTGAAATGTGGCTGCCTAGTGATTTGTGTCTCAACTGAACTACAGCCATGGGGTGATCAGCGGACAGATACACAGAAGCGCTTCCCCATTTCTGCTCCCCACACATTCCATAGCTCCTTCTGGGTACCCTCTTTTTCTAGGTCCATGACAGATGAACCATGGAAGCCAGAGGTCATATTCCCTTTCAGCAGGGCCCCGGTGTCTCGTTGCAAATAGCAGGAGGATAAAGGGACACTCCTTAGAAGGAAGAGCGCCTCAGTAAATGTGTGCCTCATTCTGGCCAAAATGAGCTAGCAGCTTCTTGGTCTAGTCAATCAAAAGTTGCCTCCACCATGCATAATTTGCATTGAAAAATCCATCTTAGATTATGTGCTATTGTGCTGGCTAGTTTTATGTCAACTTGACTCAAGCGATGATCAACTGAGAGGAAGGAACCTCAATTGGGAAAATGCTTCCATGAGATCGGGCTGCAGTCAAGCTTGTAGGTATTTTCTTAATGATTGATGGAGGAGGACCCAGCCCACTGTGGGTGGGACATCCCAGGGCAGGTGGTCCTGGGTTCTTATAGAAAGCAGGCTGAGCAAACCATGTGATGCAAAGCAGTGGGCAGCATCCTCCATGGCCTCTGCATCAGCTCCTGCCTCCAGGTTCCTGTCTTTACTTCTCTCAGTGATGAACAGTGATGTGGAAGTGGAAGCCAAATTAACCCTTTCCTCCAAGCTAGTTGCTTTTGGCTGTTGTGTTTTACCACAGCAATAGTAACCCTAATTAGGACCAAAATTGGCACAAGAATAAGTGATGAGAGAAATGCAGGCGATGGAGGCCTGGCTTGAGAAGTTTGGAGGGCCAGGAACAAGATGACACAGAGCAGTCAAGTAGCTCAAGAGGATGAACCCAGAAGTGCCCTTTGAACTTGTCCTCTAGGACCCAGTCCCTGCCCCCAAAGGTCAACCTTGAGCCAGCCTCGGTTTCCCATCTGTAGAATCTAGGAATTGGTTTAGGTGTTTGCTATTTACTCTTCCCCTGCCCCTCCCCTCCCCCAGAGGGTTTCTCTGTGTACCCGCAAGCTGTCCTGGACTCGGTCTGTAAACCAGGCTGGCCTGGGACTCATAACGATCTGCCCGCCTCTGCCTCCCAGTGCTGGAATTGAAGGCATGTGCCACCACACCTGGCTCAGGATACAACTTTTAAAGTGTTTGAATTTGTAAGGCAGTGGACTTTTAAAGTTTGTAACATGTCCTATTTTGATGCCTTTATTAATGAGGATGAACTACTGGATTCTTGTACTTTGCATTGGTAGACAGCCATTGTTGGACTAGCAGAACCACAGTCTATAAACTATTCATATTCATATATATATGTGTGTGTGTGTGTGTGTGTGTGTGTGTATTCATTCTATCAGTTTTGTTTCACTAGAGAACCCTGACTAATACAACTACATAAATTGGTTGCCATAGTGACAAAATAAGTATGATGTTGATAGTAACAGCAGTAACACCGGATGATGTGCCCCATGGATATGCCCCATGGTAGATTTTTGTTTTGTTTTGTTTTTGGTGTTTTGAGACAAGGTTTCTCTGTGTCACCCTTGCTATCCTGGACTCTGTAGAACAGGCTGGTCTTGAACTCCTGCCGATTCCCCTGTCTGTCTCTGTCTCTAGATATATATATAGTCACTAGATCCCCAAAATGCTTTGAAGGTTTCTTGTAAACTGTAGACCCCCTACTTCCCTTTACAAAACACACATGAACTCATCAAATTTTGACAAGATTCCAAGCATTCATGGATCCCCAATGTACACACTGTCCATTTGTCAACAAAGCAGTCTCTCAATGAAGGAACACAGTTGCTGATAGAAAGCAGGACACAGGGTACACAGCACTGGGATGGGCTCCCATTAGAAGCTTTGTGGCCAGGCTGCAGAGGAAACCACTTAACACAAAGCAGGATCTATAACTGGGGGCCAAGTCAGTTTGTGATCACAAGTCGTCAGTGATGAGCAGGAAGGAACAGGGATGAAGGGCACAATGAGGGAAGAACGGATGAGGGTTAGCTGATGGACATTGCTTGAAAATAAATTATCAAAACTTGGAAGCTTATTATGTTTTTTAAAAATGCACTAATATATTAAAGTGTCCCATTGACAAATTGTTCTTGTGCTAAAGCTTCTGGGTCAAGTGTCCCATGACCAAGTGATCAGATCTTAGAGGGATGGCTGATGATACATGGAACAGGAGCCCAAGGGCACGCGCGCATGCGCGCACACACACACACAGACACACACACACATAGACACACACACAAACACACTTCTAAAAACAATCTCTCCCATGCCTCACCTGATGTCTGAAACCCTATTCTTAGAACATCATTCCTATGACTTAAAGTGTTTATTAAAATAAAATGCAAATGTTTCCAGCAAGAAAAACAGTCAGCTGGGCCTCACGCCTTCAATCCAAGCACTCAGGAAGCAGAGACTGGTGGCCTCTGTTTGAAGCCATTCTTTTTTCTTATAACGATTTCAGGCCAGCTAGGGCCATACAGTAAGACCCCATCTCAAAGAGAGGACGGAGGTGGCTGGAGAGATGGCTCAGCAGTTAAGAGCACTTGCTGCTGCTCTTCTAGAGGACATGGATGCAACTCCCAGCAACCACATGGTAGCTCACGCTAACTCCAGTCCTGTGCCCTAGGGAATCCTCTGCTGACTTCCAGAGGGCACAGTACACTTGTGGCACAGATATACAAGCAAACAAAACACCCATACACATAAAATAATTTAAAATTTTTGTTTGTTTGCTTGTTTTTTGAAAGAGGGTTTCTCTATGTAGCCTTGGCTGTCCTGGAACTCACTATGTAGACCAGGTTAGCCTCAAACTCAGAGAGCCTCTGCCTCCCAAATGCTGGTATTAAAAGGCATGTGCCACCACTGCCTGGCTTAAAAAAATTTTTTTTTGAAAAATATATTTCAAAGAGCAAGGAAAAAGTCAGGTAAGGCCAGAAAGAAAAACTATCAGATCTATTTTTAAAAAGAAACAATGAAAATAAGTGAAGCCACCTAGACTATAAATCATCTGCAGAATCACACAGACCACTGTGATGAGAGACTAAGGGTATGGGCAGCCAAGTGCTCCCAGGTCACACTCTCATCACAGGAACGGTCCTTATAAAGGAAGGAGCTAAGAAGGCAGGAGCTGTGCAGAGTGCATGGACATGGATCCCACGGATTGCTAGGCATCAGAAAGCACCTGTGGCTTTGTTTGCTGGTGACTTGAGGAAGCATGATGCCAGAAGGGAAAGATGACAAGGGACTCGAGACTCACTGATTTTCATACCATTTGGCTATTGGGTTTTCATGGGAATTCACATTCTGAATTTAAGGTAAATACTCTAGAGGTTGGCATATTACCACACGTCTATCATCCCAGCAAGGGGGAGGTAGAGGTAGGAGGATCAGGAGTTCAAGGTCATGTACAGTGATTTGGAGGTCAGCCTGGTTTACATAAAACCCTGTCTAAAAAACTACATACATATGTGCATACATATTTACACACACACATCCAACCATTCAGACAGGGTTTCTCTGTGTAGCCCTGGCTGGCCTGGAACTCACTCTGTAGACCAGGCTGGCCTGGAACTCAGAGATCCACCTGCCTCTGCTTCCCAGAATGCATAGGGGTGTGCCACCTTGCCAGACCCTTTTTCGATTTTGCCAGCTTAAGATCTCTAGCACATAGTCAGATGTGGTGGTGCACACCTTTAATCCCAGAACTCTCTGAGGCAGAGGCAGGTGAATCTCTGTGATTTTGAGGCCAGCCTGGTCTACAAAGTGAGTCCAGGACAGCCAGGGCTCTTGTTACACAGAGAAATCCTGTCTCAAAAAAAACAAAACAAAATTAAATGACATAAAGATCTCTAGCATATCCTTATGAAGGATGACCCTCAGAGCTCTTACTCTTTTTTAAAAAACTTCATGTTCACACAGGAATAGTTGATTGACATGACTATAAACTTCTGGAAGGCAGAGAGAAGCCACATCTGTTTTGCTCCTCAACACCCATAAGGCTTATGTCTTACCTGTTAGGACTCTATCCAAAGTCTCTTTGAGAAGCCTCTTGACTTCTGGCTTTGCCAATCTATGACCCAGCATGACCCTCTCCCATGGCATTCGCTGTGGGTGCCCTGAGACAATCTGTGTCACTACTGTGTGGCAAGAACCCTGTTTTTGTTGGTTTCTTTTCTCTACACCCAGGGCCTGGCCTGTGGGAGGTTACAGTAGCTACAGTATTGAATGACTGACTGAATGAATGAATGAATGGACAACTCTCGGCTGGCTTTCAGGGACCAAGTTTCATTCTCATAAACATCAGGGCAAACCTGATGATTCTGTCTGTACTTTCTCTAACATGCTGGCTCCAATACCACAAAGCCCTACCCAGTCAGCTCCTCTCTGCTTTGTCACCCCACAAGCCTTTTAACTGTTGCCCTGGCCATCAGCAAAGCTCTCTGCATATCTTCCCATCCCCAAGTTCTATATGCAAAGTGGGCCTCACACCTCTGGGCTTCCTATAGATTATGCAAGAAAAAAAATGAAGAAAAAGAAGTCTCCTTCCTCTTTGGCTAGTGGGTTTTAGTTACGCCTCATTTCTTTTTTGTTTTTTGTTTTGTTTTGTTTTGAGACAGAGTTTCTCTGTGTAGCCTTGGCTGTCCTGGACTCACTTTGTAGACCAGTCTGGCCTCGAACTCACAGAGATCTGCCTGCCTCTGCCTCCTTTGTGCTGAGATTAAAGGCATGCGCCACTACACCTGCCTATTGTTTGTTGTTGGTATTATATTACTTTATTGTTATCTACATTTATGCTTGTGTATGTGTGGCCACGTGGAGTGGGCCGCTCAGTGTGAGAGCTGGGAACTGAATGAGGGTCCTCGGGGAAAACAGCAAGCCCTCTTAAACACTGAACCATCTCTCTTCACCACTACCCATTCTTGATTCTAATGTGCAACTCAAATTTTACACCACCACCCCAGGACTTTAAAAAAAAAAAAAAAAGAGTGGAGAGGACAAGGAAGCAGCGGTGCTCAGGGGCCCCCAAGAGTCAACGTGCAAACACATGAATCGCCTGGAGGTTCTGTTAAAATGAAGTTTCTAGTTCAGGAGGTCTGGGGTGAGCCTGGGAATCTAGGATTTTCCCTTTTAACAACTCTCATGCACCTGAATTCCCGGCATTTAGGGGACAAGAGGACCTGGGGTTCAAGGCCACCCTGGGCTACATTGAGCAACTCTATCTCAACAAGACAAAACACCAAGTTTCCAGCAGCCTCCTAGGCTGCAGCTCAGACTGCTCTTGTGTAGCTGTGTGGCACTGTGAATGATGAGAAATATGGCTTTTCAGGCCGACTGGGGCCTTACAGTAACTGTCCTCTAAGAAGCTTGTTTCCTTGTCTGTAAAATGAGGCAAGCGTGTAGTAGAGAAGGGTGTGGCGATGCACTCCTGTAATCCCAGCACTCGGGAGGCAGAGGCAGGTGGGTCTCTGTGAGTTCAAGGCCAGCCTGGTCTACAAAGAGAATTCCAGGACATCCAGGGCAATAAATAAATAGAAAGAAAGAAAGAAAGAAAGAAAGAAAGAAAGAAAGAAAGAAAGAAAGGAAAAAGAGTGTAGTGGAGGAATGCTTTAGTGTCTTTAAAAACTCAGTTATGTTAGGTAAACATGCTTTTGTTTTAATACCAGGTGTGGGATATGAGGCTGATTTAGATCGTCCACAGCAGCACAGTGTTTGCTTCCTGTGACCTCTGAGAGGGGCTCTTTGAGAGCTGTAGATAGTTTAATTCTGAGGACTCTGGAGAGGGTATAAACGTCAGAGCCTAGAGAGAAAGGAGGGGACACTGGGAAAGACAGAGAGTGGTAGTCCCTGCCCCGAGTCCCCTCAGCACTCCCAGGTGATGCTCCTGGTTGTTGTTGTTGTTGTTGTTGTTGTTGTTGTTGTTTTGTTGCAGTTTGAGGAGAAGAAGGTGGAGATAACTTGAAATGAAGATTGGACTTAACCCAAGGAACCCCATGACCCTAACTAGCAGGAAGTACCCTAAGAGACCTACACCCATTCTCCCCACCAATCTTCTTTCTCTTCTACCTGGTGTTGGGGTGTTGGAAGGGACTGGGGTAGAGAAGAGAGAAAGAGGCACAAGAAACTAAATTAAAACAAATAATAAAAAAAAAATAGCGGCTACATAAGAGGGCTGAGGGCTTAGCTGGGTGGTTCCAAAGCAAAGCCTGGTGTGCATGCACACACACACACACACACACACACACACACACACCAGAGGGGGAAGGGAGGGGGAGGGAGGGAGGGAGAGAGAGAGACTCACACACACACACACAGACTTACACACACTTGACAAGCAATAGTTTACATCATAGAATTCCCAGGATGCTCACACATGAAGTAAGGCATTAAAGTGCAACAAATGCTAGCCTTTTGATCCGATAGGCAATGTTTGCGGAATTAATTATCAGCCAGAGATTTTTTCTAAGAGCTATTATTTTACCATCCACATTTTTGTAGAAGAAACTGGTGTCCAGAGGTGGTGTGCAGTGACCTATAGTCAGTTACATACCTAAGTCGCTAATCCGGAATCGAACCTAAAATTTGAGTTATCACTATGGATCCATGAGGTTTCCCTCCAGGCTTTGCTTCCAGGCTGCGACCAGGTGACTGACTCTCAAGGGATCGGCAGGTGGCAGCCGAGGGCTACGAGGCTGCCAGAACCATTTCTCGGCACCGCACCCAGAGCCAGCGCCGTCAGAAACACTTCCGACAGCTTCTTCTACTCCAGGCTGTGCGTGGCTCCCGGAGGTTCCCTAGTGGGAGGCCTCAGGAACCAGTCAGAGAATAAACAGCCCTCAAGTTCATGTATGACTTCACGAAAATAAGACTTTGTCCGCAGGGAGGGCCCTTAGAAAAGCAAGCTTCCCACAGCCCGCCTTTCACCAGGGACGCGGAACTGTCACCCAGAGAGCTCAGCCCTCGGAAAGGAGCGGAAAGTCTGGGATCTGTCTCGGATCACCCCCTGAGCGTTTTTGGGACCCCGGGCTTCAGTACACACGCACAGGCCTCGAGAAGACTCTGACCTCGGAAGGGATCGCCCAGCGATGTCCTCTGGGAGATGGGGTAAACAAATGAACTTAGGAGCAGTGTAGGGGGTGGGGGCCAACCCGGGCGGTTTCCATGACGCCCGGGACGTCGGGGAGGAATGCACCCCAAGCTATGGCGAAACAAGAGCGGTTCACTGCGGGCTCTGCTCAAGAAGGCAGGGAAGCCTGGGTGGGAGGGGTTGCGGGGCGTGGGGAGCCGGGCAGGCCGGGGGGCGGGGCGGTCACGTGCGCCCGACGGGGCGAGGCCCCAGCCTGCCCCGGAGCGAACCTAGCCGGCCCAGCCGCAGTTCAGGGAGCAAACTTTTTTCAAGACGGTCAGCGCTTCAACTGGACAGACTGGAGCGCGTGGCAAGGCGACTGTGGCCGACCTGGGGAACAAGGGTTCCCGAGAACCAGTGACAGGAGTTTGGGTGTGTGCGCGGGAAGCCCATTCGCTCTTGGTTTCTCCACGAACAGAGGAGCGCTGCTGGACAAGTGTTCCCTCAGCTGTAGGGTGACAGCTGAACGGCCACTGGCCCTTAAGACTGTAGGGATTAGCACGGGGCTCAGGAGCTCGCTGTGGTCATGGTGAATGAAAGTCTCAACCAGGAGGAGAGCAATGACAGACCTGTCCCAGAGTCTGCAATTCAGGTGGACACTAGCTACTCCACCCATCCCAGCGATTCATGTCATCCCAGCGTCTCCATGGACCCCAGCATTTCTGCCGGTCCTAGCAGTTCAGCACCCCCCAGTACCTTTGCTCAACCCAGCGGCGTGAGCCATCCCAGTATCTCCGGTCAAGAAAGCAGCATGATCAAGGTGAGCAAGCGCCGTTGGGCCGTGGTCCTAGTGTTCAGTTGCTACTCCTTGTGCAACTCTTTCCAGTGGATCCAATACAGCTCCATCAATAACATCTTCATGGCCTTCTATGGCGTCAGCGCCTTTGCCATCGATTGGCTGTCCATGTGCTACATGCTCACCTACATCCCTCTGCTCCTGCCGGTGGCCTGGATGCTGGAGAAGTTTGGTCTTCGTACCATCGCTATCATCGGCTCAGCACTCAACTGCCTGGGAGCCTGGGTGAAGCTCGGCAGCCTGGAGCCTCACCTCTTCCCAGTCACAGTGTTGGGTCAGGTCATCTGCTCCGTGGCACAGGTCTTCATCCTGGGCATGCCCTCACGCATTGCTTCGGTCTGGTTCGGGGCTGATGAGGTCTCAACAGCTTGCTCCGTGGCTGTGTTTGGCAATCAGGTGAGTAGAGGGTTGTGTGGGCGAGTGGCTGTTCCAAAGAGAGAGCACCTCAGGGTGATGGGGCTGAGTATCTTAGAGGGTACCTGGCTTGACCCGCTATGTAGGAAGCTGCAGTTGTCTGGTTCACAGCCTTTATGACTCTGGATGGCTTTGTGATTGGGTGTGACTGACAGTGTAGCTGGGTGATTGTGACTGTCGGTGGCATTGTAAGATCAATGGGGTCACAAAGAAGGGACTTTTTCTTTTGTCTGCAGTTTCTCCTGGCCATCAGAAAGGCTACTACTTCTAGAACAGGTTCATCTCTGACAGTGCTGCTTTCTCTAGCCTGTGTCTGCCCATCGGGTCCACCTTTAGGAATACTGGTCTTTCTCTGTGAGCAGTCTTTGACACCTGGCTGTTTAGGCATCTTTGGACTTTGGCAGCTGGTTTTAGCTGGACCAGCCAGCTTTCCTAGAATTTGAGATCCCCTGTGCATAGCACTGTAGGATGGACTGTTTTTTACCTTCTTTTACACACAGCTGAAACCAGGACAACAGGGACAAAGGCGTGTGCCCCTCTCTGGGGTTTAGAGCCATGTCCAGCAGGATAGAGTACAAATCTCTTTGTGAATTTTCTAGAAGACTTCTAGTCTAAACACCTCATATCTTTATCCTTTTTTCCTCCTTTTGGGGCAAACAATCCCAGATTCTTATGATCTTTGTGTGGTTCTGATCCAGAAACCTAGGCATGTTGTGAATCTGGTTGCTTTCTCAATGTATTCAAAGCAAAGCAAATGTCTGTGGGTACTTCTTTAATGGGAGTCTCAGGCCTCAGGCTCTCACTTCTGAGTGCACATTGTCCAGGCTGTTGACAGACCACTGGTCACCGTTCACTCACAAGTCTTACCAGTTCATTTCATTAAGAAAGTGTAACTTCTAGAACTTTTAATCCCAGCACTCTGGGAGGCAGAGGCCTGCAGATCTCTGAGTTCGAGGCCAGCCTGGTCTACCAAGTGAGTTCAGGACAAGCAAGGCTAGAAACCCAGTCTTGAAACCTCCCCCCTCCCAAAAAAAAAAAAAAAAAAAGAAAGAAAGAAAGAAAACAACAACAAAAACCACTTGTGACTGTCTCAAATATATGTAAAGAAACAAGAGAATTATATTTGTCAAGCCTAAATTCTTAAAGTAATGTGGCTGTGGGTTTTATTATCTCTAGCCTGGTAGGTGGATTTGCCCCTTAGTGGGTCTAAGGCTGAGGCATGAAGACTGTATCTCCCAGAAGGCCTTTGTTCTGTCAGCAGATTAAGGTTCATACAAGGTGCTATAATCCAGCCACTTGGAGGAGGACTGGAAGAAGAAGCCCTTTGTGTTTACCTGGGGCCATCAAAGTAGGGGTTTCTTCTCTTCTTTCTTCTTCTTCTTCTTCTTCTTCTTCTTCTTCTTCTTCTTCTTCTTCTTCTTCTTCTTCTTCTTCTTCTTCTTCTTCTTCTTCTTC
>OU015742.1:178669230-178689473 GCA_907169655.1 Acomys percivali
CACACACACACACACACACACACACACACACACACACACACACACACTACCACAGGTTGTCACTGTGTGGTAAGCAAAGCCAACTATTGCTGGAAATAACTCTTGCCATTGCCTCCTCAACATCTCTAACTACCGACCAGAGTCTGTCGGCCAAAAGCAATGCCAGTTTTGGGGGCATCGTTGTCCTGTGGCATTTGTCTCTTCCCATCAAGGGCTTTGGAATTAAATGGCCATGGGCTTCAATCTTAGCCATTAGAAGCCAGGCAACAAGTTCCAAAGGTTTTCTCATCTGTAAAAATCTAGCAACGATGTTACTGAATTCAGGGGGTGGGTATGAGGGCTTAAAGGAGTCAGCGTGGGAAAAATTCTTCAGCATGTTGTCCAACACACAGTGAATGCTTAGCACATATTAGGTTCCTTCCCTCTCGATCGGTGTTTGTATCTTCCCGGCCTTTACTGAGACTCTATCATAGTGCAGACTAGCCTGGAATTCACTATGTAGTTCAAATCAGCCTCTAACTCACAGGCCTCAGTTCCCCAAGTGCTAGGACACAGGTGTGTGCCACCACACCTAGCACTTCCTCCTAGTTAACAGTTAACAGCTACAGCACTTAGCCTGATGGATAAGAAGACCTGAGCTGGAAGTCCAGTCTCATCACCTATTGTTAGGGGCCCCTGAGCAAGCTAGTTCTCAACCAGCTTTGGAATAGGGATTAATTCAACACCTGCAACATTGGGCCGTGGCTCACCTTGCTATTATTATTATCTTCCAAAGGAATAGGTAACTGTGGGCTATTCTCCTTTCTTTCTTTCTTTCTTTCTTTCTTTCTTTCTTTCTTCCTTTCCTTCCTTCTTTCTTTCTTTCTTTCTTTTTTTTTTTTAGACTGAGTTTCTCTGTGTAGCCTTGGCTGTCCTAGACTCACTTTGTAGACCAGGCTGGCCTCGAACTCACAGAGATCCTCCTGCCTCTGCTTCCCTGAGTGCTCGGGCTGGTGGCTATTCTTATTCTTATTTCCCCAGCTGCTTCCCCTCTGCCCCCCCCTATAGTTTCCTAATCCAGTGGTTTTCAACCTTCTTAAGGCTGTGACACTTTAATACAGCTCCTCATGTTGTGGTGACTCCCAACCATAAAATTATTTTTGTTGCTATATCATCACTGTAGTTTTGCTACTGTATCATAATGTAACCTCCAATATGCAGGATATCTAATATGCAATCCTTGTGAAAGGGTCATTTGACCTCCCAAAAGGGATCTTGACCCACAGGTTGAGAACTACTGTCCTAGCATCTTGCCCTCCATTCAAGGACCCAGGAAACCAAAAATTGGCACAACAGTATAAGCCACCAGCATAATCCCGGCTCTGAGGACAAATCTGGTGATGTGGTGGAACTCTAAGGAAGTCTGGCTTTGACCAGCTCTGGCCTCATTTCCTCCGTTCTCCCACACGTAAGCTCTGCCTTCAGACCCACAAACTCCTTTCATGAGGGATTTCCCATAAATCAATGGGGTCATTTTTGTTCACAAAGGCCTCCTACTTCCTTAATCCCAAATTGGCTTTATCCAGAGAGGCCAAGGGCTGGGGATTTCAGATGAGGTCGTCTGTGTATGCCTTGCCATGTGTGATTATTCCTGCTTACTGTGCCTTATCCCTCAGAGCTGCCTGGCAATCTTGGGTGGCTGGAAACACGTTCTCACGATAAGACCCCAGCCCCGTCCCCTCAGTTCTTCAGTGGGTCAGTGTCCCAGCAGCCACCCCTGTCTTCCTCATTTCTCTGTCTTATCCACAGCCTTAGTCCCAGGGCCCCATGCTATATCCCCTCCACAGCGTTGACTTCTGTTGCATAATTTGGGCCTCTTAGGTCCCCATTTTGTTCTACTTGTCCAGATCAGTTACTCACTAGCAGGTTTAAGTGTTTACATGTTACTACACAAGGTGTTTGGCAAAGGTTTTTTATTTTATTTTACATTTGTTCCTGGGAGCCGGTGGGGTGGTAGAGGTAGACGTGTGTGGTGGAAGTCAGAAGATAACTTTTCTATCTTCTACCATGTGGGGCCAATGGGTTAAAGTCAGGTCACTGGGCTGAGCAGTAAGTGCCTTTCTCTGTTGAGCTCTCTCTCTAGCCTCCAGGATTTTGTATTAGAACATTCAGGCTTGCATAGCATCATCTCCGTGGTGTCTCAGCACACACACCACTAAGAGAGGGCAAGAAGAACAGTGTGGACATCTTCATCACATAGTTGCTCATGTGGACTTGATCTTTGGTGGCTCTTCAGTGGTGGTCATTCTCTGCTTGCCTGAGAGACCAGGATCTAGCCTCTTGGTCTCCGGAGCACTTGATATGATTTCATATAGAATGGAAATTGGGCATACTGTATTTGAGCACATTTGAAAGACCATACGTAGCTGGGCACAGTGGTGCATGCCTTTAATCGCAGCACACGAGGCAGAGACAGGTGGATCTCTGTGAATTAGAGGCCAGGCTGGTCTACAAAGAGTTCAGGACAGCCAAGGCTACAGAGAGAAACCCTGTCTTGAAAAACAAAAACAAAACAAAACAAAACCCAAAATAAACAAATAAAGTTCATACATGTAATAATTTGTCTTATGCTTATCTATGCAGCTTGAGTTTCCCTGAACTGTCCATCCTGTGAGCTTAGCTTCAGATTAATATTTAGATCATAAGACCATTGCTAATGTACATAGAACTTCATAGTAACACACATTTACTGGGTCATCTCATTAAGGAAAATGTTCTTGGGAGAGAAGCATCACACTGCCTGCTTTCAGACTACTTATGGAAGCTGGAGAGATGCTCAGTGGTTAAGGGCACTTGCTGTTCTTCCAGCGGACCCAGG
This sequence comes from Acomys percivali, assembly GCA_907169655.1. Classification (NCBI taxonomy): domain Eukaryota; kingdom Metazoa; phylum Chordata; class Mammalia; order Rodentia; family Muridae; genus Acomys; species Acomys percivali. Next base: position 178,672,088 of record OU015742.1, read on the forward strand.
TTCAGTTCCCAGCAACCACATGGAGTCTCACAACTTCCTAGAACTCCAGTTCTATGGTGTCCGGTGTCTTCTTTTGACCTCTGTAGGCTTCTACACACATGTGAGACACATAGATCATTACACACACACACACACACAAATAAATAAGTCAAGCCAGGCGCGGTGGCGCACGCCTGTAATCCCAGCAGTCGGACTGGCAGAGGCAGGCAGATCTCTGTGAGTTCAAAGCCAGCCTGGTCTACAAAGAAAGTCCAGGACAGGCAGGGCTACACAGAGAAACCCTGTCTTGAAAACCCACAAAAAGAGAAAGAAAGAAAAAAGGAAGGAAGGAACAAGAAAGAGAAAAGAAAAAACTAGCAAATGTTCTCTGAGAACCTTATCTAGATTTGGTTTCCAAGCCCATCTATTCAGTGCTCTTGGGCTCACGGACCAATCGGCTCTGAAAGTGGGATCCTCTCAACAAGCCCTTAGCTACAGCTCACTTGTTCACTGACACCTGTCTATGCAGCAAGCATCAATCCTGCTTACCAGGCACCAGCTGCTAAATGATAGAAGGATGGCCTGAGACCAAAGGCTTAGAGAAGGTCATGATAAGGAGGTCATGTCTGCCTGGGAAAATCAAGCAAAGTGCTGTAAAGGCTGCCATTGAGGGCTGGAAAGATGGCTCAGCACATAAGAGCACTGTCTGCTCTTCCAGAGGTCCTGAGTTCAATTCCCAGCAACCACATGGTGGCTTACAACCATATACACTGGAATCTGATGCCTTCTTCTGGCGTGTAGGTGCACATGCAGATAGAGCACTCATACACAAAAAAATTATAAAAATATTTTTTAAAAAAAGACTGCCATTGAGCCGGGCAGTGGTGGCACACGTCAGGGTTTCTCCTTCCCGGCTGAAGGACAGAATCTGTAGTGACATGGGATGAAGCGAGACTGGAAAATGATTGGAAGTAGCAAGGAAAACCCCCTAGCAACATACTGGGTGCGAGGGAGGTGAGTGCTGGGTTGATTTCCTTTCTTCTTCTTGGAGGAAGCTTCTTGGTGACCTCTGAACAGGGAGGTGTGGCCAGTGAGCGTGGAGAACCATGGACACTCGCATGGTGGCTGAGGGAGAGATTGTAGCCGCCTGGGAGGCAGGTAGAGAGGCTGAAGGGGGCAAAGGAATTGTGCAAGATGGCTGAATGAATGGGGGAAAGAGTATGGGAGGAGCCCTAGAGGAACATGGAGGAGGGCTAGGGGAGAATGGTGGCCGTCAATAAGCCAAGCGTGTATGTGAGTCCCTGGGGTCCACTGCCTGTGTCCATGGAGGATGAATGAGAGGTAGAAGAGTTGCAGGCGTGGGGTGAGTTCACCTAGGGACACTGGAAGTCAACTGATAGAGCTAAGATTAAAATCAGATTGACCCCCCAGAGTGTAGCCCTTTACTATTGTTCAGTGTGATGAGGTGCGCCGCATGTGCTGAGGTAGGGATCAGGACAGGAGAGGGTTTTAATGAAGACATAGCATGAGCCCCTCAAGGAACAAAGCAAGGCCAGGTTAAGTCATGTGAGACCAGACGTGAGGCCAGCCCTTAGAGCCAGAGGGCTTCCCTGCAGGGACAGGTACTGACCCAGTGAAGGGACACTTTTGATTTGGCAACAGGGAGCTAGTTCCTTGGAACTCGGAAGTTCAGAGGAATGCATTTGGCTCTAGCTAGAGACTATCCAGGGAAAGAATGAGCCCACTAGGCCCCAAGCCTGGGGCTTACAGTGAGTTTATGTTTCTCAGAATAGCCCGGGATGCCTGGGAGATGGGTGGCCAAAGGAGATATAAACAGAGTCTTTAAGACTCTGTTAAGGAAGCTGGGCTTGGTGGCACATGCCTTTAGTCCCAGGACTCAGGGAGGCAGAGGCAGGCAGATCGCTGTGAGTTCAAGGCCAGCCTGGTCTACAAAGCAAATCCAGGGCGGCCAAGGCTACACAGAGAAACCCTGCCTCTAAAAACAAGCAAACAAACAAACAAACAAACAAAACTGTTGAAGTTCTTGTTTCTTTCTTTTTTTTAATTAATTATTTATTATATATACATTGCTCTGCCTGCATATACACCTGCATGCCAGAAGAAGGGATCAGACCACATTATATTATGTGGTTGCTGGGAATTGAACTCAGGACCTCTGGAAGAACAGCCAATGCTCTTAACCTCAACCATCTCTCCAACCCTCCTTTTGTTGTTGTGTTTGTTTGTTTGTTTGTTTGTTTGTTTGTTTTTGGAGACAGGGTTTCTATGTGTAGGCCAGGCAGTCCTGGACCTTACTCTGTAGATCATGCTGGCTTCAAAATCACAAGAGATCCGCTTGTCAATGCCTCCCTCATTCTGGGATTAAAGGCGTGCAGCACCACTCATTGGGGTTCTGGTTTCTTGATAGAGAAGAGCAGAGTCCATCTGGTCAACAGCATCTGTCAGGAAGATGATGTGCCCTGGATCTTAACTAAATGCTCAGATGGGGTCCAGTTGTTCCTTGCCTGTTCCACGTGGACCCAAACCCTCATTCCTGTGTGGATACAAAGTTCCCTGAATTTTTTTTTTTTTTTTTTTTTTGTGACAAATCGGGAGTCTCCTTACAGATTGGTTAATATTCTAGCCCCATGGCCAGCCAAGACTGAGGACATGCTCAGGCCTGTTAGAGCTCTTCAAGAGGCAGGGCTTGGCGTGGCTCCAGGGCCTCACTTGCATTAAGGAAGCACTTGTCACATGCCAGCGCTGCAGTGCAAGTCTTACTCCACACACAGCCCAGTTGCTTACTGACTTTAGTTTTGTTCCTCTAATGCGTGAACCAAGAGGACAAGTGTCAAGGTCACACAGAGCATGTCCTTTTCCTGTTACCCGAAGACCTCAGGCTGCATAGACATGTTTTTCACCATGCCCTGGAAATAACCCTGACTATTGCTGTTACTAAAGTCAACATCACCAAATATCCCAGACAATTGGCATTACCGAAACATGGTGATATCTTCCTTGAGGTTACAGAAAGGATGCACAGACAGGAAATAGACTTCCTCTCCAGCCTTTCACTTGTCATGTGTTTCTAAAAACACTTCTTTGGGAGTGAAATAAAGTACAGGCTGTGAGCTTGTGGGTCCTGGATTCAGAGCTGTGTGTTGAAACCCCATCCAGCTCTGTTGTCTCTTGTCATGTGGCTTGGGGCAGATTCTGTGACATTTCTGCATCTTAGTATCATCAGCTGTAAAAGAGAGAGCACAAGGGAAGACAGAAGACCTCCAGAGAGAAGAGAACTGTGGGCAGAGGCATCTCTGTAACAGCTGGAGACCTAAGAAAGGATAGGATACTGGAAGGATATGGGAGTGACTTGCTGAGATTCCTAGTAGCAGGGGTCATGGAGACTGAAGGGGACACCCTCTAACCAGTCAGGACTCCTAGTGGAGGGAGGGAAATACCAACCCACTCACAAAAGCTTTGACCCAAAATTTACCCTGCCTATAAGATGTGCAGGTATAAAGATAGAGCAGAGATTGAGGGAATGTACAACCAATGCCTGGCCCAACCTGCGACCCACCTGATGAGAGAGAAAAATCCAAACCCTGACACTATTAATGATATTCTTCTATGCTCTCAGACAGGAACCTAGCATAGATGTCCTCTGAGAGATTCTACCCAGCAGCAGATTGAAATAGATGTGGAGACGGAGGCTCACAGCCAAACACACTGGGCAAAGTGTAGGGAGTCTTGTGGAATAGTGTGGGGAAGGATAGAAAGACTCGAAGGGGACAGGAGCTCCACAAGAAGACTATCAGAGCCAACTAACCAGGGCCCAGAGGGCTTGAGGAAACTGAAGCACCAACCAAGGGCCATGCATAGATTGGACTTAGGCCCCTGACCCGACCTGCGGGGTTCGACTAAAACTCAGGAGGGAGGTCACCTGTTGAGAATGCAAGACACAAGAAAGGAGAGCAAGTCTGATTGATCAAACTCTCAATCTTTATTAGTCAGGCAGCAGCTTTTACAGTCAGAAGGCAGGGGAGCATATTGCTATAGCAACCCAGCTGCAGGCTTTTCTCAAAACACAGGGAATTCCAGGCAGGGTCATAATGTCCTGCCCCACAGGGTATCTTGCTCTGTCTTCATCTAGCTTTAGTCTAACTGTTGACTCACAACAGGGTCGCTCCATCCCTATCTGTCTTTAGCTGCTGACTCACAACAGGGTCAGCTAGTTTCTAGTGAAAGGTAAGCTCTGGGAAAGACAGAGACTTAAAGGTGCAGACTTGGACAAGATGGCTGAACATTGGCCATATGGCCTATCGTCCCCAACAGGCCCCCTACACAGATGTAGCCAATGGGCAGCTCTGGCTTCATGTAGGTCTCCTAGGAAGGAGAGCAGGGGCTGTCTCTGACATGGACTCTGTTGCTGCTTTTTGATCACTATCTCCTGGTGGGGCTGCCTCACCAGGCCACAGGGAAAGAAGACACATTTGGTCCTGATGTGACTTGATGAGCTGGGGTGGGCTGAAGGGGGGGGGGTCCCCTTCTCTGAGGAACAGGGGAGGGGGTAGGGGAGGGGGAAAGAGGTAGGGAGGGTGGGACTGGGAAGAGAGGAGGGATGGGGCTAGATTGGGATGTAAAGTGAATAAATAAATAAGTAAATAAATAAATAGAAATTTTAAAATGTGGACAAGGCTGGGCCAGGGTGACACACACCTTTAATTCCAGCAGAGGCAGGTGGATCTGTGAGTTAAAGGCCAGTCTGGTCTACAGAGAGAGTTCCAGGACAGCCAGGGCTGCACAGAGAAACCCTGCCTCAAAGAACAAAAACAAACAAAACCGTGGACAATGATAGATCACCTCATTGCTGCCTGGCCTCCGTTTCAGAGCTCTGAGCTCCTCTGACCTAGTACTTCACCCTTTTCCACTCCAAGTATGCACTTCCGGTTCTGTGTTCCCAAGAGAGTACCCGATGAAGTCCATGCAGAATGACACCTCTAGCTAAGAGGATGTAGTGAGGGCTCAGGAACCCTCAGTCAGAGTGATGGAGAATGATGCTATCTTGGGGTAAGCCTTCTGCAGGAGGAAGTAGCTTTGGAGTTACTTTCATGCCCAGTGTAGAAAGTCAGAACATAGGAAGGTCCATATGGGACTGCCTCTTTGAGTTTTAATGGCTTTATCTTCCCACCTCTTGAGATCAAGGCTCAGTAAGAGTCCATGACTGTGTTTCCAGTGTTCATTCAGTCATGGTGGATAGACAGATGGATAGGCAAACAGAGACAGACAGACGGAACTGGTGGGAAATCTGGAGTATACAAAGCTATGCATGTGGTAACAGATGTGCTCCATCAGTTATGCAGATACTGTAAGAACTAGCTATGGGTGAAAGTGTCACAACGGCACCCATTATTTATAATTTTTAAAACTTAAAATTAACAAATTAACTACCCCCTGCTTCAGCTCTGACAAATCCTTGGGACAGAGTAGCTGATGACGGTCCAAGGTACGGGCGGTGCCTGCCTACCTGGGCCTCTCTCAAGGCATTGATGCTGTACTACAGGAAGAGGTCTGTAGTCTAGCCGTCTAATCATCAGGTTGTATGGAGGTCTTCAAAACACTCTCAACTATAGCATCCTATCCTTCATCCCGTCTCATGCCATTTCTGTTGTCTGCTGCATTTTCCTTTTAACCACCATCTAGAGCTCTGGTTCTCACCCTTTAGTTCCTCATGTTGTGCTGCCATAAGAGCATTTTTGTTGCTGCTTCATAATTGAAATTTTGCTGCTGTTATGGATTATAATGTAAATATCTGATATGTGGCCCCTGTGAAAGGGTCATTTGAACCCCAAAGCTGTTGTGACCCCAGCTTGAGAGCCGCTGTTCTAGAGGCTAAAGTGTCCAAAGCAGGAACCCTCCTACCTTTCACACTTGGTACTGCTTAGATGCCTAGCAGAGCACTTTCTCCACAGTAGGTGCTTTAAAAAATGGACCTGATTTATTGATATACTGCAGTGGGATATGAACATTCAGCCTTAAAAAATGATATGTGTGTGTGTGTGTGTGTGTGTGTGTGTGTGTGATATATATGCAGGTGCTCACAGAGGCAAGACAAGGGCATGAGATTCAACCACTAGTTACAAGTGGTTGTGAACTCCCCTGTGTGGGTCCTGCTAACAGAACTTGGGTCCTCTAGAGGAACAGAAAATGCTGTTGGCAGCTTTTGATATCTCTCCAGTCCCTGCACACAACATTTTGCCAATGTCTGTGACTACTCCAGAGCTAGGAACCACTGTAGGCCATCTGACTCACAATAATTGACAGAGGGGACACCCATGAAGGAAGTGAACGGAGTGGCAGCTGACTAGCGTGACAGTGAGGGGGAAGAGCTGTTTCTCTGCTGCCCCTTTCAGTACTGCAGGGCAAATAGGCTTTGAGTCCAGGTGCTGCTACTTGTCGGTCTGTCCATCCTGTGCTTGTAGAGTAGGAGGCCTGCCTGAGTTGATGAACTCTGTCTAGTTTTTACCTTGGTATTATGTGACCTGGACCAACAGGCTGTTCTTCCGTGTGAGATTCCTGAGGGGGAGGTCCAGGGATGGGAAAAATGAAGACGACAGGAAGGCTGGGGTCAGAAGGTCTTTCAGTGGCTCAAGGCAAGTAAGTTTATTAAGAAGACATCATCTTATATACCATTTTCACAGGAAAATGGGGCAGCAGAACCATCATACAGGGAATGGACTCAGCAGTAAACTAACCAAGCAGGCTTGCACAAAGGGAAGACAGGCTATCTCAAGTGCCACAGACTGAACACTCAGAGGCCTTGGGACTGATAACCACAGCCTTCAAACTGTGGCAAAGTAGGTCCCAGGATTCAAAAGTGTAGCTCCTCCAACGCCTTGGCTCCAGGCCATTGCTGACCTTACCGAGCTTGTCCCAGGTTTTAGACAAGAAACTATGTTCCTTCTCCATACATCCAGGCCCAGGAGAAAGCTCTGGCTGGCCTGGCTCCCAAGCTTTGAAGGAGGCAGGACTTTTGGGAGTTTTACATTAGTAACTGATGGGCCACTGTGTTTCTTTTTGTTTGGGTTTTTTTGTTCTTTTTGTTGTTGTTGTTGTTTTGTTTTGCTTTGCTTTATTTTTTCAAGACAGGGTTTCTCGGTGTAGCCTTGGCTGTCCTGGGCTTGCTTTGCAGACCAGGCTAGCCTCAAATTCACAGAGATCCACCTGCCTCTGCCTCCTGAGTGCTGGGATTAAAGGTGTGGCTGACCCACTGTGTTTCTGATCTCAGGAACACTCAGGTCATGTTATCTGCTAGGTCTTAGGATTTTTTTTGAACACCAACACTAACATGAGGTGTCTTAATTCATGTATGTGTGTGTGTGTGTGTGTGTGTGTGTGTGTGTGTCTGTCTGTCTTTCTGTCTGACTGCCTATCTGTCTGTAATCATTTTGAAGTCATGTATGACCTCATGCTACAGAAACTTTAGATGTTGCTAAGTCATTACACAGTGAATTGAAGCATTCATGCTTACAAATGGGCTGACAACTTCCAGTTGTCACTGAAGGCAAGTTCTGTGGCTAAAGGTTATAGAAGCTTTTCACCTGAACTCTTTGCACTGGGCTAACAGATTCACTGAAACTGATCATTTCAATTGTCCAAGAGAAAAAACTAGTCAACATTATATTACTGTATCCCAGAGATGGGGGATGTGGAAGCCATTACTCATTCATTTGCACTAGAGGAGAGCCAGCCTGTAGTGTGATCCTGCCTGTGATTTTTTTCCCCATAGTTTTTGGGTCAGAAGTGTGCATGAGCCAAGTTGTCAACCAAGAGTCTTGGTGGGGGAAATAATTCTGACATGAATGTGGGGAAGGACTGGAAACTGGGAATTAAATATCTTTGTATGTGTATGTGCTTGTGTGTAGTATATGTGCATGATCATGTGGGTATGTGCACGTGTTGACTAGTGGCTGACATTGGGTGTCTTCCTCCATTGTCCTTTTGAAACAGGAGTTCACTGATCCTGCTGGCTGGCTGGCCAATGAGCTCCAGGGATCCCTCTGTCCCTGTCCCTCCAATGCTGGGGTGACAGCCACATGCAACCACACTCAGTTTTTATATTGGTGCTCAGAGGGTGAGTTTAGGCCCTTGTGCTTGCACTGTAGACACTGAAGCAACGGAGCATCTCCCCAGCCTGAGAAATCATGCTCCCTGACGGTAGTCTCTAAATTTGTCTCTTGTCTCTTGGCCATTTGATAACTGATTGATTGTGTCTGTCTTCTATAGCTTGGAATTGCAATTGGGTTTTTGGTCCCTCCTGTTCTGGTACCCAACATCAAAGACCAGGAAAAGCTTGCCTACCACATCAGCATCATGTTCTACATAATAGCAGGTGTGGCCACACTCCTCTTCATCCTTGTCATCATCGGTAAGATCGTTAGTAGGCTGCTGGTGGGTAGTGGGGTAGGGAAGTTATGTCCAGATATGAACATGGCCCTAAATACCTCGGATCCTTAGAGTCCCTGGAGGTAGGATTTCACAGACTTCAGATGTCCTAGCCTGAGTAATTGTCCCTAATACGGTACTAACTGGCGCTATGTACTTAGTTATCAGCCTAGGAAAAGTTTAATTGTAGTTGACCAGTTTTCCATTCTCACCTCACCAGAACAATAGGTAGACTGCTGTCACTTTGGTGAGACCCCAGGGAGGACTTCCAATGTCACAGGCGTTGTGTTAAGAATGTCTGATTTCAAGTCAGGCATGGTGGCACCTTCCTTTAATCCCAGCACTCAGGAGGCAGAGGCAGAGAATCTTTTTTAGTTCAAGCCAGCCTGATCTACAAAATGAGTTCCAGGACAGCCAGGGATACACAGAGAAATCCTGAATTACCAACCCCCACCCCGACTCCCAAGAATATCTGATTTCATCTATTCCCAACAACTCAATGAATGAGGTGCCTTGTAGGATCTCTTCAAGAAGGAAGCTAAGATGGAGGCAAATTCAGTAAGTTGTTCCAGATTAGACAGCTAACAAGTGGCTGGGAGTGGACTGAAGTCCAAGTTTGTTTAATGCCACGCTCTAAATTATAAACAGAAATTGGTCCACAAGCACTAATAATCTGAGGTTTACCTGAGAACACTTGGGGACCAAATTTCTACATCATCATTATTAATTATAAGAGTAACATATGTACTGTGGAAAAAATCTAAAAATTAAAGAGTGTAAAGAAAAGAATGACCATTAATTTATCCTTGAACAACTTAATTCCAAGAAGCAAGCTCAGGTAGGTGGTGGTAACATTTCACACAGATGTCCAATTACTCTACTCATCCATGCGTTTGATTACTTATATCTCCTGGCTGGCCCCTGTGATCCTTGTACTCTGGGGGCTGATGCAGGAAGATGACTAAATCAAGGACATCCTAATCTACATAGGAAGACCCTGACTCAAAGAAAACAAACAAAACATCAGCAAACCCACAACAAAAGTGAACAACAACATCAACAAAAAGCAAACACTTACTGTTTTCATGTAAGTTATGTTACTGGGGGAAATTCAGAGATGTCCAGATAGAGTTTTCTTCCCTGTTGGCTTGTTAGTCACCCACATCCGGGTTGCCCTCTGCCCTCAAATCCTATCTCAGGCAGTAAAGGTTTATCCCTGTGTGCTGGCTCACCTGTGGAGTCATGCAGTTAAATGCCGATCTCCTATCAGTACTCTCTGTGTCATCTCATTCCAGGTAGCTTAGACAGAGGACAGTGTTTCCTAGCACTAGCAGCAGGGAACTGTGAGTGGGAAGAAGGAAGAATGAACCAGCCAAGGGCCTCTTGGATCTACAGAAGTTTAACATTCTACCATGCTTGCCTCCAAAGGCTTTCATGGCCAGTGAGGTCCTGGCTCTTTGCAACAGCAAATCTAGGTGGTGGTAGGGCATTACTACGTTTGGGTCTTTTGTTAGATAGTAGCTGACGGGGTGAAGGATGGGGGGAAAAAAAAACTTGTGCCGGGCGTGGTGGCGCATGCCTGTAATCCCAGCACTCGGGAGGCAGAGGCAGGTGGATCACTGTGAGTTCGAGGCCAGCCTGGTCTACAAAGTGAGTCCAGGACAGCCAGGGCTACACAGAGAAACCCTGTGTCGAAAAACCAAAACAAAAAACAAAAAAACAAAAAAACTTATCTGTGTCGTGGTTCATGCTTGGCAAATCCTTGAGACAGCACCCAGTGCAGTGGCGCTAAATCACTTTCTTGCATTATTTTCGTCTGATGGAAGGGGAGCTGAGCAGCTTAGACGATGGATGGCACATTCCAGTGGGAGAATTTATCTAGAATTATTACTGGAGAAGGAAGAGGCAGGGCTCTGAAGGCAAAGCTGGAATGGTTGCGGGTGGGGATGTTTTGATCTGCTCTTAGAGCTAACCTCATTTCCAGAACTTCCTCTGGAGGCAGACTGCTCACCTTCCAGGAGAGGTCTCACAGAGCTTGCCAAAGGCCATGTGGTACTTGCTTAGATGATTGGGGGTGAGGGGTGGGGCATCAATTTAGTCAAATAACAAGTTAAATAGACCTGCCCTCCAGAGAGCCAGATGAGCCTCGGTGGGGTCACATCACACCAGCTGTGTGGAACTAGGCCTTAAATAAAATGATGTGGTTTCCCATAATCACTTTTCAGCCTTTGCTACAAGACAAGTCTGACTCAGCATTGGTGAAACTGGGAATCCAATCTCAGCTTTTTCCTACTTTAATTTTCAGTGACTCAGGGAAAAGCTTGGCTGCCATGTGCCAGACTCTATGACCCCAAAGTCACACCTTTCATTCTCCCTTTGGAAGGAGCTCTGGAGCTCAGCCACTCACAGGCTTCATAACTTTCCAATGTTGAGCTTTCACTTCTTTGCGTGTGTGTGTGTGTGTGTGTGTGTGTGTGTGTGTGTGTGTGTGTCCTTTCACTTCTACTTTGTGGGATGTTATTTGCTGGTTATTACAGGCTGCCTTGATCTTTGAACACTCTGGGAGGCTCAATGATTCTAGTCCTCCAGGGGTTATTAAAGAAAAGGAAATAAAATAAAAATGACAGTGCTGGAGATAATAGCTCAGAAATAGAGTTGCTTGCCTTGTATGCTTGAGGCCCTAGGCTCCATTCCTTCTACTGCAAAAAGAGGAGAAAAAAAAAAAAAAGCCATGAAAGGACTCTGTGCCAAGCCCCAGACAATGAGAAATAACTTTAGGAGAGGAGTTGGGAAGATTTCTCTGGAAACCATGCTATTTCTTTCACAGTCTCAGCCCCTCCCTAGATGCTGGAGCCAGCTGGGCTGGGACCACACGAATTTCCCATCATCTCTATTACTTTTCTTTCAGTATTCAAGGAGAAGCCCAAGTACCCTCCCAGCAGGGCCCAGTCCCTGAGTTATGCCTTGGCGTCCACTGATGCTTCGTACTTAAGTTCCATCATCCGGCTCTTCAAAAACCTGAACTTCGTGCTGCTGGTCATCACCTATGGTAAGGCACACAGGTATCCAGGAGGTGTTGTCCCAACCCCCCTTCAGGCCATAGATTCCATCTCAGAGATAGCCACCATTCCCCTTACTAGGGGATCCACATGAAGACCCAGTTGCCCATTGACAACATCTGTGTAGGGTGCCTAAGATCAGAGAGTGTTAAAAAACAAGGCCATAGCTGGGCAGTGGTGGTGCATGACTTGAGTCCCAGCACTGGCAGAGGCAGAGGCAGAGGCAAGCTAAACTCTGAGTTCAAGGCCAGCTTGGTCTACAGAGTGAGTTCCAGGACATCCAGGGCTATACAGAGAAACCCTGTCTTGAAAAACAAAACAAGAACAAGGCCACAGCATTCAAGACACCTGTGTTTTACATGGCTACCAGTGTGTGAATGGATACCCTTAGTTCAAGAAATCAAAGGGCTACCCAAGCACCCTGCCTCACAGCCTACACTTGACCTTTTAACCACTGGATAAAGTTAACATGAAATCAAGGGCAACACACTCAGTAACCTGTGAATCAAAGACATGAAATTGGTTTGACAAGACAAACTAAGACTCATTTGGCCATGACTCCCTGTTTGCTTTGAGTGCACAATCATTGTTTCATAATGCCACTGCCATCTAACGTGAGCTAAATCCCAGTTCCTACTGTATCCATGTGAGGTCAATACCGTAGTTATCCTCATTTAACAAAGGAAGAATCTAAAACTCAGAGGCTGGCTACTTAGCCTAGGGTCACACACTGCAAGTAGCAGAGCCAGAGTCCAGATGCATCCGTTAAACGTGAAAGCCTGCGTTTTCTCCCTTGTTACACGTCCCAGGCTTCAGGCAAAGCCTCAAGTGAGCCTTCTGGGTCAGCCTTCTCAGTGGATGAAACAACAACAGGCGTGTCCCATCATGCCCGACTCACAGCCAGCATTCTCCTGCGTATTCCACAGGTGTCCGTATATTTCTTTCTGGAACTGTGCTTGGCATACAGCAGTCTTAAATTAAATAGCAACTGCACACTAGGTCTATCAATGCCCTTTTTCTCAAAATCATCATCTGTTGCGGGAGTTCAATTCCCAGCAACCATATAATGGCTCACAACCATCTATAATGAGATCTAGTGCCCTCTTCTGGCTTATAGGCCAGAACGCTGTATATGTAATAAATTAATAAGTAAACAAACAAATCTGAGAGAAGGAGAGAGAGAGAGAGAGAGAGAGAGAGAGAGAGAGAGAGAGAGAGAGAGAGAGAGAGGAGAGACTTATTTTCGCAGAGAAGCAGTATGCTTTTCAGCTGCTCTCCAAAGCTGGTAGCCTCTCCATCTACTGTAGACCTCTGGAGACCTTTGTTAGCCTTAGAAGTCTGGTTCTCCATTCCTCAGAGTACCTGTAAGATCCCAGTTTATGGGCGGGTGTGGCGCACGCCTTTAATCCCAGCACTGTAGAGGCAGAGGCAGGCAGACCCATATGAGTTCCAGGCTAGCCTGGTCTACAAAGAGAGTTCCAGGACAGCAAGGGTTATTACACAGAGAAACCCTGTCTCAAATAATGGAAAGAAAGAAAGAAAGAAAAAAGATCCTAGCTTATAAGGAGTTTAACAAAGTACAATGACATGTGTATGCAAATGCCACCGTGAAATCCATTACTTTGTATGCCTTTTTTGTTTTCCTTTTTTTTTTTTTTTTTTTTTTAAGACCAAGCTGGCCTTGAACTATGCCTTCCAAGTGCTGGGATTAAAGATGTGTGCCAGAATGGCCAGCTAAAAATAAATCTTACAGGAGGAAGATGGGGCTGGGTGTGGCAATGCGTGTCTCTGATTCCAGCACTTTAAAAAAGATATATTTATTTTATCTTATGTATGCCATGTACACCACATGCATGCCTGTTGAATCCTTAGAACTGGGGTTAGGGACGATTGTAGGCATGCTTCTGAAAGGAGTATTGGGGCTCTGACCCTTTCCTGACCCTTTTGACTCCCTGGCTGTCATGAGGCGAGGATCTCTGATCTACTGCAGTTTCCCCACAGTGACGGGCACTGCCTGTCACAGGCCCAGAACAGTGGGGCCAACTCTGAAACCTTGAAGCGGAAAGAAACCTTTCTCTCCTAAAAGTCCACTGTCTCAGGTGTTTTGTCACAGGGACACAAAGCCAGTTAGCACAGCAAGCTCCCTCAAAGATAGAACCCAGTGGCCTAACTTGTTTGCATGCTTCATTTTCCACACTTGCCTTCTGGGAATTCAGATCCGGGCGGCAGAGGTGGAGGCCTGCCTTGCTGCACATTTGGGAAGTTCTGAAGTAGCTATGGGTAAAGGATCGCCTGCTAGTCTTGGGGCTGCTTCTCTTCCATGTGAGCCCCACAACCTGGGGGTCCTGGTCTGTTCTTTCATCCTCTGTACTCCTGAAGCCAGAATACCTAATAGCACCTCGGCCCCCAGCCTGTCTCTCTACCTGTCTCTCTGTCTCTCTCTGTCTGTCTCTGTCTCTCTCTCCCACCCTCCCTCCCTCCCTTTCTTTCTTTCTCTTTCTCTTTTTTGTTCTTTCTTTTTCTTCCTCCCTTCCTCCCCTCCCTCCCTCTCTTCCTTCCTTCCTTTTTTTATTAAAAATGCATGTTCCCAACCCCCATTCTAGGAGATTCTGATTTAAAATTTTGAATTTTTAAGCGATCCCTGAAGTAATTTTTTTGGGGGGGGGGAAACGGCCTCAAAAAAGGAAGGGAACACTCAGTGATGACCTTTACATCTGCGCACCTCTTTCTCAGGATCCCCGCTTCCCAGTGATGTTCCTGGCAGCAGGGCAGGCTCCCAGCGTGGACACACCTGCCTCTGCACTGATCGGATGGGGGCTTAGCTTGCTGTACCGATCCCCTGGATTTATGGAGGTGGTGCGACGCCCTCGGGCAGGCCCTGCGTTTCATCCTCGCTCTTCCAGCTCTTGGGTGTGAGGTGCTTGCGTTGTCTGACTTGTCTGGCAATGTCTGAAGATATGGGGCAGGGCACCTGAAGGGTTGATTCAAGGATCATGTTATCAATCGCCAGCTCCTCTGGGATGAGTGCATAGAGCACAGGAAAGATGGACAGCCTTCCAGAGCGTCCTTCTGCTCCCTGCCTTTCTCTGCCTTTACCATGTCTGTGCAGCTGGGCGTGGGAGAGGCTAATAATAAACCCCGCTATCTAACTAAGTCAGTATGTCCGACTTCAGTAGTGTTAGAATCACTTGGGAAGTTTGTGTAAACACAGATTATGGGGCTCGTTCCCAGAGCTCCTGGTGCAGTTGGGTCCAGGGTGAGGTTGGACACATGCCAATAGACTACACATGGTCACTAACCACTGACCACCCCCACCCCTCCACCCCCCCACTCCGCCCCAGCTCAGCTTTAGCATCCTGGGCCATGTTGCTCAGGACTCTCCCCTCACAAAAGTGCTAATATTGAAGTGTGTCTCCCCTCTTTTTGGTAATGTTTCTGTTTCTTTGTGTCCTTGTTCATCCCAGCTGGGGACCTATGCTGAGAGCAGCGGTGGTGTCACCTAAAGCCAACTGCTCACTTACCTTTGGCAGGGTCAGGCTAGGCCAGGGGGGGAGATAATAGGGTGAGAAGAGAAGACAGCTGTTTTATTTTTTCCCTGTTCTCTCCCACATTCCGGTCCGCCCCACTTGTCTCCTGATGACTCTTTTGACACAGGAATGGAATTCTAAGTGTGTGGGTGTGTGGCTGAAGTTAGTTGTTACTAGTTTCTAGTAAGACACTAACTAAACACTCTACACATTTACTCTCTGTGGGTGAGTGTGCACGTGTGCCTCCATGTATTGCTGAGGAGGTCAAAGGCCACTTGCAGAAGTAGATCTCCTTCTACCATGTGGGTCCTGGGGGGACTTGGGCCCTCAAATGTGGTATCAGGTATTTTTACCCACTGAGCCATTTCTCCGGTCCTCTGTAAGATGTTTTCTTATGTGACAAGCACTAACCTGGCAGTTGTGATAACTTTGGGTAACATTTGGCATGTGTTGGTCCACTGTGGCCCTGACATGTTGAAGAGGCCACATTGAGCTCAACCTTTTGCATCTGTGAGGTGACCTTCTGAGAGATGCTGGGATGGGATGAAACTGGCCTGGCTTGGAGACACTTTTGTTTTGAATCATGAAACTTAGTGATTAAGGCCAAGGGCTCTGGAGACACCAGTGGTAAATCCAGAGCCAGATTTACCCTTTACTTTAATGCCTGTGTGCTTGTGGGAATGTGATGAAATTTCTTATCTATTCTGCATGAGAATCTGACCTTCACTTTGTGTCTTGTTCCCTTGGGAACCTGATGTTCCCTTGGGAACCTGATAGACAGAGCACGTCAACTATGTTTCAGCAGTGTTGCTTATGATAAAAAATGACCTGTGACAGACAGACCTGGTCCTGGGCCACTCAGTGTGTCCCTGAGAACAGGGCCTCTTTTCACTGCTCCATCCTTTATGGCTAGAGAGGTGTGCTCCAGGGAGGTGTTATACCAGGAAGATCAGTATACTCAACTTTCATTGTTCCTTAGCCAAAACCTTGAGACCCAAAGAGAAACGGCATCTAGATGCCTCTGGAATCTGAGACTCTATGGACTGGTTCCACTGAAGATGAACCCAAGGCTGCCCTGCTGTCCTGTTCTGCTGTGTGCTCTGTCTCATACCCTTCCTTCTCCACAACTCGAATGTGAAGAGTCCCTGTGGTAGTCTTGGTAGCCTCAATATGCTGTTAAAGCAAAAACAAACACACAAACAACCCTCGTATGCATATGGAGTGCCTAGCTGTGCTTTTTTTTTTTTTTTTTTTTTTTTTAAAGATAGGATCTTACCCAGACTGGCGGCGGTGGTGGCTCACTCCTTTAACCCCAGCACTAGGGAGGCAGAGGCAGGCAGGCAGATCACTGTGAGTTCGAGGCCAGCCTGGTCTACAAAGCGAGTCCAGATATAGCCAAGGCTACACAGAGAGACCCTGTCTTGAAAAACCAAAAGAAAAACAAAAACAAAAACAAAAACAAAAAAACCCGTAAGGCCCTTAGAATAGGGCTACACTTATGTAGGTGGTACTGTCATCGTTATCATCCTCATCATCCTCATTACCATCATAGTCACCCTTGAAGGAAGGCCAGTAGGCCCTTTCTCCTTTGGGTCAGTCCCAACCTCAACATAGCTATTGAGTCATTGTATGACTTTGGGCGAATCACTTATTATCTACTTACTTTCTGTCTTTGTTTGCTTCCTTTCTTTGTATATGTGTTTATATATACACATATGTGTGTGTATAACATATGTTTATATGTTTATATCTATAGATAAACATATGTTTATTTCTATATAAAAACATGTTTATATATACATATATGTTCATGAGGATGTGTGCATAGGTACATGCGCAGAGGCCAGAGGTCACTATTAGGTGTCTTTCTCAGTCACTCTATAACTTTTTGTTTTGTTTTCAAGACAGAGTTTCTCTGTGTAGCCTTGGCTGTCTTGGACTCCCAGGCGGGCCTTGAACTCACAAAGATCCACCTGCCTCTGCCTCCCAAGTTCTGGGATTAAAGGCATGTGCCACCACTGCCCAGGCACTCTCTACCTTAAAAAAAAAAAAGTATTCTGATTTATTCTTTGAAAAGTTTAAATATTTATATAACACATTTTGATCATATTTATCTACTGCCTCCCTCCAGTTCCTCATAGTGTCCCTGTTCTGTCTCCCTCCCAATTCACTATATATATATATATATTTTTTTTTTTATTTTTTTTTATTTTTTATTTTTTGAAGTAGGGTCTCTGACTGAAACCTGGAGTTTGTCAGGTTTGCTAGGCTGGCCGGCCAGTGAGCGCCAGGCTCCGCTTGTCCCTGTCCTTCCCCAGAGCTCTAGGGCTGCAGACTCCAGAGGCCACGCCTGGCTCTTTGCATGTATACTAGAGATCC
>OU015742.1:178689483-178717206 GCA_907169655.1 Acomys percivali
GAGATGGCTCAGAGGTTAACAACACTGTCTGCTCTTCCAAGAGGTCCTGAGTTCTACTCCCAGCAATCACATGGCAGCTCACAACCATCTATACTGAGATCTGATGCCCTCTTCTGGCCTGCAGGTGTACATGCAGATAGAGCACTCATACACATAAAATAAATAAATCAGTGAAGCACCACCACCATCACTACCACCACCATCCACCACCCACCCCCAGACAGGATTTCTTTGTGTAGCCTTGGCTGTCCTAAACTCTTTGCAGACCAGGCTGGCCTCGAACTCACAGAGATCTACCTCTCAAGTTCTGGGATTAAAGGTGTGCACCATTCTTGAGTCATAAAAAAATCTTTTAAAAAAGAGTAGAGACTAAGGGCTGGAGAGATGTCTCAGTGTTTAAGAGCACTAGCTACTCCTCCCGAGGACCTGGATTCAGTACTCAGAACACACATGGTGACTCACAACCGCTTATAACTTCAGTTCCAGGGCACTAGAAACCTTCTAATAGCTTCTGAAACCACCAGACACCCAAACACATAAAACAAAATTAAATTAAAATGTTTATAAAAGGACTAGAGAATAAGTAATGATACTCGTATATGTGTATATTCATATAATATTTATTTATTTATTATGATATGGGTAAGGTTTAATTTTGAACACCTATATATTCAATTGAAGTGTTTTGGTTTTTTCTAATTTTATTTATTTTTATGTGTATGGGTGTTTTACCTGCCTGAATGTCTATTCACCATATGCATGCTTAATATCCATAGCAACTGGAGTTACAGGCAGGTGTGAGCTGCATATGGGCGCTGGGAATTGAACTCTGCTCTCCAGGAAGAGCAACCAATTCTTCCCAGTTCTTAATGGCTGAGTTATCTCTCCAGCCTCAGCATTTTATTTCTTAATAATTAATATATTTTGAGATAAGGTCTTTCTATGTAGACCTGGATATTCTGGAACCAATTAAATCATTTAAGAAAAATGTTTCCAGAACCATGGATATTGGGAAAACGACACTGAGTGTCATAGAGTCTGGCGCACCAAGGCCATGGATGTCACACTTGCAGTGGCAGAAGCCACCGTCTTTAGATATCCTTGTTTTCAGAGATGGCTCAAAGATCATATCCTAGCTCTGGGGGTAGGAGAGATGATTCAGTGGTTAAGAGCACTGGCTGTTCTTCCAGAGGACCTGGGTTCAATTCCTAGTATCCACATGGCAGCTCACATCTACCTGTAACTCCTGCTTTTGGGGATCAACACTCTCACATAGACATATGTGCAATCAAAACACCAATGCACATGCAATAAAAATACATTAATTAAAACAAAACAAAACAAAACAAAAAAAGTATGCCTGCGACCTTGGGCTAGCAGGATAATCTCACTGTGCTTCTGTTTTGCAACATCAAATGGGTACAGACTGATTCCTAATTGTATGATTGGGGTTATGAGAATTAAATAATAAGGTCAACATTTGATATATTATTATATTAATAATATTATAATATTTTTATTAATTATTATTATTAAGAGTGTCCAACATGCTTTGACTGCAAAATGACATTGTTATCTATAAATGTGTTGGCCTACATTCATAGCTACCCTAAGATGCATGGCCACAGGTTAGACCCACCTGACAAACAGAAGGATGAAATATGGTAAATACATATGTTCCAGTAGATTTTCCCACCTATAAAAACGGAAACAATGATACATAAGCTAGAATTGCTATAAGGATTAGTTTTAAAATACCTGGGCTGAGCATGGTGATGCACCCCTTTAATCCCAGCAGAGGCTGGTGGATTTCTGTAAGTTCAAGGCCAGCCTGGTCTACAGAGCAAGTTCCAGACAGTGCTACATAGTAATACCCTGTTTCAAAAAAAATAAAAGTAAATTAAAATACAATATATATCTGCCTGAAAGTGGTTCTAAGGATAGAATTTGCTTGCTCATGGTACCCTAGCATACATAAATACACAGCTGGGTTATTATTATTGGGAAAAGCAACTCTTCTAGAATTTTCTCCAGGTTGTTGTCATAGGAGCCATCTTGTCCTACTAAATACTGGCCATAATGGATGCCGCGGGGTGGTCTCTGTGGTTTCCACAGGGGGAAGAAGTGAATGCTGGAAGAATCGGTCTGACCATTGTCATCGCAGGGATGTTTGGAACTATGATCTCAGGCATCTGGCTGGACAAGACCAAATCCTACAAGTGAGTGACTCTTTTTGGATCAAGAATTGGGGGAGCCCTTGCTTTTGAAATACACACTCATTAGGAACATAGCTCATTCGCTTCTGGGGAGGGGTAGAGGCTGGAGGTCTGAGCCGTCAAGCAGGAGGTTCCAAACTTTGTGTGAGTCGCAGTTTTCTCGTTTACAAAGTGGAACTCTGTACTCACTCTGTGGGATCTTGGGAGGACTAGGGATAGTGGACTCGAAGGCCAGCTTAGTCTTCCTCTCCATCCAAAAGCCTTGTGGAAGGGACAGAGGACAGAGAAGTGAAAACAAATGGGGAAAAAACTCTCAGCAGTTGGCAAGTTTGTGGCAACCCCCAAGGAGGCATGAAGAGGTGATCTCCCTGACCCATGTCCTTGGCTGCTCTGGGCTAACTGAGCTCTATGTGTTGTACTCCAGTTTGCAATGCACTTAATCTTGCAATTTTTAAAAAATCTTGTTTGCACATCTCATGATGTGCCCTGGGCTTGAATATCCAGTATAGTAAAAGAATTTAGTATATGCCAACTCAATCTTGGCCTATAAATACAAAATCCTGACACCCCATTGTGCAGATGCCAATGCAGTAGAAGGGGCTGCTCTGTAGAGTGCAAGCTTGAGCTTGGAGACACCCCCCCCCCAGCAACACACACCAGGATGCGCATAAAAAGGCACACATGGTGGCATGTGCTTGTAATCTCAGCCCTGGGATGAAGACAGAAGGACCTCTGGGGTTTGCTAGGCAGCAGTTCATCAGCCAGCCTTGAAGGGATGCTCCGGAGAGCAGAGACAGAGGACAGCCTCCCAACCTATTTCTAACCCACACCCATGTGTTGAGAATCGAACTCAGGACCTGTGCATGCTAGGCAAGTAGTAGAGCACTGAGCTATACTGCCAGTCCTGTCCTTCCCTTCTGCTTGCGACTCTGTGGTGCTCCCCATGCAGAGGGTCTTCAGTGAGCACTAGCTGTAGGTCAGCTGCTGGGATGGTCCTGCACTGGAGTAAGCAGCCTTTTGGGCTGCTTGGTCAAAGCCCACAAAGTCCCCAGTGGCTGGTGGCAACAGGCACTGGTAGACCTGTTTTCAGCCACACAAAGCTACTTCTGTGAGCCTCTGGGCAGGTTAAGTCTCACTTTGACTGGCCTAGTCAAAGGCCAGCTGAGGCCACTCCCAAGGATGTGGCTGCCAGGCTTACGACGACGACGATGACGATGACGAAGAGCCTGGTCAGTAATTACTGCTGGTAAAACTTGGCTGCCATTTCGTCTCTGCATCTGTTAGTTGCTTGTTTTAGCCAGATACAAAAGCACTGAGGGCCAGCCACCCCCAGACAAGAGGACAGCAGTGTCCCTTCTTCCAGGGCCTGCCCTGCAGCAGGAGAAGGGAGGGATTGGAATGTTGGCTTGGCCTGGGTCGTGGGCAACCAGATGACTTAGCGAACACAGTAAAGGCCTGGGGAGACTCAAGCTCTGCCCTCTTCAGAGCCCAGACATAGCCAGTTCTTAGGATGACCCAGCGTCCAGAACCAGCTGTCCATTGGCTCTCATCCTCTCCAAACTCCTGGGTTTGTCAATTCTGGGTTGGAGACTGGGAACTGCTTAGCTCAGGCTGGTGCTAGGAATAGTTTTGTTTTGTTCAAGTATCCACGGTAGGAAAGTAGAATTGCAGTTTAACAAACACGGCAAAAAGAAAGGGTTTTTGTTTTTGTGTACTCTCTGGTGAGTTTGTGGAATCACTGAGAATGACTCAAGGTGATGAGCATGTTTTCTGCAGGGTGGCGGGAATAGAGGGAATAGGTAGGGGTGAAGGGGGCAGGTCCCTCATCCTCACACCCGAGTGAGAGAAGCCTCCTCTAGAGACTCTGGCTTTGACTTCTTCCCAAGAGGCAGCAGGCTGCACAGTAAGTTATCATTCCGGTGTGTGGCTTGAGACAGTGCTGATGGTTCAAACTCAGCTTCGGTTCAGATCCTACTTTCTGCAATTACTCTCCTAGGGACTTTTTGTTTTTGTTTGTTTGTTTGTTGTTTGTTTGTTTTGAGACAAGGTTTTGCTGTGTAGCCCTGGATGTCCTGGAATTCATTCTGTAGACCAGGTTGGTCTTGAACTCAGAGGTCCACCTGCCTCTGCCTCCAGAGTGCTGGGATTAAAGGCGTGCATCACCACCACCACCCGACTTTAAACACATAAGGAACCTCTGTTTCTTTATTGGTAAAACATGGGGTCACAGAGATTCCTTTGCAGGGTTGATTGCAGTCATAAACACATGTACAGTATGTAAGCGAGTGAACTCCAATAGAACTATTAGTCTCGTATACCACAGTGTGCTTGATGGTGTTCCACTGTGTCCCTGGCTTCCACAGAGACAAGTGCAGGCTTTGAGCACTCATGTCTGAGTCCTACTGTTCATAGTGTGCTGAGCCAGCCCCCTATGGGAAGTGGTACAAGGAGCCGAATGCAGGTCTGTTGGCGGGAATCAGGACCAACAAAAGAGTCCTGGGAGGCCAGCGCTGTGAAGGGAGTGTGTGGAAGAGCGTGGGAGTGGGGAGCCTGCCATCAAACCCAGCACAAAGAGAAAGGCAGCAGGGTGTAGGCGGTGGCGTCTCCCTTTGGCTTTGGAGTCAAGTTAGCTCCGAACTAGAGAGCTTTGTCTTTCAGCTCTATTGTCTAGAGCAGAGTAGCTCAGATTCAATAGCTTCAACAGGAAAAGCTGTGCAATGGCCACAGGAAGAAGTTATGGAGGAAGTCGCCAAGCCGGGCTACCATCCAGCATTGCTATGGGAGGTTGATAGTCCAAATGCAGCAAGCAGTATTGAAAGCTTTAAGGAGGGGCTGGAGCAGTGGCTGGCTCAGCAGCTAAGAGCACTGGCTGCTCTTCCAGAGGTCCTGAGTTCAATTCCCAGCAACCATATGGTGGCTCATGTCCATCTATAATGAGGTTTGGTACCCTATACTGGTGTGCAGACATAATACTGTATATGTAATAAATAATTTTTTTAAAAGAAAGCTTTAAGGAGCTGAGTGGTGGTGGTATGGTAGTGGTGCATGCCTTTAATCCTAGCACTCTGGAGGCAGAGGCAGGTGGATCTCTGAGTAGGAGGTCAGCCTGGTATATAGGGTGAGTTCCAGGACAGCCAGGGCTACACAGAAGATGCCCTGTCTCAAAAGCCAAAAAGAGAAAGACAAACAAAAAAGAATGCAAGTTTTAAGATGGCCTTAACCAACATCACCTTGATTAGAGCTGAGGCTTGTCTTGTTATCCACCTGTGTGTGTGTGTGTGTGTGTGTGTGTGTGTGTGTGTGTGTGTGTGTGAGAGAGAGAGAGAGAGAGAGAGAGAGAGAGAGAGAGAAACAGAGAGAAACAGAGAGAAACAGAGAGAAACAGAGACAGACAGAGACAGAGACAGACAGACAGACAGACAGACAGACAGACAGACAGACAGAAAGAAAGAAGGATGGAGCTATATGGTTCTTACCTTGGATGGGACACAGCAGGTTAGGCTTGTGCGGAGGTCTGTACAGAAAAAGAGCATGCATCCAGCAGAACAGCTTTGTATTTGCCTATTCTTACTCTTTGTACCACTGACCACGGTGTGATTATTAACGGTAAATGAATAATTGTTGGGCTAGTGTTGGCAGATGTGCCAGCACACAGCAGAAAGCTGGAAATAGAACAGATGTTCAGTAGATCCCTGTGGAACCAACAGATTAGTCTGCTAGGTGCTGTTAAGGTAAAATGTGTGACTCGATTCCTTTGCATTTATCCACAGGGAGACAACCCTGGTAGTGTATATCATGACTCTGGTGGGCATGGTGGTGTACACATTCACCTTGGACCTGGGCCATTTATGGGTAGTATTCATCACTGCTGGTACACTGGGGTAAGTCTCAGGTCTCCCATGTTGAGTTGGAAGACGCGGCCTGGCTCCCAGAGTGGCCAGTAGCCTAGGATGCAATGCATGTCCCCTTTGCTGCCTTCTCACTGGCCTCAGGAGATGTGGAAATGGTGCTGAGGGGTCTTGTTAGTACTTGAGGAATAGACCAGGTAAGGTGGTGCATGCCTTCAGTGTCAGCACCCAGGAAGCAGATGCAGGCAGGTCCCTGTGAGTTTGAGGCCAGCCTGGTCTACATAGTACATTCCAGGATAGCCAGGGCTAATGTAGAGAGACTCTGTCTCAAAACAAAACAAAAGCCATAACAAAGAACCCAGACCAAAACAAAAACAGAGTCACATCAGGTAGCTGGGCTGTCCTGTTGGGATGGAATAAAGCATGGACTATGACCTTCAAGACATCTGGGGTGCAAGGGAATGTTTAGTGGCTCAGTCTGGGGCTCAGTTCTGCTACCAACTGTTAGAGCACTGCACATGCCACATGATACTCTGAGCTTCTTTGTCTCCTCATCTGAAAAGGAAGATAAGTAAGGCCAACTTCGTAGGGCAGTTGGAAGGAAGGAGAGAAACCATGATATGAAGATGACACAGGGACACATGGTGTGGGTGGAAGGAGGAGTTAGAACTGGCATCTTTAGGTGTGTGGAGTGAGAAAAGAAATGCACGGAGCCACAGGCCTTTTGCAGAGACTTTGCTATCCACCTCCCAGCTTGTTTCCTTCAGGCAGTAGGAGCATGCCTGTGAGAGTGAGAGGCACTTGGCACCAGGGACTTTTCCTTCCAACCCAGGGCCTGAGGACCTAGGACACATATTCTCAGCTGAAAGTGAAACACACCAACCACTTGTGCCCCTTTCATAACTGCTAATGTGTCATTGCTGGCTAGCGAGAAGAGCATGGACGACATTAGAGAGCTGCTGGGCATGGAGCGGAGCGTGCAGAGAGCTCCCTGTTTTGACAGATGGCCTGATGGGAAGAGAAAAGCAAGGGAGGGAGGGAGTCTAAGGGGGAAGGTGGGCTCCCATTCTTGTTCTGGAGGCTCTCCATCACTTTGCTCTCTGGTCTGGACTGCAGCTTCTTCATGACTGGCTATCTGCCCCTGGGGTTTGAGTTTGCTGTGGAGCTCACGTACCCGGAGTCTGAAGGCATGTCATCGGGCCTCCTCAACGTGTCGGCACAGGTAGGGCCATGCTCTCTCTTTGGCCCCCTGCTTTGCTGCGATCCTGTTACAGTATGGCATCTTAATCGATTAAGCCCTTGTTTCCTGCCTTCCTTACGCTTCTCCAGGTATTTGGGATCATCTTCACCATCTCCCAAGGCCACATCATTGACAACTATGGGACCAGCCCTGGAAACATCTTCCTCTGTGTGTTCCTTGCCCTTGGATCAGCGCTCACTGGTGAGTGGGGACCTCAGAGCAAGACGAGGTTCAGGCTACTCAATGGGATATTGGCAATTTGGGACCTGTGTCTTGACTGATGATTAGAGTGGGGAGCACATATGTAGGAGACAGATGGGAGGGGTTGATAGATCTCTGTTTGTGATATCTCTTTGCATGTATTCGTGGCTTCTAGCATCAGAAGGCCCATGTTTGATGTTGACTCCCACAGCTTGTCCAGTGGGTCAGGCTCTGGGGGGGCCTCAGGTTCCTAATTTGTACAGTGAAGATTTGGCAGTGGTGGTTAGCACGGTATGTGCAAAGGTCCTTTTTAGAGACCCTTAAGTGAATGCCAGATGGTCTGAAGTAGGATTGGGTTAGCTGTGATGCTTAGGAAAATGAGGATTCCTTCTCTTGTATGAACTTGACCAGTGGACCTTCTTCATGACTCTGACTTTGACACTCTTGTTTTTTGATCTCAGCTTTCATTAAGGCAGATCTTCGGAGACAGAGGGCAAACAAAGATGCTC
The DNA here is from genome assembly GCA_907169655.1 of Acomys percivali. Classification (NCBI taxonomy): domain Eukaryota; kingdom Metazoa; phylum Chordata; class Mammalia; order Rodentia; family Muridae; genus Acomys; species Acomys percivali. The sequence goes on from OU015742.1 coordinate 178,697,498, forward strand.
CTGAGACTGTGAGTGTGTGGGAGCTTGGAGGGGGTAGGAGCTGGGACCTGAGATTTGATAAGGATGTGGCAATCCAGGAGCTCCCAGAGGAAGTGGTTTTTGTCATGACTGTGAGACCAGCTCACCTGTCATAAACATGGCATCCAAAGAATTTCCTCAGTGGGTGTCCGGTGTTGCTCCTCTCTTAGAATCTTCTTCCACTTTCCTTTCTAAATTTTTCAAAATATTTATTTTTATTTTATATGTATGAGTGTTTGCCTGCTTGTACACATATGTACCGAGTGCATGCCTAGTGACCACAGAGGCCAGAAGAAGGTATCAGATCCCTTGAAACTGGAGCTGCACGTGGTTCTGAGCCACCATGTGGGTGCTGAGAGCCAATCCTAAGTCCTCTACAGGAGCAGCCACTGACCCCTGACCTCTTTCTCCATCCCCTTCTCTGACTTTCAGCCAGCCTCCAATCTCCCTGTTGTGCTCCTCAGAGCCTTGTCATTACTGTCAGAAACCGCTACTCTTGTGGTCCTGAGCCAAGGCTTGAGTCCTTGGCTTCACTGTGTGACTAGCAAGGGAGTATCACTCTGTGCTGGTGGTGCTGACAGCCTCTTAGGCAGAGTTTATGGGCACAGAAGGCCAGGCTGCCAGAAGAACTCTAAAAGAGCAGGAGCTGGTGGCAGTGGAAGAGGGTGTGGGGCCAGGAGGATGCTCTAGAACATACCACCCTCCTCTGTCCTTGTCAGCTGGGAGCCATTTTAGCCAAAATGATAAGATTATGTCTGAGTGAGGGCCTGGGGGAGCTTAGTGGCAGTGTTCACAGAGCCTCAAGTCTAGTCCCCAGCATGGAGCAGGAGGCAGATTCAAGTGCGGATGGAAGGAATTGCACTTGTGAGGAACCAAAGTAGAATATTTGTTATGCACACACATTCACACACATGTGTGTGCATGCACACAGACACACACACACACACATACACCATCAAATTCACTACAGACAGACTATATCTTTTGTAGAAAACTGAAAATAAAAACCCTAGCAAATATACAAAAGTCTCAAAATCATTTAATAATTCTATCATGTAGATATGTACTATTTACCATTTATGCATGTCCATGCGTGTGGATATGTACACACACACACACACACACACACGCACACACAAATTCTTTTCTTTTTCATGTGTATGCATACTTGCATATGTGCAGGCCTGTGGTTGGCATCAGGAATCTTCCTTAGTCATCTCTACCTTCTATGTTGAGGCACACTCTCTAGCTGAACCCATTGCTCGTGTATATAGCTAGTTTGGTTAGCCAGGTTGTTCTGTGGATCCCTGTTCCCACCTTCTGAGTGCTAGAAAATAGGGGTCACCATGGCCACCATGGTCTGAGTGGGCTCCTCATGCTGTCATGCTTATCTGGAAAATGCATTAACCACTCTCCCAGCCAACTCTTAGCCTTGGCTGGTTTGTTTGTTTGTTTGTTTGTTTGTTTGTTTTCTCCCTCCCTCCCTCCCTCTCTCCTTCTCTCCCTCCTTCCCTCCCTTCATGCCTCTCTTCCCTCCTTCTTCAAATAGACTCTATTCTAATTACTGCAACCCTCCCAGGCTACTGATCTTCTACAGTACACTTTTAATGACCTCATGGTGTTTTTAAATATGAGTAAGCCATGATTTGTTTAGCAATTTTTTTTTGGACATTAAAAATATTTTTGATTGTTACAACCAGTACTATAATTAGTGGCTGGTTAACTCTCTTGTTTTGAGTGTGGTGTTAATATTATAGGGGGCGGGGCATTGCTGTCTCTACGACCACCATGGCCAGTAGGGCAGTAATGATCTGTCGGAGGCAAGCCCAGCATGGCAATGCATGCCTATAATCCTAGCATTTGGGAGGCAGAGGCAGGCCAGCCTGGTCTGTGAAGTGAGTTCTGGGACAGCCAAGGCTACATAGAGAAACCTTGTCTTGAGAAAAAAAATCTGTGGGAGGCAAGAAGGCACTTTGGTTCAACATGGCTAAGTAGCAGCTGTTGGTTCAAACTTGGGGAGTCTGAACTCGAGTAGTTTATTTTAGGCTTATTTAAGCACAGCATAGTTTGGTGAAAACTGTCCCAGCGATAATTAACCCAACACTGTGTGTTTAACAAAACATACAAAAATCTCCTTGAGGAACAAAGTAAGCTAAATAAAGATCAGATGTGATTACATGGAAACTCTTTGGTAAAGGACATGTGACACCCATAATAAAGAGGGGTTCTATAGGTTGACTGATAAAACAAGTTTACTATAAGGATCTTCGGTGGATCAGGTATGGCCACAACGGTCACCAGGCTATTAACCACGCCCACTCCCAGCTTTCTGGATGGGTCAGGTTAAGCATCCCTCCCTTGGAAGCGACAACCCTGTGTGTTTAACATTCTGGTTCTCCCAGTGCTCACTGGTGCCTCCTACATTATAATAAATAGCATGGCGCTATCTTAAGTGTACAGTATTTCCTGGAAATATGGATCAGCTGTCAGACAGTTTTAAAGATTTTATGGCTTGGTAACTTCTCTGGAAAGATGTAGCAATTCAATCAGTACCAGACAGGAGTGCCAAGACTGAGCACTTATCATTTTGGAAAACCTTTGCCAATTTTCTAAGGCAAAACTGATTTTCTGCAGGAAGGCCTTGGGCATTCAAGGCTATGTGCTGGCTTATGAGTGAGACTCTTTAGTTCTTTACCGTTTGTCAGGCAGCAGATAGCAAGGGGAGGAGCCTAGGATAGAGTGGTTGCTGGGAGACAGGGAAAGCCTAAGGTAGGAATATTATCTAGGCCAGGAAGAGCAGAGGCCATCATGGAAATGGGCCTTCACTGTGTTGTATATAAAGAGACACAATGGTTTAGAATGCCAATAAGTATATAACAAGCCTGGGAAAAGGTGTCTGTAATAAAATATATTTTTTGGTGAAAAATTTTAATTGGGACTGTGACTTTTGTGTCATGTGACATGAGATTTTGCTATTTAAGTTGGAAGATAAAGGCAAACAAGAACTATAAATAAAATATATTCACATATTACACATTAATATGTATTATATACTAATACTATAAATAGCTGATCATATTATATCACCAGTCCATTAACCAGTACGATAACTTATGGAAATGAATATATCTCATTTTCTGCTCTGTATGTTGGCTTAATAAAGATAGGGGCTGAAGAGATTGCTCCACAGTTAAGAGTATGTATTATTTACACTGAGGGCCTGAGTTCAATTCCCAGCATCCCTATCAGGCAGCTCACCAAGTCCAGTAACTCCAGCTTCAGGGGATGTGATGCCCTTTTCAGGCCCTGCACTCATGTGAACATACTCTCATAAACACACACACACACACACACACACACACACACACACACACACACACTTGCACGCACAGACACACAGAGTTTTGTTTAAAGATAAACTTAGTAATCAGTTACACTTTACACCTCACATCTACAGATGCATATTTCCATCTTACTTATTTTTTTGCTTGCAAAGCTTCGATCTCGCTGGAGCCAGATCCTCGTACGTACATTTACTCAGTCTGTCAATCAAATGGAGTTGTTGGCTCAGCCTCCTTAAGGGTAGAATATTAGAAGTAGCATTGAATAGGAAGAGGTACCTTAGGTTCCTGTAATGGGGCTCACCTATGTTTTAGCCCCATTCTGTATCCTTGTAGTTGGGCCCTCACTAGCATCTGGAGGTAGCTGGAATTAAGGGGAGGTCAGAGTCATGCTAGGGCTGACAGAAAGGAAGCCACAGTGGCTAGTGCCCTGATCATTACACACTCTATGGCAGTCAATGGAACTCAGGGAGTTGGAGACAAACGCACTGTCAGAGCCTGTGAGAGCAGGGCTTGCACCAGGTGTGGCTGCGTCTGCCCTTTGTGCACAGCAGTGAGATGCCCCCTTAGGTAATGAGAGAACCTTAAGGCAAGGGCAAATGACTTGACCTTGACTATGAAACTTTGGGTTTCCACTTTTCTTTCAGCACCTAGGCAGTGGATGTGCCTCCCTACTCCTAAGCTATTTCTGATGGTGGCTTTTGAGGCAATGGCTTTGGAGGAGGCAGGCATGTGTACCGTGTGTGTCTAATGCAGAGAGTGAGCGAGTCAGCTGCGAGTTGTCTGAATGAAGGGTACTAATGGCTGAGGCAGATCTGGTGCCAAAAGGCCTGTGAGGCTGAGAATGAGAGAAGGCTGGTTACTACAGCTGGGGCCCTTGCCATGGATGGGACTCAGGCATTCCTAGGGACAAGAGCACTGTTTGTCCAGCTGGCGTTGGCCCTTGGCTTGGCCCTGCACAGCCTCCTCTGGGCCTTGAGCAGCACTGGCTTTGTAGTAATGTCTGTACTCAAAGCTCTCTTGCCAATTAGTAGAAGTTAAATGCCCAAGTTGGCAGTATGTAGCAGGGACCCCTCAGGAGAATTTCCAGGCTATACCCATTTAACCCATTTAATAAGTGTGAGCCAGGAGACTTCCTATAAATGAACTCCATGCCATCTTTCCCCAAAGAAGCCAAGTCTCAACTGGTTCCCTGCAAAAGCTTCTGCAGTGATTTTTCTCTGAATTGATAGAACTGCATAGCCATTGAGTTCAGATATACAGTTAAGCAGGGTGTCTTAAAAATTGCTTGATGGGGGGGGGTTCTCTGTTGGTGATTTAAAAAAAAAATTGCTTGACAGCATCTATCCCATGGACATTTTTATAAACCTCATCCTCTGTGTGTGTGGGTGTGTCACCTCTCAGTGGGCTAGCTGGAGATTCTGAGGGAGATGCTAATCTGGAACGTGGGGCAGCTTAGTTGAGGCTGTTGGAACAGGAGGCTGGCTTTGCGCCCTCTGATGAGTGGTGACTGGGGGTGGGGGTGGAATGGGGGGGCATGCTCAGTCTGAGCTGCTTGGTTGTTACCTTGTGCTTTTTATTTGCTCCATGGGGACACTGAGTGGCCTCTTGCCCTTGTACTTGCACTGACCAGTCATGGACAGGTAGGTGCTTCAGGGTGGACATCTGTGGGATGTAGTCACTGGGCTGCCTGTTTGCTTTGCTTTTTAGAAAGTCGAGGAGGAAGAGGAGATTAACACCATCAAGGTCCCCACCATCGTGTCGGAGGCTCATCTCTAAGAGAGAGAGAGAGAGAGGTGGCAGAGACTCAGGAGCACAGACACTCCTCTCCGGGTTCCATTTACCTGTCACTGCCAGCACTTGGATTTTCACAGAGAAGCTTTGAGAGGAAGCGGCTGGAAGAGGTGACTTGCCTGGAAGTGCCTATTGCCTACTGGACCTTCCCTGAGAACCTGGATGGTTTCCTTGGGGGGAAAACCTCACTTCTCTCCAGATGCAGACTGGATTCCGGTCCCCTCTACCTCTTAGGTCTCTGGCTAGCATTGGGGGAGAGGCTGGCGGAGGGCATTGGAGTCCATCTTTGCTTGGTCCTTATCTTCTCTTTATCCCGTTCTTCCCTCCTGGTGAATGCTTGCAGAATTACCCTAAGAAAGCTTATTCAGGATACTAACTTTTTCTAATGTCTTAAGACTCACCCATACAAAGCCCAGTCCTTCCTGGGAACGGGCAAGCTGCTCTGCCTGAGGGTCATGAGGAAGCACCGTAGTACAGCCTCCTTCATCCCACCAAGGCAGCTCTGTCAGGACTCTTGGCCTTTGCCCTTCTGGCCTAACCCTGCATTTCTCTTCAGACCTCCTTTCCTGAGAGCCAAGGAGACTAAACACCAATAAACCAGGCAAAACCTTTCTGTGGCCCTGAAGGAGAAACTGACTGGAGAGGGTTCACTGGCTAGGTGGGGACAGTGCTGTGGGGGGTGGGAGGAGGGGGCACTGTGGGTGTGTGTGGAGAACTGAATTGGAATGGAAGGTGCTTTCCTAACAAAAGTGGTGCTCGCCCAAGGACTCCTGTGTCCCAGGCCACTCAGCATGTCTTCACTGGACATTGCCCTGGGAAATGCAGCCGTAGGGGGCTCCTGCCTCTAACCTGTATTGAAAGGTAGTCTCACTCACTCTACTGGGACACACAAGGGTATCCATCTCTGAGTAAAGAGGCAGGGGGGTCTCTTAAAATAGGCAGCAGGTCTACTTCAGTTAAACACGATCGCATTATGTTAGGGCCACTATCTGCACAAACCAACCCTCTCCCTGCCCCTGCTAGCAAGAAATCTTTGTCAGACATTTTATCTTTTTGTTTGTTCGTTGTTTTTGTGAGACAGGGTTTCCCTGTGTAGCCTTGGCTGTCCTGAACTCACTTTGTACATCAGGCTGGCCTCGAACTCACAGAGATCCAACCTGCCTCTGCCTCCTGAGTGCTGGGATTACGGGCATATACCACTGTACCCAGTGATATTTTAGATTATAAAGAGCTAACTTTAAACCAATCCTAGTTGACTTCCTTCCCTACCAAGTCTGCTGGATATACTTTTGGGCTTTCAGAGTGTCTCCCCGAGGGGAAACTGGTAACTAATTTCTCCTGTGCCTTGAGCAGCTCTGGTCATGACTGTTGTGTCATCTGGCCTTAGCATATCAGAGTAGCCAGACTGCTTGCAGTGCTGGGGTGCCAAGCCAGAGGGGATCCTCTTCTGTACATGGATGAAGATTTTTGTTTGTGTGTGGGTAGAGCTGAGCAATTGGGGTGGGGGGGAGGCAAGCAGCAGTGTGGAGGAGGGGGTGTTAGGGATGGGAGAGACACCTTACTTTCTGTCAAGAGAAAGGTATTATTTCAACTGTTCAAAATGGACATCACTCAATCCATTTATTTAAAAAAACATAATTTGTATATCCTGTTTGTAATAACAGATATCTTAAGGCAATAAAGATTTTCAAAGTGGTCTGCTTTGTCATTTAGTGAGGTAGTGGCAGCTTTGAGTAGTGCCCACCAGGCTACCCCATTTTTCTGAGACTGTCAGAGTGATGGTGGGGGTGAGGAGAGGGCAGAGACTGGGGCCTGCATAGCATCTCCATTGTTGACAGGGTGTAACATCCTGTTGGATTTTAAAAGAGACTTTAAAGGTTCCTGACCGCCCACACAGAAGACAGAACTCAGTGGCCAACCTGTGACCCTGACTTTTCCCTCTCCTGTGTGCACACTGGAATGTGCTCCTCCCTAAGGGAAGGCCTAGTGTTGTCCTTGGCTCTGCTTCAAAGGGCGCTGAAGTGTTTTGTTTGATCACCCCAGCCCCACACCAGCCCGTTCTGGCCAGTGTGCACAGATTCGTTCTAGCATTGGCAGTCTGGTGACTTTCTCTCACACTGTATCCCTACTGTTCTTCCTCACTCTGTTCAGCTTACATCTGTTTCCAGCTTCACAGCTGTCACTTGTTTTGCATGTTTCTTGCCATGAGATGTGACCCATGCCCCTGTCATTCTGGCATTCTGTTTCTTAGCAACTCTTAGCGGAGAGACCATGGTTCGACTAGGCATAGGAGAGGGATGGAGCCTGATAGTCATAGTACCTGCTAAGTGCATACCTGCACCTCATACCTCCTGGGCTCACAGGCCAATGCATTTGTATGAAGCATGCCTAGGGGGACCGCAGCATCTTACATGTTCACTCACTCTCTCCTCAGGTGTCTCTAGAGGGACCCACATGCAAATGTTAACTTCCTAAGATTGCTGCTTCCCCTTTCCCCCAAATGCCTTCTTCAAACAGTGCTTGGGTAAAGGTAATTCAGTGTCATGGGGCTCTGAGGTCTGGAACTGCATTCTCTTTTGGCACCCCAAATGAAGCCAGCCTCGATCAGAAGCCAGGACTTCAAAGATCTGAAGTGAATGGGAGTTGGGAGACCCGACCAAAACACCTCCAAACCCAGGAAGCCTACTTTTTTTTTTTTTTTTTTTAGCTACAACAGCCACAGCACCTTTACCGTTTAAAGTCATTTAAGACAAACTTTCTGTAAAGCACTGATGGAAACCTTTCTATGTATTTAACTAGAACACCAGATACTTCCTTCCGCCTACGACCTTCCACCTTTTGCAGCGACAGCCTTCCCCCTTCTGTAGCTTCCCAATGCTCAGTCCTCGAGTAGCTGCGGCTCTTTCTGCCTTAAATGCCTCAGGACACCTACATGTGAACCTCAGCTGAGGCGTCCCCCCAGCTCAGAGAGGACATGTGAGCCTCAGCTGAGGCGTCCCCCAGCTCAGAGAGGTCTTTCTGATCTGTTGTGAACTATCTAGCATCTTTCTCCCTCCACCTCTGGACTCAAACACCGAGCATTCTTAGAGAATTCTGCCAAAGTTTATATGGAGGCATTGGCTTTGTTTTTTCCTCTTCTTCTTCTTCGTTTGTTTTCTAAGACAAGGTTTCTCTGTGCAGCTTGCTCAGGCTGGCCTTGAACTCAGAGATCGCCTGCCTCTGCCCCCCAAGTGCTGGGTGGTGACAGGGGTGCGCCACCATGCCCGGCTTCACCTTGCCTCTTTACATGCTCCTGTGGCTGTTTGTCCTAGGCAGCTTCCTTCTACTTTCTCTCTCTGTTCTCAAGAATCTGCTTCTTGGGGAAGGAAACGGGAAATGGCCATAACTTTTGAGCTGTCGGTGTGGAATCCCGAAGATGAAGAAGGAAGAAGAGATTTGGCATCAAGAACACAAGTAAGAGCTGGGTGGTGCTGGCGCACGCCTTTAGTCCCAGCATTCAGGAGGCAGAGGCAGGTGGATCGCTGTGAGTTCGAGGCCAGCCTGGTCTACAAAGTGAGTCCAGGACAGCCATGGCTACACAGAGAAACCGTGTCTCAAAAAACAAAACAAAGCAACAACAAAAAAGAAAAAAAAAAAAGAAAAAGGAAAACAAAACAAAAAACAAACAAACAAACAAAAACCAAAACACCCAAAACCAAAACCAAAGCAAACCAAAACAAAACCAGAACACAAGTAAGGGAATGCCAATGAGGAGCTGGAGGCAGCCAAGCTTGCCTGGTCTTGAGCTGTCCTGACTACAGTGGGTGTAAAGATGCAGAAAGCCACAAAGTTCCTGTGTTGGGGATCACGGAGGATAAAAAAGGTTCTTAGGAAAGGTCAAAGGACAAAGACTGATTAGAATAGTGAGTTTTACTATTTATTATAAAACGCATTACACAAATACAACTGACCAAAAGGTCTAAAAACAGCCCAGACTCTTCAGATCTTCACCTGCCTGTAGATAACAGAGGAGCCTGGGCCTGCACACAGGGAACAGCCTTTCTCAGAACTGCCTGTCCCTTGGCTGGTTCAGAGTCTTGGGTGCAGCAGCAGAAAGGAGCCCAGCGTGTGTGGACGACCCTTTGGAGCAGCCCTTGGTTGCAGCTGCTTTGGGCAGGCAGCAGCTTGAGTCTCACAGTTCTCATGTTCCCGCCACGCAAGTCAAACCAAGGGATGGAGACAAAAGGGAAAAAAGCAAAAGGCTGGAAAAGGGAGCCTGGAGGGGGCTGCAGCTAGGGGGGGACACCCCAGGAGGCTACATAGGGCTTGCTGACTTTAATGGAGGAACAGAATACCTTTTAAGTGACTCTAAATTATACATATGTGTTACATGATTTTTCTGTATGAATAGCTATAAAAATTTAAAAACGTTAAAAAAAAAAAAAACCAAAAACCCCCAAAAGCTTAAGATGCCGAACCTAGATGAAGGAGCTAAGAATACAGCCAAGAAGAAATGATCCAAGTAAGGACAGAGACTAATGAAGGAAGATGGCAAAGGCGGGAAGACGGTGATGTTTTGGAGGTGGCAAGGCTGGCCTCAGTTTCTCTTCTGTCTGGATACTGGTTCTGTTTCTAGGTACCGGAGCCCAACTAGCATGCCCAGGATCGAGAGACCTTAAACACACGGAAAACATTAGTGGTGGGCCAGAACAGCACCTTACCAGCCCAACCCCTGCAGGGGGTCTAGGGTGGCCAGGAGCTTACTTGCTACCATCAGGGGTGCCAGAACGCCAACGCCAACGGCTGCTGTTCCAAATACGAACACCTCTGAGAGGAAGTGTCCCAGGGCGAGGAGGAATGTCCACAGTGTGATATGATAGAGCCTGCAGGGAACAGACAGAAATGGATACCGAAGTTACTTCATGTGACCAGGACTCAGCCCTATCAGTTTTAACATTTGGACACTTTGGGTTCAGATTCCTTTTTTCCTGGTTCTGGGAATCAAACTCAGCCTTGTGATTGCCAGGAGAGCATTTGCCTCTGAGCTAGATCCCCTGCTGGACACTTCTATATTACAATAAAATAAAAATAAAATAAAATAAAAAATAAAATAAAATAAAATAAAAATTACCCAGGTGAAAGCATCTGTGTGCCCATAGCCTCCCCTGACTGCCTTCTCCTCTCTTCCCTTTCCAAAAGAACTAGTGTCTTAAATTTGGTTTTTAATCATGATGGTGTATGTTGGTGTGTGTGTGTGTGTGCGTGTGTGTGTGTGCGCGCGCGCGCGCGCGTGCGTGCGTGTGTGTGTGTGTGTGTGTGTGTGTGTGTGTGTGTACGTGCGTGCTGCTTTGAGTTTCCGGTTAGGAAGGGAATAAGCTCAGGATGCCTGGCAGAGGTCCATGGATCAAAGTCCTACGCTAGAACGGACTGGAAACACCAAGTCAGCATTCGGAACTGCTCCTGGTCAGAAGAGGCGGAGGTGAGGATGAACTTCCTCTGTTCACTCCATGCACAGCAGAGAGATCACACCCCTTAGTCCCATCAGCAATTCTTCATGGTAGTAAATGGTCTTCAAAAATGATTACCCAATCCTCCAGTCTTTTCATTCACCCTGACAGGTACAACAGCTCTCTCACTATCATTTTATAGATGGAGACCAAGGTACAGAGATAGTAGGTAATAAACCCAGTTACCAACAAAACTGAGATCAGAATGTGTTTTTCTTGTTTTCATTCTTGACCCCAGGCAGTTTCCACTAAACCATACTGCTTCTAAAAATATGTGTCCAATCTAGGACATGTAATCCAGTTTCAAGTTAAAAAAAAAATTAAAAATAAAGATGGAAAGATCAAAGGGCTAATAGTCTTGCTTCAAATCCCACTTGAGTCAGTCTTCCTCTACTTAAATTAATTGGATTTTTTTTTTTAATATTTAGACTGCAATATTAGTAATGAAAATCACTCCCCTCTCCCGGCAGGGGTTGCTAAGAGACTGAGGCAAGGTCATGTAGGTGAAAGCTCCTGGCAAAACCTGAGAGGAGCCATGAATACTGTTGCTTCCTCTCTTCCCTAGATGCTGAGGGGAGAGACAAGATACAAAGTTTTCCGTGTGAGGTTGGCCTTTTGACAGCTTCACGCAGTGACCTGAGCAGTGACTGCTTCTACCAAAGATGGTTACTCTAAGGAAGAAAGCTTGAGCCCCCTCTAGTGGCCAGAAATGGGTATGGCATCTAGACTAGAGGCTAGAATGGTCTGCACCTGTTCATACTTGTCTCACATTTTGGAGAGGCAGCACACACAGTTCCCTTATTGACTGACCTCTTCACGGGCCTCTTTCAGTTTACTCACGAGTTTCTCTTTTCATGGATTTCTGGTCCTTTCTGATTGAGGAGGAATGTGGAAAAGGTATGTACGGGGCTAGGAATGAAGCTCAGGGCTATAGCCTTTGTCGACTATGCTCAAAGTCCTTCATTTGATCCCCCAGCACTGTGAAAAGAAACCAAACAAATCCCCACAGATAAAATGAGCACAGCACTCTAGTTCTTTAGTAGAAGAAAAGTGTGTTCTAATCAAGGGGTATGATGCAAACCGCTGGACAACAGCGATGCCATCTGCTACGGCCTGTTAGGCCTGTACGTATTTCAGGCCTGGAAGCAATGCTCCAGCCAGACTTTCATTTCCTATGCTCTATGCTAATGCAGTGAAGTGATTAAACAGGTCCCAACAGCAGGGTAGTGCACATGGGTGGAGCCTGATTGCCAACAAGAGGAAGCCAACGGCCTTCTTTCCCTGACATACGTTCTGTTGTGGATGTCAATGGCACAGAGGCAGCGAATCACTGAGGAGAGCAGCGTCCAGATCCCAAAGGTCCGGGCTTGGAGGCCATTCACTGTGTAGTTAAAAAGAAAAGAAAAGCAAGAGAGTGGTGAGAAGGAGAGGGCCAGGGAAGCCTTGCCCTCAGCTCGTCTGCTTCCCTGGCGATTCACACAAGGTAGCTGAGCCTGACCTCCCCAAGTGGGCCCCTGGGGAATGGAATGGAAAGAATTCTGAGTGCTGCTCAATGCTCTTCAGATGCCTACAGTTGAAAGGGAGTGCTGCAGTTCGGGCCCTATGAGATGCCTAGCAGAGCCAAGCCTGTAGACTGCCAGGAGAGGCCAGGCACCAGCACCGATGTCTAAGAGCTGCTGTTGGGATAAAGTTCAAGCCAGGGTGACTTCTTGTGTTCATGCAAGTGGAAACAGGCACTATTTCTCTGAGATTTGCTGGGGGCCTCTGTTCTTGGTGGCTTCACTGTGATACTGTTGTAGTAAATATCTTGCCTTGAAAATTCGAGTCATATTTCACTGTAACGGTGGCTTGTGACTCTGAGCACTTTCTGTATCTCTTGAGGGACACCTGACCAGACCCTGGTTACACACAAACACACACACACACACACACACACACACACACACACACACACACACACACTGCTGCTGGTGACTGGCCTCTCCCAGCAGTCTACAGTCTCTTGGTTCTGCTAGGCATCTTGTAGGTTCCAACCCATCTTAGGAGTGTTCCCTTCCAACTGTAGGCACCACTGTCCCGGCATCAGTATATTCTAGAAGCACTTGGGGATTCGAAATGTTCAAACGATAAAAGCACAGCTATTTCTTTTGCTCATCCGTCTCTTACAGAGTTTAAAAAAAAAAATTCTAGAAACAGTTCGGTTGTTAAGCACCTGCCTAGCATGTAAGATGGGATGTCCCGGGTTTGATTACCAGCACTGGACATGACGACATCTGAAAGGCTTATTAATGTTCACTTGGTCTTTAAATTTTTTTTTTAGCCTTTGGAAATGCAGACAGCTCTAGTACAGTCACACTGAGCACCTTGTAGGTGGTGATGAGAAAACATTCGTTGTATCAGCTATTTGGGGATACATTCTTTAGAAACCAAGTTGATGGCGTTGCTAATGAAAAGGCTGTAGAAATTCCTCCAGTGTGAGATACACAAGCCCAGACCAGGATCAAGTAAAACTTTACATGTTTAGGCTATCCAGAGCTCTGCACAGATTCCATGGCCACCTGTGAGCAGCAACTGAGAGTAAAAAAAAAAAAAAAAAAAAAAAAAATCAAAATATAACCTTCCTGCTCACTTTCCCAGGTTCTCAATTCCCATTATATTTGAACTTTGTTCAAAATAAGCCTCAGCCTACTTAGTTTCCTTTCTACTTAGATGCTGCGGAGGAAAGAGTAGGGCAGAGCCTGGATCTGGGTCAGCTATAAATGTGACAACAGAGCTGTCAGCTGCTGTCAGTCAGTGCCGCAGCTCCGAGTACCCCACGCCAACGGAGTGAAGCGCCAGCTGCAGAGTTCAGCTGTGCACTGGAGAGCTTTGTGAGTGGTCGGGAAAGGCCACCCTGAGCTGGAGGCTTTACTTGGAGAGATCTGAGCTACCCACTCAGGGACTACACTTCGGTTTGGAAAGCTCTTGGATGAGTGACTGTCTACCTGTTACGTGGTTCCTAGTCCATATTTCTAACGAGGGCACCGAGATACAGCAACAAAAGGCTTCTTTATGGCTTTCCAGTAGCATCCTAAGAAGCCATATGTCATCCTATTCTCTTGCTTTGCCCTTACGCACGTGCTTCTGAATGCAGAGTATGCAGAGACACTGTGGGGGAGGGGGTGTCAAGTGCTTCCCACACAGTCTATTATTCTAGAGCAGTGTCCCTCGTGTTGTGGTGACCCCCAATCATACAGTTTATTTGCTTTTCTTTTTTTTGAGACAGGGCTTCTCTTTGTAGCCTTGGCTGTCCTGGAGTCACTCTGTAGACCACGCTGGCCTCACAGCATTCCGCCTGCCTCTGCCTCCCGAGTGCTGGGATTACAGCCCAGCCTCACCATACAGTTATTTTGCTGCTACTTCATTACTGTAATTTTGCTAGTTATGAGTTATAATGTAGATATCTGATATGCAGGGTATCTGATATGTGATCCCTGTGAAAGGGTTGTTTGACCCCAAACCCCAAAGGGTCACTACTCACAGGCTGAGAACTGCTGCTCAAGTGGGCTACCAAGACTAGATTAGGCCATCAGAACCTCCTGGCTATTTCTGGAACTGGATTCCAGGCTTAATAATCAGGTCTGGAGAGGGAAATAAACATTCGAGCTTTGACTCTAATGGCCCGATTGGGGGATTAGCAGCTAGGCCATTACTACACAGAACACACTTCTTTTCATTCTTCTCTTTTCATTTTTCTAATTAATTTTTTTTGACATAGGATCTCACCAAGTTGCCCAATCTGGCTTTAAACGCTCTCCATCTTCTTGCCCTATCTTCTTCCTGTGTGCTAGAATTACAGGCATGTGCTATGATGCCCAAGCGGTTCTCTTGACTTCTTACCAAGGTTTGGCTTGCCAGTGTAGAGCTTTTCATAGAGAAAGGTGTGGTCCCGGAAGCTCTGGAGCGTGTTCCCCATGGCTATGACGGATACCATAACCAACCAGCTCCGTAACACATTCAGGAAGCGGCTCATGACTCCCCTCAAAGACAGGGCGCTCTGCCTTGGGAACACAGAAGCTATGATGAAGCGACTTCCACACCATTGCCAAACTCTTTCACCTCTGGGGTTAACCTGTGTCCCACTCATGAGAGCTGCCCTGCGCCACGCTGGCAGATCACGCTACAAATTCTTATTCAAGTTCTTTGGGCCCAACCTATTTTCTCTCGCTACAACACTTTTATTTCACCAGATGCATACGAGTATTTACTCTAAACAGAGGTATGCTGATCTTTGTGACAGAGGGTTTTTTTTTTGTTTTTTTTTTTCAAATGCAATGGGTGAAATATCAACTCTAGCAGGAAAGAAATGGCAAGAAGGGGGACTGAAGAAATGGGGGTGTACAAGTACTCCTATGAAGTAATAAGATGGATTTCTGGGTCAAGCTTGTGTCCCTGCCAATGCTCAGTCACTCTAACAAGGGTGAACGACCAGTGCACCCTGCAGCAAGTGGCACTGCACTTACATTTGTTCAAGTAATCCCCCGAAACACAGTACTGCTGTAAGTCAGAACTGTCTGGAATCAGACAGGCCTTCCTCTCTTCATGCCCTTCCTTTGCAAGCCAAGTGGCTCAAAGGCGATTCTAAATCTGCTCAAATACCTGGATATATGACACATGCTTCTGAACGTATAGTAGCTCTGAGTGGGAGCCGTGGTATTATTGCCTGACTGGTATTCTTAATTTTCCTCTGCTTGGTTCCCTGATACATCAGGTTTCATATATAAGACAATCTAAAGCACTTAAAACAAACAAACAAACAAACCCCGGCCATAGCCTGGTGTTGGGTTGCAAGAAAAGTTACACTAGTTATAGTTAAGTGGTACTTGTGCCCTATATGTGTACTTGTCCCAAGCATGTATCATTGTATTTTATTGACTAAGTGGGCACAAGCATTATTTCCGTTTCACAGATGAGGGTCAGAACAAAGAGCTGAGTGATTTGCTTAGGTAACAGAGCTAATATTTGACAGAGAGCCATGGTCTGCTGGACTCTGTTGCAATACTACCTCACAGAATATTTTGCTAAAGTTCCTATCTTTTTTTAAAATTTAATTTTAATTTATGTGCATTGGTGTGAGGGTGTCAGATCTTGGAGTTACAGACAGTTGTGAGCTGCCATGTGGGTGCTGGGAATCTGAACCCGGGTCCTTTGGAAGAGCAGACAGTGCTCTTAACCACTGAGCCAACTCTCCAGCCCTGAAGTTCCTATCTTAAGAAAAAGTATTTACTTATTTAGAGACAGGGTTTTACTATGTAATCCTGACTGGTCTGGGACCTCTACACAGACCATGCTGGCTTTGAAATCGCAGAGATCCATCTGCCTCTGCCTCTGCCTCCTGAGCACTGGGATTAAAGGTGTGTGCCACCACGTGCAGCAAAGTTCCCAGTTTCTGAGGAAGCTAAAAACAGCATAAACACCTTTGTCTTCTGCTGGTAGATTAAGCCTTGCAGAGTATCAATTTCCAAAAGATCTAAATGGATCCCACAAAGGTCACTTATCATCATCATCATCATCCTCATTTTTGTCCTTCATTGATCTGTTGTCGGGATAACTTCTTTGGCCTGAAAGTTGTAAGGAACTATCAGGCCTCCTTTCTCACTGTGGTAATACGTTTCAGTACTGTAGATATTAAAATGAAGTGAGGAAAAAACCAACTAAAAAGGGCTCCAGGAAAGGAAGGGGGAATCCAGGGCAAACTGGTCACAAGCAGGGACTGTCCCAGTCTAGAGATGACGGGGTGTGCTGATCTTCACAGGCCAAGATCCACTTCTCTTTATTTTTGTGTTCTCAACACCAGACTCAGCTTGGGTTACTTAAAAACAAACAAAAAGACGTGCGAGCGCGCGTACACACACACACACACACCTTTTTTTTTTTTTTTTTTTTAGTAGAATACAGAGCTCAGGCCATTCACTTCACAGATCTTAGAAATCACAGCAGAGACCTGATGAAGGCACATCAGAGCATTTCTGTATTGCTCTACCTCAAACCTATTTCCCAGGAGCTTTGAAGTGGTTGGAGGGGGTTTAGAACATTGGTCCTGGCCCAGTTCAGCCTGCATGCGATGCTAATTAGCAATTAATAAAGAGGGATTCCTATCTTAACTCCACCACTCGGCTCGGAGGGTTCAGGCCAAGTCACGGAGTCTCCATAGTCTCGGTGGGGATATAAACATCTATCTCAAGAGTTACCCGAGAATTCATGAGGAAAAGTGAAAGGTCCTTGCACAGAGCTGGGTTCACAATGGCTACTGGTTCACTCATTCGTCCCCAGAATTTACCAGACTCTCTCCCTTTTCCTAGCATCCCTATGGACATCGTTTCTAGATTCACCCCCAACCCCCACCCAAAGGTAGCTTTCTAGGCAGCTCCCATTTCCCTAAATTCTTCAGATAGTCTCACTCGGATGCCACACCAATAACTACATCCCAATCCAAAATCTCCTACCTGGCGACCCAGAACTACAGCAGCCAGAGTACCAGCAGCATCCGCAAACCAGCTCCCCTAGGGCAGCTCCAGTCCCAAGTCCACCTGGGCCACTTGTCCCCGCCCCAAACCTCAGCCCAGCTCCGGGATTGGATTGTTCCTGTCAGTCCTCGCTCTGATTGGCTAAACTGGTTCAGTTCGAGCAGGCGATAGGGAGTGAACCCCTTTGCTGCCAATCACCGGTTGCCGCCGCCTAAGCCTCTCCCGGCTGCGCCGCTCACGCGGTAAACCCTCCAGTCGAGCGTGGCGGAACTCTGGCTCGGAGTTAGCCTTTTAGAGGTGTGGAAAACGCGGAGAGAAAAAGGAGCCAAGAAGCTCTTCTAGCAATCGCCTGGCTCTGCGCCGGCACCTCGGCGCGCCGTGGTGACGCCATCCAACTGCGCCCGCAGCCGAGCGTTGTTCGCGCCTCTGGTGGGCGCCTGCGCAGTGGCTCCGAACGGGCGGTTGCTTGTTGGTTGTTGTAGTAACGGGGAAGCACCTTCGGCGGCTGCGTAGATTCCGGCAGGGGGAAGGAGGTGGGAGGTGAAGCAGAGCGTGGTCCCTGCCTGTCCGACCCGAGCCATTAGAAGATGAGACAGGTAAACGCCTGCCCTGGCGCGCTCCGGCGAGGTGCTCTCCAGGGCTGGGCGGGCGCCGGAGCAGCTGTTGGCTTCCGGGCGTGCTGGGCAGAAGCGCTGCGGCAGAGTCGCTGCGTCCTTGCCTGCGGAGCACCTGCGGAATTCCCTAGGGTTGGGGTGAGCTGGGGTGAAGCTAGCGGCAGATCCTTGGTGGGGCTAGGACTTGCTTTGGCATAGGGTCTCTGGTCTTCAGAGCACCGCGTCTCGTTCCGCTCTTCAGGGAGCCAAGGAAAGGTGGGCATCCCTTCCTGCTTGAAGGTTTCCTTTCTGCTTGCAAGTTTTAGTTTAACTTAAAAGACTCTCAAACGTTTTTGGGAAAGATGAGAAATTGCTTCAGGAACCACCCGAAAAGAATTATTGAAGTTCTTAGGTATTATACTCATTTCTGCTCAAGATGTGTGGGGGTCCAGGTTAGCTGGTGTAGCTCCTTGCTGTAGTTGCTTCGTTTATATGTAAATACATAGACAAGCAAACGTTTGAACAAGTGCCCCGCTACTATGTCATACCTGGTGAGAGGAAATATTTTCACTACCCTTTTATTATTATTATTTTTTAATTATAAATATTTATTTATTATTAGTTTAGTTAAATTGGTTTTCCTAGAAACATAGAATCTTGTCTGTGTGCTTGTTGTAAAGTATGTGTAAATATTCACAAATGTTTTGAACCTTGAATTTTATTTTGATCCTGGTCAGATTTGTCTAGCAAAGAATTAGCTAAATGTAGGCAATCAGGCATCTACATCAGCCTTTTTTTTTTTTTTTTTTTTGTGCATCCTACTTTTACTGTATAAGACGAGTGAAGAACTCAAATTTAGCAACAGCTTCTTAGAGACAACAGAGACAGTATGTTTGAAAAAATTCTTAAGCTGGCCGTGTGTCACAGGCCTTTAATCCCAGCAACCAGGAGACAGAGGCAGAAGGATCTCTGAGTTTGAGACTAGCCTGTGGTCCAGAACTATAGAGCTAGTTCCAGAACAACCAGGACTGTGCAGAGAAAGCTTATCTTGAAAAACAAAAGACAAAACCAACCAACCAACCAACCAGATTCTTGATTTTTTTTTTCTTTTTTCTTTTTTGTGGCATACGAGGTGCACTATGATGGAAGGTAAGCTTCTAGAGGTTGGATAATACTTAGGAATATATTCCTTTTTGTTTATATTAAAGATTTTGTGGAAAATCCTAACGTGTGCAACTGCGTTGTATTTGAAATCCCTTGACTTTCTTACAGGAGTCTGTGCCAGCCAAATTATCTGATCTAGTGAAACTGCAAGTAAGAAAGGTCTCTGAGGCCTCTGTCTGTTGACTGCATGACATACCCTAAAGGAAATGCCAGTTGTGATGGCCCGGGACCTGGAGGAAACAGCATCATCCTCAGAGGATGAGGACCTGGTAAACCAAGAGTAAGTGATGGCAAGCCTTCAGGGCAGAGAAATAGTTTCTTTTCTTGTATCTAGCTTCCCTCCTTTGATACTGTCTGGCTCTAGATCCCATCTATGATTGAAGTCACAATCATATTATTCATTTCCCTTCAGCTGACAGAAATGTGAAGTCTAGGCTCTTTGTGTCCAGGCTTGGGTGTGAATATGAGCTTTAGATGGTATAAAGTGAAGGTAGGAACTTGGGTGATTTAGTTATTTATTTTTCCTTTTTTTTTTTTTGAGGTAGGGCCTCTCATTCCTCTTGCCCTGTCCACACTACATCTGTACATACAAATATGTGTACGTATTTATAGATTTTAAAAAATGTACATGCTTGAGTTTATGTGCAGGTTCTTGACGAGGCCAGAGGGCTGGGCTTACAGAAGGTTGTGGCTGCTTGACAGAGTGCTGGGAAATGAATCTGAGTCCTTTGCAAGAGCAGGAAGCTCTCTCAACTGTTGACCCAGCTCTGTAGTCCTTGCATCTGGTGTGTGTGTGTGTGTGTGTGT
>OU015742.1:178717216-178747077 GCA_907169655.1 Acomys percivali
TGTGTGTGTGTGTGTGTGTGTGTGTGTGTGTGTGTGTGTGTCTGTCTGTCTGTCTGTCTGTCTGTCTGGGACCAAACTTGGGTCATCAGGCTTACAGGCAAGTACTTTTAACTGTTGCACCATCTTCCTGGCCCCCGTCAGGTGAACTTAAAAGGATTTATATTTTTTACATTTATTTATTTTAATGTTTGTGTATATTAGGGGGTGGGGCACACATGCTGCAGTGCAGATGTGGAGGTCAGAGAACAACTTACTGGAGTCTATTGTGTCCTTTTTCCTTGTGGGTTCTGGGACTCGAACTTGGGTCCAGTTTGATGACATGCCCCTTTATCCACTGAACCATCTTGTCAGCCTCATGTCAGGTGAACTCTTGCTTCTAATAACTTGAAGTGATTTTGAAAGTTTTGGAGATTGATGAAAAGTTCAGTTCCTAAGCTCTGACCTTGACTATAGGAATTTTCTCAAAAGCATTCACAGCTGCAGAATGGTGGTACTACAAAGGCCAGGTCTAGTGAGGATAGTTAGTTCTGCAGCCTGCGCTCTGTGCACGGAAACACAGTGGCTTTCTTGAGTTCATTTAGGTTAAGTCAGAGTTTCTTGATTGCCGGATCCTCATAACGAAAATGATTGACAGTGCCAAGTGCAGCTCTTAAGATGGTGGAACAGCACATTTAATGTGGAGATTGAAAAACTTTAATTTAAAGATGTTATTTCCTCTTTGTTAAGTTTTCATGTATGAATTCTGTATTTACATTATTTCTTCCTCTCCTTCCACTCTTCTCCAAATTCATGGCTTCTTTTTTAAAAAATGTGTTTACATAAATGTATATGCACACATGTGTCCATATGCATTTATAAATGAATAAATACATAAATAAGATGTGGAAGTCAAGGTGGCCTCGAACTCACTAGATAACCAGGCTGGCCTCAAATGCATAGCAGGCCTCCTGCTTAGCTTCCTGAGTGTTTGGGTTCATAGGCATGAATGAGTCACCACTTCTCGCTTGAGGTGTATTTCTTAGTCCTTCAGAATATGTACTCTATAACCTGAATAACTTCCAGGGTGTTGCTTCTTTCCTTGGGGCATCCAAGTGCATACAGATGCTGGCTGGAAGGCATGAAACTTTGATGGGCAGGCAGGTGGGTTAGCAGGATCTTGGTCAGGTGGTGTGGAGGGGGAGCCTTCTCTGATACAGCCCTTTTGGTGACACAACAATTCCAGCAGTACAGCTCTATATTGGGGGTGTAAAGGGCTATATAATCCTTGGGGAATTGGGAAGGGGTTTTCTGGGTGAGTGTATATTATTATTGGCTGGGGCTGAAGTGCTGTGAATGCTTCATTTGCATAAAGAGGAATTCCAGGTGTTAGCTGGACATGTTCTTCTGAGGAAACCTGAACCCCGGTAACCGTGCACCTGGACATGCAGGCCCAGAATGGGGAGGGAGCCATCCTTATTCCTGCCGGTCTCAAGATGATTTGTCTTGACCTCATTCTCACTTCAGGCCGGTTCCTCCGGTTGCACCCTTTACATGCCTCGCATCAGGGTATTTTGAAAGGATGTGATTAGGCTCAAATACTACAACAGGTGTGAAGTTCTTACTGTGTTCATGGTAGACTTTGTAAGGTAGAAGATTGTATTAATATTAGTTGAAAAATAGTTGAAGCATTAATTAAGTTTCGAGGAAAAGCTTACCATCATTATTAGTTTATAGCAAACAATGATTTGACAGTGTGTTTGGGTCGCTGTCTTTCAGATAATTGAATGGATAATTGCCTCTGGTTACTCGTGTTCATGTGCCATTTTACTTTCAGTGTTGTGTCTTTTATTCATTTTACAAAACAAAATTTAATGCTAAACAAAATTATTGTTTTACTCTTTTTTTTTCTTTAAACAATTTCTCAGTAGTGGCCTTAGGTGGTGAGTACAACTCTGACTGTTGTTTATATTCATGATTGAGAAACACTAAATATCTAGTATATTTTATGGAAAGTGGATTTTCTGCAGACTCCTACTATTGACTTTTCCCAGTTACTCTTGTTTGTCAGCTAGTGGACTGGTCTATCAAATACTTGCTTTGTATCCTGGGAAGCTGACTTAGGGCTTCTGATGTTGTGATGAAACACCATGACCAAAAACAACATGAGGAGGAATGGTTCATTTCATGTTATATATTCACAGTCCATCCTGAAGGGAAGTCAGGGCAAGAGCTCAAGGCAGGACCTGTAGGCCGGGACTGAAGCAGAAGCCGCAGAGAAACACTGCTTACTGGCTCGCCCCCTCCTAGTCTGGTCAGCATGCTTTCTTCTATGACCTAGGGCCACTTGCCTGGGGATGGCAGTGCCTATAGTAGCCAGGCCCTCAGACATCAATTACGAATTAAGAAAATGTCCCACAGGCTTGCCTACTCCAATCTGATGGAGTTATTCTTCCTATCTATGTCTAGGTTTGTGTCAAGTTGACAAAAACAAAAAAACAAAAATGAAAACAAACAAAAACTCAACCAGTACAGAAGCTTAATTTTTTTTTTCATATTGAGGGCAGTAGACTTAGAGTTTAGAAGTTTTAAGAGTTAGAAGGGCAGCATCTACGGATGATAGTTGTTGCATGGCCACTGGCCTCTGTCAGATCTGATCAGATTCCCCAGGCTTTATTAAAGCATTAATCCTTGTGGTCCCAGACTTCAGGCTTAGGAACGCCTTGCAGGAATGCTGTGTGACAACTGAAGCTAACTGTGACATTGTCCTTGTTTTTTATAGCATTATTTCAGATAAGAAACACAGAAACTACTATGTATCTTGCATGGGCATGCCAAAATAAAATGTAGATGTAGCTGTGAAAACGTATTCAATTAGTCATTGAAAAAAATTAGTAATCTTAATTGCTATTCTGCAAGGTGGCATCATGTCAGGTTAAAAAGCCGGCAGTAATTACCGCAGGGGCTTCTAGAGTGGCAGGGGGAAGAATAGGGAGCTAGTGTGGAGAAGACACAGCAGCAGGGGGCTGTAGATACTTCACGGTGCTGTCTTTAGTTGTGTGTGCTGCCGCCCAGGACTCTTGAGTCAGCTGAACAGTTGGTCTACTTCAGAGGAGTCTTTCACATACTTTGCTATGGGTAGAAAGATGCCTCTGAGATTAAGGGTTCTTTCAGAGGACCAGGGTTCAGTTCCCAACACCCAGACAGTTACTTACTTACAACTCCAGTTCTTGTTGGTCTGATGCCACCTCCTGCCTTCCAAAGACACCAGGCATACACATTCACACATGTACATATACACATACGTATATGTGGGCAAACATTCAAACACATATGCTGAAAATAGATAAATCTTCAAATATTTTGTTCTTTCATACCAAACAAAGCAAAAATTCTTAATGTATGCCAGCTTAACTATTAATGAAGTTTTAAACTTCCAAGTTTTAGTTTCCTAATCTTTTGAGTTTTTTCCTTTTAGTACCACCTGCAAGTGTTGCTGGTATTTGTTTGTTTGTTTCCCTTTAAGAGAAAATGTTATTTTTTTTTTTAATTGAAATCAACCTCTGTCAGGGAACAAGGATTTTAATGACAGTTTAACATCTACTTAAAGAGCTTTTTAGGCTACTTTCCTAATAATTACCTTAATGATTTATTTCTTCTTCTTTCCACTGGCTATGAGTGGAAAGAGTTCCTTATCAGGGATTTGCCTTCCACAGCCAGGGCCTCGGCTCTTCGCAGCTGTGGATCTGTTTATTGTGGTGCTAAGTCTTGTCAGGCATTCTTAACTGTAGTGTAATCTATTGTTTGTAAATGTGAAGGCACAGTGGTACCAGTCTGTAACTAGTGCCAGAGTAACAAGGACCTTTGGCTACTTTCCAGACTCTGCCTATTTTTCCTGTGTCTGCGGACACAGAAAGAAGTGTGGTAGAGAACCTATTTAGAGAGAGGAGGGATCATCTGTGCTCATGCCTACATTTTACATGTGTTTAAGATGAAAAAGCAAGCAAACAACACACACACATATGCACATGCTCCACCTTGCAAAAATGTAACGTAAATGCCATTTCTTATAAATGGATACTGTGTTGGTTAGGTTTTGGTTTTGTTTTGTTTTGTCAGCCTGACACAAGCTAAGGTCATCTAGGAAGAGGGAATTTCAGTTGAGAATGCCTCCATCAGGTTGGCCTGTAGGCAAGTGTGTGAGGGCATTTTCTTGATTAATGATTGATGTAGAAGGGTCCAGCCAGAGATGGTCCTGGGGTGTGTGAGAAAGCAGGCTGAGCAAGCCAAGAGGAGTAAGCCAGTAAGCAACCTCCTACATGGCTAGCCTTCAGTTCCTGCCTCTAGGTTCCTTCCTTGGCTTCCCTCAGTGATGGACTGTTAACAGGACCCATAAACTGAAAGAAAACCTTTCTTCCCCAAGCTGTTTTCAGTTGTGTTTATGACAGCAATGGACAGCTAACTTAACTGGACACTCTTGTCCACTCCTAATATCAAGAACAGCAAGCATCCACATTCATTGTAGTAGGTAACAGAGGGCGAACTAGATACGGTGTTTGCCTTCTTCGCTGTAAAGCTTTGGCAGCTCAAGGCAAGTCCCAAGGCTGCCCAGTTACTGAAACTGGTGTCCTGGCCAGGTGTGGCTCTTGTAAGTTTGGATTGGGAGAATGCATCCTGCCTCTGAAGTCGGTGATCTGGCTTTTGTGATCATGTGAGTTTTTTCAGAGAGTCTTTCAGGAATGGATAGCTTAAATTCTCAGTGTTCACTATACAGAACCTTAGTGAAACGCTGATTACTTAGCAAGCCCTGGGAGTAAGCAGTCCTTGGTTCTCGTTCTTGCACTCGACAGTTGTATGGCCTTAGGCAAGTAACTGAGACACTTTTGCCTCTTGCTGGTAGTGTGGGCAAGAGGGTGAAGTGAAGTAATTGACAGTTTTGCATATTCTAAGTACGAGGTAGGGACAGACCATAGTCATCTGCTTCCGCCGTTCATTCAGAGTTTGAGCTGTGAATTAATGAGGCATTTTGTTTTGCCTGTAGGGATCACCCATGTATCATGTGGACTGGAGGCTGCAGGAGAATTCCAGTTTTAGTTTTTCATGCAGAGGCTATTTTGACAAAGGACAACAATATTCGAGTAATTGGAGGTAAGTGCACCCTCTCCTATAGAAGGAAGATCTGCCCGTGACCCTGACCGCTTTTATGACACAGAGACAGAGGGGCCTTGTTCATGAGACCATGCATTGGGTTGTTACTCGAAATACTATTCATAGTTTCTTAAATTGTTTCCTGAGTTTCTAAAACTTTTGTTTTATTTATTTATTTATTTTTTGTTTATTTTGTTTATTTTTCAGATTGTAGATATTTACATGTACCAGAACTTACCTTTTTGACCATTTTTAGAGTGTACAATTAATTGTGTTTGGTTCATTTATCTCCAATGTCTAGTTTGAGGACATTGTCCTCACTCAGGCAGCTGCTCCCTCTTTCTCTGTACCACCAGCACCTAGGGACCACTAATATTCCGGTTTCTATGGATTTTCCCCTTCTGCATACCTCATATCAATCAGCGGTTCTTAACCTATGGTTGTGACCCATTTGACAAACCTCTAGCTAAAAAAAATACTTACTACAATTCATAACAGTAACAGAATTCCAGTTATGAAGTAGCAATGAATCTAATTTTATGGTTGGGATCACCACAGCATGAGGAACTGTGTTACAGGGTTGCTGTGTTAGGGGAGCTGCAAATGACCAGTGGAATCATGCCATACATAGCCTTTGTGTATGTCTGCTTTTACGTAGCATGTTTTCACAGTCCATTCATGCTGTCCCTCATTTCTCTGCTGGGTAATCATCCCTTGAATGGGTATGCCATATTTTATGCATCCATTCATCAGCTGAGGGCTAATTTTCAATTCCTTAATACCTAACAACACTGGACATCCTTTCCTGTGCTTCTTTGAAGAATTGTCTGTTCAAGCTTTTGCCCTTTTACAATTTTGCAAGTTGAGCTTTGCTGTCATTGAGTTGTGAGAAGGTGGATCTTCATCAGATGTGATTTGCATTTCCCCTGTTATATAGGTTATTTTTGTAGGCCTTGCTTTCTCTGCATTATTTTTTCCTCAGCAGCAACTTTGTAGTATTGATGGCATCTGACTTACTTTTTTTAAAGACTTTTTTTGAGAGAGGGTTTCCTTGTGTAACACCCATAACTGTCCTAGACTCACTTTGTAGACGAGGCTGGCTTTGAACTCACAGAGATCCACCTGTCTCTGCCTCTCGAGTGCTAGGATTAAAGGCATGTGCTACCATGCCCGAGTACTTATATTTTTGTTTTTTATATCTTTAATAATTAAGTTTGAAAAGACATTGCCTAACCCAAGTTGAATTTTTCTATGTGTTTATATTTAGAGCTGAATAATCTTTAGTCTATGTTGAGTTTGTGTTTTAAAGTGTTAGCTAGAGTCTACCATCATTCTTTTATGTGTTAGCACCTCATATAGTTCTGGGTGGCCTTGTCATTGCTGTGTAGCCAAGACTAACCTTGAACTTTGATCTCCCTGCCTACCCCTTAAAATTTTTCTTAAAGATTTATTTATTTTGTTATATATAAGTGTTTTGCCTGCATGTGTGTTTGCACTCAATGTGTGTACAATGCCCCTAGAAGTCAGAAGAGAGTGATAAATTCCCTGAAACTGACTCAAGGCTATCTGTGTGCTGGGAACTGGTTTTGGGTGCTCTGTGGATCAGCAGGTGGTCTTTTTGTTTGTTTGTTTGTTTGTTTTTCTAGACAGGGTTTCTCTGTGTAGCCTTTGTTGTCTCTGACTTGCTTTGTAGATCAGGCTAGCCTGAACTCACAGCGATCTGCCTGCCTCTGCCTCAAGTGCTGGGATTAAAGGTGTGCACCCAGCTTTTTTTTTTTAAAGCAGGTTGTCTTAATTGCTGAGCTCTCCCAGTCCTGTGTCTACCTCTCCAGTGCTGGAATTGCAGGCATTTGGAGCCATACTCAGCCTGTATGAAGTCTTGAAATGAGGAGCCGAATACTTTCAACTTGTTCTTTGGGATAGTTTTGGTTGTTCCGGGTTAACTTGCCATCTCTGCAGTACTGGCCTGTGGGGTGTGGATAGATGGAGCTCTGGTCCCAAAGTTAGGCTATAGCTGTTTCCAAAGCTTATGATGATGCTATGGATCAGTGCTGTCAGGTGCTGGGACAGAGGATCTGCTCTTGTGTTCTTCGTCGTTACCGTCAGCTTTGGCATGGAGTAGTGCGCCTCGGGCAGATCGCTTCAGGTAGGTCTCTGCCTGGTTCACTGTTAGTTAAATGGGGTCTGTCTCTGTAAGGATCAAAGGAGAGTGTGCAGTGTCTGGCACATGACAGGCAATCAGAACTTAGGCAGCTTATTGTATTTGCCGAATAGGAGCTGCTCCATTTTTAAGTGACCTGGTAACAAGTGATCAGAGAGAACTGTAGACTTACTTTTGGGGTTTGACTGTTTCTCTCTTCCCAAGGGTTCCTATGCTCTAATCTCCTCAGCAGGTTGCTAGGCTACCTTTGAAAGGGATGGGATTTATTCATTTTCCCTGAAGCCTTAATGACTGAAGGCTGTTGAGACAATCCCTTAAATATGATTTGACCCAAACTGACTAATGTGGGTTAAAAACAACAAAAGTGAACAACTAATAATTCTCTAAAAATATGCTTCTTTTGGTCTGCTTGTCCCATTTAAAAAAATGTATGTATTCAATGGCAGTAAACAGACTCTCTTCTTTTTCTTGGAGTAACTTCCATTTAGTAGAAAATAATATTCATCAACCTAGTCATCCCACTGTTCAATCTGTTAGTGTTTTCATTACACATGTGCATAGATGAAGGTACTGGTGGTTCATATCTGTAACTAGCATGATGGAGGCTAGGGCAGGAGGACGGGCAGTCTGGGTGTCACAGCGAGACCCATCTGGAAAAACAGAAAAGAAAAAGGCTATTACATTTGTCTCAGATTCTATACGATAAAATTTGTTCTTTATGCCCCTAAGTTCTTTGAGGGTTTTTTTTTTCACTTTTTATGTAAGTGACAGTTTTAATGACTTTTGCTAATGTATGCCTTGTTTCCTTAATTATTATTACTTTTTTATCCTGGAACTTGCTCTGTAGACCAAGCTGGCCTTGAACTCAGAGATCCCCCTGCCTCTGTTTCCTGCGTGCTGGGATTACAGGCGTGCATCGCCACTACCAGACTTGGTTTTCTGAATTATTGAGCACAATTGATCTGTAATATTTTTTCCTTCTCTAAAATAGTAGGTCATGCAGTCTTAAGTAGGTAAAGCCTTCTGATCTTAAGTAGTTAAAGCCTTCTGAGGCGTTATCTGGGGCATTAGCTGCGTCCTGCTGATCCTATATACTGTCTTCATCACTCTCTTTATCTGTTGACTGTTTCTTGAATCCACTTTTAATAATTTGGCTTATTATTGTTTCTATGCTTTATTTGTGAAATACTCCAGGAGTATGGCTTTCCTTTCCATATAACTCCCTCCCGATTGTATTTGCTTTCACCTGGCAGGCTTGCTTTGGCTTTGCACATGCAGAAGTGGAGATGTTAGTGGTAACAGTTGTGATAACTAAAAGATACAAGTTTTCTTTCATTTTCCTAAAGTTTTCATAAATACCTTTAGGCAAGATGAAAGAGTAGTGCAGCCAATGGGTTTGTAGTCTCTTAGCTTTCCCCTCTCTGCGCTGATTGAGAAGTAGCTGGAATCCTCCTGCCCTGATTGCTGGCTCAGCAGGTTACTCCTGAGAGCTGGGACTCCACTGTAGAGCAGAGCAAACGGTACTGGGGCATGTTTCCTCTGACCTCAGCCCTGTGCACACCTGCCCAGTGCTGCAGTTTGTCCTTCGTACCTTTTTGGTTTTTTCTTTTCTATTCAGGACCTGACCAAAGATGACACTTTATTGTCATTATTTCTTCTGTCTGTTTTAACCTGCAGCTGTTTCCTGAGTTCTTTTATTTTTGTCCTTCATGACATTGATCTTTCAAAATTTCATTGTTTTACGTATATTCTTTTCGCATTTTAAAGATTTAATTTTTATTAATTTAGAGTGTGTGTGCACCTGTGTGTGTGTGTGTGTGTGTGCGTGCGCACACACACACATGCATGCCATAATGTGCATGTAGAGATCAAAGGGGACTTGAGGGAAGTCACATCTCCTTCTACCATGTGGGGCCAGGGGATTCTTGGCAACAGGTACCATAAGCCTCTGAGCCATCTTGCCCCTGGATATTCTTAAGTTTGATTCTTTTTCCCCTCAGTTCCACATGCTTAGATCCAGCTTTTTCTGAACATATAGGAATTTGCTTGGTAAAGCTATGTTCTTGCGCATGGCATTATATTGTGTTACTAGTCTGTGAGTTTGGTCTTTGGTTAAGATAATATTCACTAGATTTCTTCAACGTGAAGGGTATCCCTCCTTTCATATAACCCTTCTGGAGTGGTACTTTGAGATGCATGAGCACCCTGTCTCTCAGTGTTCTCTTACCTGTTGGTACTTACTGATTCTTGTATGAATCACTTACTCTTTTATTTTATTTTATTTTATTTATTTTTTATTAAATATTCACTTTACACCTTGGTCATAGCCCCTCCTTTCTCTCCTCTTGGTCCCGCCCTCTCCCCCTGTTTCTCCTATCCCTCCCCCCTACTCGGCAGAGAAGGGTAAGCCCCCCCCCCCTCAACCGCAGCACATGAAGTTGCATCAGGACTGAATGTGTCCTTTTCCCCGCCAGGGGGAAGTGTGAGTCACTTTTTCTTAATGGTTTTTGTAAACTGCTATTTTTCCATTTCTCTGTGTACATTTATCATTGCTTGTGTGTGTGTGTGTGTGTGTGTGTGTGTGTGTGTGTGTGTGTCTGTCTGTCTGTCTGTCTGTCTGTCTGTCTGTCTTTAGAGAGGTGTCTTTTTCTATCACCCTCTGCCTTGGGAGACCTTAAGCTGGTCATTTGTCTGCTGGCTGTTCACTGACCTCTGGCCTGCACTCGTCCTTCCCTCCCAGTTGTGGATTAGGAATGGCAAACCAGGCCCAGCTTTTATGTGAGTGCTGGGTATCTGGACTCAGATTATGTTTGCACAGCTGGCCTTACTCACTGAGCCATTTTCTCAGCCCCACAAAATTGATTTTTTTTTTTTTTTTTTTTTGAGGCAAGGTTAGCTCAGACTGACCTTGAACTGATATGTAGCTGAGGATGACTTTGTATTTGTGATCCTCATGGCTCTGTCTCCCCAATGCTGGGATTGAGAGTATGCACCATCGCTCCTGTTTCTGCAGTACTGGGGATCGAACCCAGGGCCTCCTGCTTGCCAGCACTCTACCAACTGAGAACTGCAGCCCTAGTGCTGTCTCCATTTATTATCTGGGTTTTCTGTTATCGAGAGTGTTTCTGTTTGTAGTGGGCAGACGAATATTCTCCCAGAGAGGGCCATCTCTTCATTCCTATAGCCTGTGACTGTGATGTATTCAAAAGGGAAGGAGGTTCTCCGTGGGATTTAGGTTATGGGAAGGACCAGGCCTGCTGTTGGGGGCTCGGGATGGGAAAGGATGACTGACTACAGGCCAAGAAATTGAAGCAGCCAGACATGAAGCTATTGAGGAAGGTTCTGTGGAAGGTTCCCTTGACTGAGTGAGGCTGTGTATAAAGGACCTGCAGGATTCATTAGAATGTTTTACTAGCAAATCCGTGCCAGCTTGGATTGAATGGGACAGCCTAAGTAGGAAATGAAAGCTATGAGATCACAAGATGACAAAACTCCTCAGCTTCAAACAAGTGCTAATTGTTATATTAATTATTAAATAGTAATGAGTAATTATTAATGCACAGTAATTAATTATCCTTATTCTAGGGGTGAAGCCTTGGGCCTGTGGGCAGACCTGTGAATCACAGAGCAGTGGTCTAAGACCTGAAGCAAATGGGAGTTTGCCTACTCAGAATTTGAATCTGTAAATCCGTACTGTGACTTGTTTTTCCTCCTTAAGTTGTCTCCCAGTGTGAACCAGCCTCCATGTAGCTGGAGTTCATTTATTGCATTTGGGAAGCAAATAATTTGTTTGAGCTCCACTGATGGAGAGCAGTTTTGCCCCAAGGCGAATCACACTGCTGTAGATGGTGAGACTGGAGAATTTTGAGCTGGATAAGATTTTTAGACTTTGGGTTGAGTTGACAGGGCTGTTGGGATGGGTTGGATTTATTGGTATGTGAGAGAAGTATGACTGTTTGCGGAGCAGAGGGTGGGCCACAGTAGGCCCTCTACTGTGTCTGACATATCTTAATCTCTTCCACTGTAAAGGGGAATTCAAGTTGCTAATTGGTAAGATCATTCTGGCCAGAGTGTCCAGTCTAATGTAACCAAAGGGTTCCTTAACATGGAAAGAGGAGCTAGCAGGGCCAGAGTGGGACACAGTGGACAAGAGTAGACCTACTGTTGTTGCCTGTGAAAGTGAAAGATGGGAGCATAAACTATGCAGCACTGAGTGGGGGTGGCCATTGGAAGCTGGAAATGTGGAGGGTCCAAATCCAGCCTGGAGTCCACGGAAGGGAGCACAGCCTGCTGATCACAGACTTGCTCTAGACTGCTGGAGCCTGTGTTACCAAGGAGGCTGCAAGTTTGTGCTTAAGCTGCCAAGCCTGTTTGTTACAGCAGCAAAAGCAAACCAGTACACTGCCTCACTGTCTTGTGCTGTAGATTTACGGTTTCTTTTGTAATTGCATTATAATTTATTCGTTGCTTTGTCACTTTCATATTAGAATGTCTCAAGTTTGTTCCTTGGGAGCCCACTCAGGCTCTTTGTGACCTGTTTCCCATCAATTTTGAACATGTCTGTCTTTTGGGATCTAGCAGGATGGTTCAGGCTTCCCAGCCTACAGTCTGAACTCTCTCGCAGCACTCTGTACTGCTCTTGGCATTCTGTTCTGCACTGAAACAGAGGCATAGAACTCTGCCTTAGTTGTCTTTCAGCGATCCTGTAACGACCACACAATGGTCGGGGGCTGCTGGGAACAGGTTGTGGCTGGGCTTTAGAAGAGAGTATGGCTTGTCCATGCCCCTCTTTCTGACTCAGCTTTGCATAAGTGCACACCAAAGCTTACGGTAGGCCCCTAATGTGCCCATGGGAGCAGCTGCGATTTAATGAAGCTTTCCATATAAATTTATCAGAAACCTAGTTGTTTTTGATGATGGGGCTGAACATTGTGCTATCTATTTGCAAATGGCTTCATTGTATTCATTCACAATTGTTCAGCATACAGTCCTTTAAAAGCACTAACCTCCCCGGCTTAATCCCAGCCCTTGGAAGGCAGAGGTAGGCAGATCTCTGTGAGTTCGAGGCCAGTCTGGTCCAGGACAGCCAGGGCTCTTTCACATAGAGAAACCCTGTCTGGAAAAAAAACCAAAAACCAGAAACTGAAAACAAAATCAAAAAAACCAAAGCACTGATCTGGAGCCAGGTATTGAGGCTTGTGCCAATAATCTCAACACATGGAAGACTGAGGCAGGAGCATCAATTCACTTGAGCCTAGGCTTGAGCAAACTTAGTCTCAAAAACAAACGAGCAAAAACTCAAAACAACAAACCAATAGCAAAAAGAATTTTCCATAGAATTCTTCGCTAAGGTTCTCAGTTTGTAGGGACATACAGAAAGAGTTAGTGTCATATTACTTCCCCATGGTGGGGAGGCCTGGTGGCACTCAGAGAAAGGATAAGCAGGCTACCAAGATGAGACTTGATAGATAGTCTATGACCATATAGTGGGGGAGGAGGTCCCCCTCGGTCACAGACCTAGGGGAGGGGAATAGGGTGAAAACAGGAGGGAGGGAGGAACAAGTGGATACAAGTGAGGGGGAAATAATTGAGATGTAATCTGAATAAATTAATTAAATAAAAATATTTTTTAAAAAAGATTTAGTGTCATAGTTTAGAGTAAAAGTTTATGTGGTTACAGAGTTTCCTCTCAGACAGGGTCAAGGCACAGGTTCTGTGTCCAGGGCCAGCAGGAAATGTGCACAAGAGCAGGAAGCTGGTGCCATGCAGGACTGGTAGCACAGCCTGTGTTAAAGGGGGCAGTTGTAGGTCCTTGTGGCTTCTTCCTATTAGAGAGACTCTTGTCTAAGATGTGCAGGTAATCAGTGTTTGAGGACACAGAGGGCTGTCTGGAGCAGGCGCTCTTAGCCTTTTAAGTACAGTTGGGTCTACTTCTTGGTCTGTAAAAGGGTGAGGGCTTTTTCCCGTGTAATGATTTTTTGTTTGTTTGTTTGTTTTTGGCTATTGAACTTCGTTCTGTATTTTTCTTTAGAACGTTATCATTTGTCTTATAAGATTGTGAGAACCGACAGTCGCCTGGTGCGAAGCATTCTGACAGCCCATGGATTTCATGAAGTAAGCTCATTTTTACAACCTTACCTTGCCTGATCACCTCAAAAGCAGAAATCCCAGCTACCTAACTGACTTTATCCATCCGCAGAGGCAGAGCTAGGAAGCACACGGGACCAGTGATTAGAGGCTCTGCAGAACTTGGTACTACCAGCAATTTCTCCTTGTGGTACATGGGAAGCATTCCACAGGATTCCCTGTCTCTCTCTTCTGTGATGTCTTAGATTTGGTCAGAGTTGCCTATAAGAGGTTATCTGATAAAAACTGAAGCAGATTTTGTAACTGAAATCAAGATAGAGTTGTAGAATGCTATGGAAATGGTGGCTCACAGAAGCAGAGGCTTCTCTAGGACAAAGGTCACAATAGCGTCTGGAACCGAAGGTCAGGGATCTCCAGGGTTATCTCAAGGCTCTGCTGTGGAAGTTACTAGACTCTATTCAGTGTCGTTGTGCCTTTTTCCAGTGATAGGATTGTTGGACCAGCTGAGACATCTCATAAAGCAGAGCGTGGGTGGGTGACTGGCACATGCTTTAATATCCAGGAGCAAGTCATTTTCCTAAGGAAACTGGGAAAACAAGATAATGTTATTGAAAACATTATGCTACATAGTCCATCACTACTCATACTCTGAGACCAGTAATGAAAGCCTGCTTGTGAGCGGCTTATTCTAGGTTGGCATCAATAGGGGGCACTTGAGGACCTTGTACCGTTTTTTTTTTAAACACATTTTTTTATTGAAAAATAAAATAAAATAATTCATATTACATCTCATTTGCTATCCCATCCCATACATCCTCCCATTCCTCCCTCCCTCCCACTCTCACTCCATTCCCCTTCCCTATGACTGTGACTGAGGGGGACCTCCTCCCACTGAATATGATGTTAGGGTAGCGTCTCTTCTTGGTAGTCTGCTATCCTTCCTCCTAGTGCCATAGACCTCCCCATCAAGGGGACATGGCCAAATATGGGGCAGCAGAGTTCATGTGAAAGTCAGTCCCCAGTCTCCACTTAACTGTGGAGAATGTTCTGTCCCTTGGCTAGATCTGGATATGTTCTGTTTATCTATTTCCAGCATTTGCCATTGTCCTAGTGTGTTGTATGGACAGAGTCCTTGATTATGAATGGACAAATGAATTCTAACAAATAAGTAAAGGAAATCTAAGGTCAAATTTTTTTCTTAGATTTACTCTTCTAAATTTTAATTACGTGTCTCTGGGTTCATGCATGAGAGTGTAGGTGCCTATATAGGCCAGAGGCCAGCCTCCTCTGTAGCTGGAATTATAGGTGGTTATGAGCCACCTAGTGGAGGTGCTGGGAATTGAACCTAGGTCCTTTGCAAGAGCAGTACATACTGTTTAAGCACTGAACCATCAGTCCAGCTCTGGCTTTAGTTTATGATCTACAAAGACATAGGGAAGGTCTGAGAAAAAAAGAGTTTGTACAGAAGGGTTAACTTATTTTATTGTTTGTGTTTGGGATCTCCCCAGCTCTCCCTTTCTTTAACCCTCATTATTGTGTTTGCTGCAGTAATAGGCTTGTATAGTAACTGGGCCATGCTGAGAGTCCTCTGCAAATGAGAAACCACTGACTTTGTGTGCCCTTGCTCTTCCAGAGACAGACTGCTGCTGATGTTTGTCTGTTCTGTTTGTCTTTTGTGCCTAGGTTCACCCAAGCAGCACTGACTATAATTTGATGTGGACAGGATCCCACCTGAAGCCCTTCTTACTTCGAACCCTCTCTGAAGCACAAAAAGTTAATCACTTCCCCAGGTAATGGTCCTCTGGGTGCGTTGTAGCATGTGAAGATGCTGTCATTGGAACGTGTAGCCAGTGGAGATATTTAGTCTTCTTAGAGGGAAATGGAAGAAGAAGAAACTTGGGCAGTGCTGTAGCCCACACTTGGGACTGAAGTCTCAGTGTGGCTTTGAGCCTCTCGAGGTGTAGACTCTTCAAGAGCCTATGGAAGTGTGAAAGTTTGTAAAGAGATAGTTTCCAATTCTCTTTCCTAAAATTGAGGTTGCTCATAGCATTTTATGTGGGTGGTATCTCTATGTTAATATGGTGCATTTTCCTTGGGCATAAAAAGATTCAGGGTTCCAAGCTGGGAGTGATGGCACATGCTTATAACCATTGCACCTGAGACATAGAACCAGAGGGATGAGAAGTGCACGGCAGCCTTGGCTCCAGAACAAACCAAGGCCAGCTTAGACTATGTGAGACCCTCTGTCAGACAAACAAACAAACAAAAGTAGGATTCCAAAGACCCAACAGACAGGCTAAGATGAGAGTCTAGCCATGGCTTAACACTTCTTGTTACATGGTGGTGGTTTCCATCCGTTTGTTTCAAACAAATTTGAAAGAGAGCATAGTCTGGTTGTCAGTTGATAGCTCATTAATTTTAATGACAGATCATTTTGTGTCTGTTTTGGGCAGCAGCTCATGCTGTAGCTTTGTGAGGTGGAATCTTAACCTATTTAATTTTTTCAGTCTGAAATTTTGAGTATATTTATAAAAAGTCAGGCTTAAAATATCTTATTTATGTTCAAAATCTGTTTTAGAATGGATTTTATACTTCTAAATCGGGTTTTTAAAAACCCATTTGGAATAAAGATCACAGATGTAAATTCTAAACATAAACCTATACAAAGGGAAATTTGATGATCTTTGCTTAGACAGAGGTTTCTTAGCTAGAACAAAGCTTAGTGTGTAAGAGGATAAAAACACAAGGAGACCTCTGGAGAGGTATTTATAACATGTATCTGATAGAGAGTTTGTTTCCAAACTATATCACAAACTCTAATAACTCAGTAGTAAGAAAGAAATCTTAGTTTTAAAAATGGAGTAAAGAGTTAATGGATGTGCATGTATGTATGTATGTATATATAGCAAATCAAACAAATTTATCAAAATAGGAAAACTTTAAATGGATATGTCAAAGAAAATGTATGTGTGGTTAGTTAAAGATATTCAACATCATTAGTTATTAGGGAAATGCAAATTAAAACTATATGAGATACTGATATATATGTATTAAAATGGCTTTAAAAGTTAAATAACACCAAATGATTCTAAAAGCCAGAATGCATGGTAACTAGCATGCTAGTATATTGCTGGAGAGAGGGCAAACTGGTAAATGACCTTGAATACCTGGAAATTGTGAAATAGCTATTGTTCTAGGTCCCAGTTTCTTGGTTTTCGTCTTCTAGAATCTGTGGTACCACCAGTGTGTCTTTTGTGTGCTAATGAATTGCCTGGTGCCTGGTAGGCCCTAGTGGTTCCAGGATGCTTACAGGCTCTAGGAAAGGCTGTTTTGATAAGAGGGTTGGAGTTTCTGTCTGTCCTTTAACCTTCAGGAAGGGTGAGGAGGTTGAAGTTTTAATGTGGCCAGTGACTTAATCAGTTATATCTACATAGTGATACTTTCATTACAGCCCCAAAGGACAAGGTTAGAGCGAGACAGAGGAACGTGTGGAGGTCCTGGCAGGTACAGTGCCAGAGACAGAGGCCCAGCAGCTCTGTGTCCCTTCTTCCACACCTCATCGCAAGCACATCTGTTTATCTGAATTCTTTGTAAGCTTTAGTCCATCAGGGAATGTGCTTTACCAAGGTCTGTGACCCATTCAAGCAAACTCATCAAACGCAAAGAAAAGGTCTTGGTTTAGCTGATCAGAAGCACAGATGGGACAGTTTGCTTCTTGGAACTGGGGTCAGCCTTGGGGACTGGGCTTTCATCCCAGGTAGACCACTTCAGAACCGAATTAGAGGACGCCCAGTAGTATCCACAGTGGCACTGCTTACTGGTAGTAGTGACCTCCCCCCTCCCAGCTGGTGTCAAAGTGTTGAGTAATTATGTGGAGCTGAGAGACTAGGAAAGCACTCTGGTATTTCCTCTACATCTCAGAATGTGGTAGGAGAAACTGAGCCTGTTTTTCCAGTATCCTCAGAATAACTGCTGGCAGTTCTTATAAAGTTAAACATATACTTCTGTGGTGGTTGTAAAATGTGTCTGTAAATTCTTTGACACTGCCTTCAAAGGTTAAACTAAATCTTTCTGATCTTGAGTGTCAACCAGACTAAGTGATTGGCCTCTAACAAATGGAATGTGACAGAAGTGGTGTGCCATTTTGGAGACTTGGTCATAACAGACATTACAACCTCTCTCAGATAAGTGGGCCTAGGAGAAGCCAGCAGTGTGATGAAAGTATGCAGCTTTGTGGAAGGGTTCACCCGAGGAACTGAAGCCTCATTGTCAGCTCCATACTTATGAGCATCCTGCAAAGTGCATGCTCTACCCTAGTCAGGCCTGATGATGGCAGTGTAGGCACACATCTGCACTGTAGCCTCATCAGATGGCTGATGCAGAGCTACCCAGTTCTGCCATCCCACATTGCCCGCCCACAGAAACTGTGCGACATCATTAGTGTGAACTACTATTTTAAGCTGCTATATTTTGGGGTTGTTTATTATCTAGCAGTAGATAACTGATGCAACTTGGTAAACTACATAGCAGTCCCACACCTGGAAAAATGGAAATGTCTGCATAAAAACTCAATGTTTACATAAAAATCTATATGTAAGTGCTTTCAAGCAACTTTATTCACAGTCTCCCCTAACCTGGAAATAATCCAGATGTCCTTCATCTGGTGAATAGATAAACAAACTGTGGTCTATCCACACCACAACCTGTAACTGAGCACATAAAAGAATAAAATATTGACGTGTGCAGCCAGTAGAGATAAAGCTGAGATGTTTCTTGCTTGGTGGGAAGGATACACATTGTGTGATCCTGCCTATCTGACTGTTTGGAAGGGAAAACAGACAATTGCCCTGTGGCTGGTAGTGATAGAAAGAGCTGACTGCAAGGCAATTGAAGCTACTGTAGGATATTAGCATTGTCCTGCACTTTGATTGTGGTGGTCCTTAACTAATCAGTACATCAGAATAGCGAAAGGGGGCATTTTATTGTATGTAAATGGTATCTTTATAAGCAAATCTGATCAGAAATGTGCATTTGATGAGAACATTCACTAAGGCCTTTGGAGTAGCAGCAGCATAGGTTTGGGATCGTCTACCATCTGCAGTAACGGCTTCAGAGCTCAGTGCTGTGAGGTCCTCACAGTGTGCTTACACAGGGGGCCTCTGTAGGTGTAACCCACTGAAATGGAAAGATGTTCCTGCTTTTCAGGTCTTATGAACTAACCCGCAAGGACCGACTGTACAAAAACATCATTCGGATGCAGCACACACATGGATTCAAGGCGTTCCACATCCTTCCTCAGACCTTCCTCTTGCCAGCTGAGTATGCGGAATTCTGTAGTAAGTGCTTGACTGAGAATGCCCCAGCATCTGAATGGAGGCAGGGTTACCCAAGCTGGCCTCAAACTCCTGGGCCCTAGCAGTCTTGCCTCAGCTTTCCCTTCCTGGGAGTTGATATTACAGATGTGAAGCACCACTGTCCTATCAGGGCTTGTGAGTCTAAGCAAGAATAGAACCAGGAAAATACAAGAGGAGCTGTTACAGGAAAGAGGAGCGTCCAGTTTGGACAGTGTACATTCAAGGTGCTGTGGGGAAAGCACGCAGGGATGGTTTGCAGATGGTTGTAAAAGCAACTCAGGGTTTGGCCAAAGATACAGATTCCGGAGGTTCCAGATGAAAGTGATGACTAAGAGATATAAGAAAACAGAGAAGCAGCCCACAGAGCCAGGAGGGAGGAGAGATGGTAGAAGAGCTGAGAAAGATGTCCCAGGAGAGAAAGTGGCTCAGGTAGAAGGGTGAGCGCTAGAAAGGAGGTGGCCATGACTTCCCCGAGAGGAGAGAGGGAAGAAGGCTCGCTGCTGGCCAGGTAAGACTGCCCACGGAGAAGGAGGAGGCTTGCTAGGTTCATGTGATGAACGCCCAGCCTAGTAAGGAGGGTGGACCTTTGACAGGACTGAGCAGGAGGTAAAGCTTTTCTGAGGCACTGGGAACATGAGCCAAGCTTTTTGTCACAGTAAGAAAAGGTCTTAAGTTTGTGTTAAGATTGAACCCAGGAGTATTCATTGTAGCTAGAGATGTGAAAGCTCGGGTCCCCAGAAGTGCTGAGTCAGAGCGAGCAGGGCTTGGAGTACACAGCGCAGACTCTTCCAGGTTCTTGGCGCCCCATCTCCAGTTAATGCTCAGTAGAACTGTAGGTCTGTGACCCTGGAGAACCCACCTAAAGCAGACAATTTTTAGGCAGGAAGAAGGAAATGACAATGAAGACCAGGGTGGCAGCAGTAGAGACAAGCAGAGCTTCCTCCTGGAGCTGTGTTCTGTGGCATTGTTGCCTATAATGGAGGCTGAAAAATAGTTCTGAGATGTGAACAAAGCTGTAGTATAATGCAGTTTATTGCAGATGCTCAGATCAGTGCAGACAGTACATCTCTAGGCCCATCATTGTATAAGAGATCTTAGCAAATGAGACGGAACTCCCACTGTGAAGATAAGACTACGGAGTTTAAGAACACTGTCTAATAGCTCTGTGAGCAAAGCTGAGAGCACCCTACTGCGATCCAGTGCTTTTCCCAGTGGACTGTGCACGCTGTCGCACGTCTTCATCCAGGCAGACTGCGTTACCTCTGCTCTGCCTTTGTTTCTGATTTTTCTTTTTTCTTGCTCATTTTTTTTGACACTTGCAAAAGAAATAGATTTTTGTTTTGAAATATAACCAGTCAGTGTAACAATGCCAGCACAGAAGATGAATCCTGACATTAGAACTCACAGAACATGCCAGTAATTAAGCACCAGAAGTCAAGTTCATATGTTTTTACATTTTAAAAAAAACTTGGTTTTTTAAATTTTTATTTTATTTTTTATTTTTTTGCAGTGCTGGGGATTGAACACAGGATCCTATGCATGCTAAGGAACTGTCATCTCTGAGCTCCCTCTTGAGCCCAGAAGCATTAGCTTCCCAGAAAGCTAGTTCCCAAAGCAGGGTCGATTGGACAGTATGCTCGTGGCAAATGCTGTATGTAGCTACACTCATCCTTCTCTGAAAATGAGTTTTCAGCATCTGGTGGCGCTGTCTCCAGACTGCTTTGGTCATCTTCCTAGACATTTTATAGACCCAATAGTTCATAGCTCTCAGTGTCTGTAAGAGCCTGTTTAAATGTCAGTCTGTCTGCTACCCTCCTCTTTGTGAGGAAGAAAGCTGTCTTACTGCTGTATATCCCACCTCGAGGAGGCTGGACAGACAGGGTACATAAAGGTTTTGAATGCATGGTGCTTAGGAAATTTAAATTTTTTTTTTTATATTAATAGCTTCTTAGCTTCTCTTCTGTTGCCGTGATAAACTTCCTTACAAAAGCAACTTAACGGGGAAAGGTTTATTTTGCCTTAACATTTCCAGAGGGACCCAGTTAACCATGTTGGGGAAACTGGTAAGGAAGGAGGCTTTGTGGTAGGAGCAGGAGGCCGGCTCGTCTATTGCATCAACACTCAGGAAGTCGAGAGTGAACAGGAAGAGGGCCTGGGCTATAAGGCATCAAGGCCCACCCCCACCCCCACCCCCAGTGACCCACTTCCTTCAGGGAGGCTCCACCTCATTAAGGTTTCCATAACTTTTCCTAACAGTGCCACCAGCTGGGGACCAGGTGTTTGGACTGCCTGAGTGGGATATGTCATATTCAAAGCACAGCACGCTCAATCCCATTGCTTCCTCAGAAATCTGAGGGAGATGGTAAAAGAATGATATCTTTTGTGTTCAGTGGCCTCATTTTATTTATAACTTTTTCTCATATGTAACTGTAAGCCTTTCTTCTATGGCACTATTTTAATGTGGTATAAATTACATTTTTTTTTTTGAAAGAGTAATATATTTCCATGGTGTAAAACTAAAGTAAATCCAGCTGGGCATGGTAGTGCACGCCTTTAGTCCCAGTACTTGGGTGGCCGAGTCAGGCAGATCTCTGTGAGTTTGAGGCCAGCTTGGTCTACAAAGAGAGTTCCAGGACAGCCAGGGGTATTACACAGAGAAACCTTGTCTCGAAAAACCAAAAAACCAAAATCAAAACCAAAAAACAACAAAAAATACTAAAGTAAATCAGTAATCAGAGAAGACGCCTCTTTTTTCTCTCAGCTCTCTCCCCAGTGCTTGCTACTAGTTTTCCACATGTCTTTCTGAAGACATTCTTGTCAGTTGCTGGCAAATGGCTTGAGTGTGTGGGCATAGAGAGAGACGTGCTGTAGCTATCGCCTTGTGCTTGCTTCTTTCCACAGACCATTCTATGTCAGTTAATTAGCAATATTCTCACTGTGTATGTATGTTGAAGGTTCCCTCATGTTGATCAGGCACCTGCAAATACGGCCTTTGAGTCATTCAGTCGTTTGCCTGTTTGCAGACATCCCTCAGAGCTAAGGATGCCTCTTACATTTTCTTTTTTTTCTTTTTTTTCTTTTTTTTCTTTTTTTTTGGCACAGGCTTTCTCTGTGTAGCCTTGTCTTTTCTGGACTTGCTTTGTACACCAGGCAGGCTGGCTTTGAACTCACAGAGATCCCCCTGCCTCTGCCTCCCCAAGTGCTGGGATTACAGGTGTGCACCACGGACACCGGCTGCCTCTTGCATTTTCAAATGGTTGAAATCAAGATAAC
This sequence comes from Acomys percivali, assembly GCA_907169655.1. Classification (NCBI taxonomy): domain Eukaryota; kingdom Metazoa; phylum Chordata; class Mammalia; order Rodentia; family Muridae; genus Acomys; species Acomys percivali. The sequence continues at coordinate 178,739,216 of OU015742.1, forward strand.
TTTAACTGTGGATGTGGGAGTGGCATGAAATTCAGGACATAAATGAAGGTTTATGGGGACACAGCCACTGTCCTTTGTTTATATATTATCTGTTTTTGAGCTACAGTAGCAGGGTTGAGCCCTTAGAACAGAGCTTGCACTTCTTACATAACCAAAATTGCTTATAGCCCAGCTTTTCATAATCAGTGTGCAAACCACAACCCCTCATATAGATATGATCGAGTATATTTAATTAATCTTTACCTTCTATAGCACAGCGTGGAATAAACACACACTTGCACACACACACAGTGCAATTTTTTTATTGATTATTTTTAAATTTTGTGTGTTTATATTTGTATGAGAGAGAGAGAGGAAGGGGGGAGAGGAGAGAGGGGGGAGAGAGAGGGAATGCGTGTGTGAACGCCAAGTGTATGCAGGTGTTTCCTAGAGCTGGAGTTAGACGAGGTTATGAGCTCCCCAGCAAGGGCGCTGGGGACCAGACGGACGCTCTGTGCATAGCCAGTGCTCCTAGCTGCTGATCCGTGGTTCTAGCCACTGTACATACAGGTTTCACATAGCTGTGAGCAGAGGAGACAAAACAGGTTTTTTTTTGTTTGTTTGTTTGAGACAGGGTTTCTCTGTGTAGCCCTGGTTGTCCTGAAACTCACTCTGTAGACTAGACTGGCCTTGAATTTGGAGATCCACCAGCCTCTGCCTCTTGAGCGCTGGGATTAATGTCATGCGCCGGCACTGCCAGCTGAGGAGACAGTTCTAAACAGTTCTTTTTCTTCTACTACTACTACTTCTGTTAAATTGCATCCAGTGGAAGGCACAGGAAGATGGGAAAGGGTGGACAAAGGTACTTTGGTCTCTTCCCTGGCCCCCTTCAGGTAAAATGATTAGATGGTTTGTGGTACTGACAAAGTGTGTTCCTGTTTGGGGCATCAAAGTGACTCTTGAACTCCTGCCAAGGAGAGAGGGATGAAAAGATGGCATGTGATCTGAGAAGATGCGCTGTCCTGGGGTTGTTGCTAGTATCAGGCTGCTTGGCTGCTGGGGTCCTGAGGTCAGCCCAGGTGGGACCCTACTCAGGGGAAGGGGACGTTTGTATTCTCACGTGGGAAGAGCAGAGGTGGGTTAGCACACACAGGTGGCAGCACTTGGCCTTTTAGTAACTCAAGCCAGAAACCATAAACTTGAGGGAACTTTATTGGGTTTATGCTTTTGTGTTATGGATAAAATGATGTTATTCTGGTGGGGAACAGCCAGGAATACTTTCACTCACTTGATTTTATTTCTTCATGTACTCATTCTCCTTTTAGAGAAGAAAAGTTGCAAGAAAGCAGTGCCTTAGTTTTCAGCTTTTACTTTCCCCCTTTCCTTCAAAATAATGCCTTGGGGTTCATCAGAAGAGGAAGGGACTGCTATAGCGTGAGGACTGCCACCAGCTCTCCCTTTCCTGGGGTTTCCCTTGGCAGCACCCAGGACTCCCTCTCCCCATCCTAGGATAGTCTCTAAGTGGATATTGGAGCCCTCTGCTTCTCCAGAGGCCATGCATGAGCCCCGGGAATCTGAGTGTCAGTTTCCTGCTTTTTCTTCACATGACCCAAAGATACTTAAAGACAGAGCTGGCGGTGGTGGAAGCGCAGGCCCCCTGTACTCGTAAATCACCGTGTGTCCCTGCCCTAACCTCCACCTAGTTTACAAGCACTGAAGAATTATTCAAAGGAAGTAACTGTATCTGGAGATGTAGTAAAAAACTCACTTGTCTCTGTCCACTGGCAGCCCTTCGGGTAACAAAAATGAGAACTTTCAGTTTCCTGAAGGCTATTTTTGGTAGCATTTAGATTTTACTTTATTTTGCTTCCATCCTTATGTAAGAAGGACAGAGTGGAAGGTATCATTATGGGAGTGATTTGCTATTCTCTTCCTCTTTCCTCTTCTTCTACTTCTTGCCTCATTTCCTCTTTTTAAGGCCAGTCTAAAAACATAGGTGTTTTTAGCTGTAGTTTTCCAGCTGGAGATGTGGAAGGTTCTCTGGGTACCTAAGAGATTACCATGGTTGCAGCGTAAGATAACAAACTCATGCTCCTTTCTTTTTGTTTTTCTCTTCCCTTTTTATCTCCCAATATTTTGAGCAGATTCATATTCAAAGGACCGAGGACCTTGGATAGTAAAACCAGTGGCCTCTTCTAGGGGGCGGGGCGTCTACTTGATCAACAATGTAAGTATGTCCAGGACAGCAGGCCTGACACTCAGTTGAGCAGGTATTTCCTTTTGCACTGAGTCCCGCAGTGAGTGGAGGCTGAAATGAACTGTCCGTTGTTCACCCTGCTGGCAGCAGCCCTCCCTTGCTGGGACACACTAACTCTGTGGCCAGGTATCACTTGTAGATGGGTTTTTGGGGGAGGCAGGCTTTCCTATCAACACAAAAGAGGTCTCTTCTGTTCTCAGCATGCTGCCTGTCTGCTGCTCAGCACGGAGCTGTCACTCATCGAGTTCTAAATAGGGGTGATGCTTTTGCCACTGCCTCCTCCTCTCCTGCTCTTCACCCTTATTCTCTCTTTCCCTAGAAGCTGCCCATGTCTTGATTCTTGACAAAATCCTTATTAAATGTTTTTGAAAATTAATGCAGATCGGGGCATGGCTGAGTGTTGAGAGGCTATGCACGAGACTCGAGGTTCAGTCCTCAGTACCACAGTAACAACAACAACAATAGATACATATACAAAGTAAATAAAATAAATTATTGATTTTATATTTTTCTTTTTGTATTTGGTAATTATCTACCTTACATTTATTATACCCATATCACTTCTCCCTGCCCTTCTACCATCCATCTCTTAAGTTTAATTAGTTTTTGCTTTCAGATTTTAGAATTATGTAACATAATTTTTTTCAGTAACTATTGTTTGGTTTTTCTTCCCTTGTAAGTTTAATAAAAATTTAAGCTCAATAAAAATAGACTGTAGCATTAGGGTTGTGAAATGTAACCGGTATTTAAGTCCAGATTTGTGCTTTTCCTTCTAGATATTTGGTGGGTCCTTTTTATCTACTTTTCTTTTACTTTGGGGGAAAGTATCCTCTCTTTGTTTCCGTTTATATTTTCCTTCTTTTTCATGTGTATTTGGTGTGTGTGTGTGTGTGTGTGTGTGTGTGTGTGTGTTTGTATATTGTTTGCGTGTGCATGTGTGCACATGCATGGAGGCCCAAGATTGGTACCTGACATCATCTTTGATTGTTCTTCCACCATATTCCCCGAGGCAGGGTCTTTCAGTCCGACTCAGAGCTCGCCAGTGAGTCCTTGTGCTTGTTCTGGGAGCCCCTGCTTCCACTTGCCAAGGTTGGACTCCTTTGAGTCAGGCACTCATTGGACATTTACATGTGCTCTGGGAGCTGAACTCCTGTGCCCTTGTTCGTACAGCAAGCCACTTATCCTGCAATATCATCTCTCTAGGCCATTCGTTGTCTCCTTTTTGAAGTGTCCTGGGTCTTTCCTTCATTGGCCATTATATTTAAATTCCAAAGATGCTTATTTTCTGATGTCATCTTTATTCTTATTTATTAATAAAAGCCTATCATTGTGCAGTAGACACCCACATTTTTTGAGGATACCATTGAACTGTCATTAAAATAGTCTTCTGTCCTTGCCTTGTTTGGGAATTGTCTTTTCTTCTGTTGTAGGATTTTTCTCAAGTTTGAGTGAGAATCCTTAAGTGTTAGCCATCTTATAAGTGACATTGGAGGCCATTGCAGGCTTCCCCACGATGAGTAGCCCCCTCCCCCTCAAGCCCCAGCACCTGTCCTATAAGGCTGAAGCAGCCTCTACCTTCTGAAGCAGGGAGGGCCCTCTTGTTTATGGTGAGTCCCTCTTGGGCAGCACTATTGCTTTCTCTTTTCAATGCCTGTTGGGGCTAGAGTGGCTTTAGGGCTGTTTCTCCCCCATGAGAACCCTGCACTTATTTAGCTGTCCTGAGCACCATCTTAGAGTTGGTCTCCTGAGGTGTTGGCGAAGTCCCGCGGCCTCACTAGTCCTGTGCTGAGGGCGCTGATCTGACTCTTGTTCCCTGGCCCACTCTGCTCTGCTTCATGCTGCCTGGCTTCCAGCCTGGACTTTGCAGGGGCCTCCCTGGGAATCTTCTCTACCTGGTATTTGGGGCCGGGGCTCCCTCTGCTCTGCCCCCCTACTCTCCCCACCCCTCTCCACCCTGATCTTATCTGCTCACTGTCTTTGAAGATTTACTTAGACTTTTGATCTATTCTGGCTCCTTTTGTCTTTTTCTAGCCTTTGTTATTAATTCATTCTTTTGAAAAAAAAAAATCCTTTCTGTCTTTTCAGTAAGCTCTGGAAGGGAAGGCTGGGGTAGATACATTGCGCATGCGTGTGTGTGGTCAGCACTCCATCTTAAATTCCCCAGTTATTTTTTTCACATTGAGTTATTTTCTGTGTGTTCAGAAATGAACTTTCTAAAGTCTTTTACTTTGGAAGGTCCTCAAATTCAGTCTGGATCCAAAACTGTACAGTAAACAATTGTGGCCAGACTTTTCTTTCTGGACAAGGATTGACTCTGGTTCTGGCAGGGCAACTACTATAGCATCAGGCCCCAGCCACAAGTCCTGTTACCTGGAGCCCCTCGACCCTGGGTCCTATGTGACATAAAACATGGTGGTATGCCTTGGCTCCTTCTTCTTGTCTTTGTGACCTTGGCGGAAGGCTCCCGTCTGACAGTCTTGCCTTCAGCTCTTTGCCAGGAGCACAGTGTTGTTTGAAATGCGTGGACGGCGCTGGTTTGGGTTTTAGCTGCCAAATGGAATTGCTATTGAGAGTCAGCTTCGGTTCAAGTTTGCTTTTTATTTTCTTAGACATGAGTCAAAGAGAAAAGGATATATTCCCAGCTCATCTGGGTTTTTTTTTTTTTTTTTTTCCCCTTTTGGAATGATCTTTTGCCCTAGTGATTTGTTCTTTTAAAGCTAACATCATAAAGAATAGAAAAGTTAAACTTTCCTTAATGGGGCTGGGAACCTCTTGCTCTAACTCTTCACTGAGGCTGAGGCTCATAAAGGGGATGATGCGTCTTTAGGGAATGCACGTTTGGCAGCCTCTGTAAGAGTCTCTTTCTCCCTCCCACTTCTCCACGGGCTCAGTCCCTTGAGACCCCCTGCATAGATCAAAGTACTTGGCTAGACCTTCGCTAGTTCCCCTCCCCGCTGGTGAAGCTTTGGAATCAGTCTGATTCTTTAGGTATTTAGTGGAGGTGCCAGACAGAAGCCTGGGAAGATGCCAGCGTGCACAAGGGCAGCTGGCAACACGTGGGTCTGCTGGGAGCACATTGCCATTTCACCTAGAAACCCGGCTTTTATCTCCTTTTACCCAGACCCACAAACTGCACTGTTAATCCTCCCTTCTCTCCTTAACCATCCCTTCTTTTCCATACCTGGATCCTTTCCCTGGAATATGTGACCCATTAGCCAACTGGATGAAGTAACTCTTTCCAAGGCTGCTGCCTGCTTTCCTTGCAGAGTTGAGGGGGAGGGAGAGTGAACACCAAGGCAGAGGGTCTGTCTGCTCAGAACAGAGTGGGGGAGGGACTGTGGGCGGGCTAGACATAGATGTGAGGGTCAAGTAGAAAAACTTCCTTCCCAAGCATGAGCAGACCTATTAGTAAACTACCCTGTAGTAGTTGGAGCCTATTGGAAAATATCTACAAAAGTAACTTTTTTTTTTTTTTTCGAGACACAGTTTCTCTGTGTAGCCTTGGCTGTCCTGGACTCGCTCTGTATACCAGGCTGGCCTCGAACCGACAGTGATCTGCCTGCCTCTGCCTCCCGAGTGCTGGGATTAAAGGTGTGTGCCACCACGCCCAACCTCAAAAACAACTTTTTTTTTAACCATAAAGAGAACAGAAAAAAGGAAAGAAAAGTGTGCCTTTTATGCAACACTGGAGAAAGCTTGTGGACTCCTACAGAGGGAAACATCTCAGTGGGCCACCTGACACGGCTCCTAATGGTGTGCTCTTATCTAGAGTGCAGCATAAAGGAACAGAGCTATTTCCTCCAGCTTCTCCAGTACCTGACAAAATGTCATACTTTCCCAGCTCAAGATAGTGAAGTTGAGATGGGGGAGACCTGGTGTTTTCTGTTCAAGGTATGAATTTTACTACTGAGGTCTAATTCAGTCATCCTTGTGTCATCCATTATCAGTGGTTCTATTAATATATGTCCTGAGATTGTGACAGTCACAAGAGTGTTAGGTCACAGTCTTCACCCCTGTTGGGAATATAATCCCACAGTCTCTTGTTCAATTTCTCTCATGTTTTGAGCTTATGTTCTTTGTGTTTCTTATTGTTTGACAATTATTTAGAAGGTGCTGGCTGTGTGCCATGTACTATCACTTCTTAAAACCTTTTGAGAAATTATAATTATTTTGTATTCCTAATTCTTCCTTGTCTTCATTATGTTGAGTGCATTGCTCTGTCATGGGGCATGTGGCTTGGGGCATGGGGCATGTGCCATGGGGCATGTGGCTTGGGGCATGGGGCATGTGCCATGGGGCATGTGGCTTGGGACATGAGAGGCATGGGGCAGGTTGTGATGAATGATGTCGAGTCTAGAATTTAGTAGTTAGGACCACATAGATGCTATTGAGTTTGCAGTAATAGCAATGGCATCTAGTATTTCTTTTTTGAAACATGTTTTTGAGAGGATCATTATGTACCCCTGTCTGACCTGGAACTCATCATATAGACCCAGACTGATCTTGAACTCACAGAGACGTACCTTTCTCTGCCTTTCAAGTGCTGGGACTAAAAGTGGGCTCCTCTGCTCCCAGAACCAACTGGTGTTTCTTGAGCATTTAATCGGCACCTTCCCTTTGAATCCAAATAGAATCTGCTAATAAGATTCCTCTTCATAAGAATGCTGTGTGGCAGCTGCTGTTTTCTTAGTAAGTGGTAGTGCCAGGGTTGTTGATGAGCCCCACCAGCTTCCAGAGCACCTGCTCTTGACCACAGTGCTTTCCTACTCTGTAGGAACTTAACAGATATCCCGGCTTGAATCTTAAGATCCAGTTTCCACAGCAGTTCTGATTCCTGCATTGCCTACTTCTACTCTGGGAGGAAATTCTACCTTGAAATGGAAATACTTTTAAATTAGTTAACTTAGGATTAGTGAATAGGAAATACACTTAAGGATTTCGAAAACTTTTATTACTTGGGCTTTCATATACACCGCGAGGCAAAGGAACCATTTTCAAATATCCCTGTAGTTATATGCAGATAGGAATTAGAGGTAAAGACAGTTGAGCGAGTTCTAAACTCTTTCAACAGAGGAGTTTATGTTAGGCAAATTCAGATACTTAGGGAGTGGAAGAGAGGGAAAGTAGGCATGCATACTAGATATGTCATGGAGTGGAGACCAGTATGCCCTCTGATACCAGTCCCGTACCTGCTGTGTCCGTAGGCGTTTCTCAGCTGTAACCTACAGTTGTTGCTCAGTCGTAGCCTATACGTAGGTGCTGCATGGCTGTCATTAACCTCACGGCTAGAACACAGCCTGCAGTGTGTTTGCTTTCCAAGTGCTTATGAAGTCTTACTCACTCGCTGACTCAGAATGGAGGCAGCACTTGTGATAGGCTTACAGGAACTGTGACTGAGTCCATTAGGGATAAGTGACTGCTGATGTCAGCGTGCCATCTCATACCTAGAGATGAGTTGTAAAAGCTGTGTCTGACTTTGAGAGAACAGCAGTAGTATTTGGACTAGGAAATGTCTTTTTCGAACTTTTGAATTTGAAGGCAGTTATTTTGTTCCAGAATTTGGGAGCATTATGTGCAGTTCTTGAAAGGGAATCTGCTGAAACACTACCCAGGCTCCACCACTGCA
>OU015742.1:178747087-178763849 GCA_907169655.1 Acomys percivali
TGTATTAGCGCATACAGTCCAGCTGTGCACATAGCACTGTGTATTAGTGCATACAGTCCAGCTGTGCACATAGCACTGTGTATTAGTGCGTACCGTCCAGCTACACCAGTGCACAGTGCTATAGTCTTACAGCTCTGCAGCAGAGCAGAGCCCCGCCATTGATTTTCCTTCATTTGTAGAATGTGGGGTAACCCTGGGGTTGCATGGGGATGAAATAATATTTGGACATGCTAAGAACAGCTCTTGGCACATGGTAAATGTTCAGTACCTTTATTAAATTGTAACTATTTCTCCAAGTGTTGCTAGTTATTTCCAAGCAGCTGTACATTGCTCTGAGCTCATAATTGCTATTGTTGCCATCCACAGTTTGGAGCCCCTTTGCATTTCTGGGTTGACTCACAGCTGATCTTCCTGTCTTAATCTAATCACACATGCAGTTGTTCTGCTTGAGATATCTTCATCTTACTGCTTTGACCATGTGGAGTTTGCAGTAATTTCCTGCTTCCCACCATTTTAAGTCTCAGTCCTCCTTGCCAGTTCAGCTCTCTCTGCCAGAGGCTTCCCTCCCCTTCCTTCTCTCCCAGCCCTCTCAGCTCTTTCCCAGCACAGCCTTTCGCTCTGACCTGTGCCTCTGCTCCCTCCTTTCTGCTGGACTTTGCATGTGGCAGCATTGGCTCTTCTGCTGGCCAGAGCTGGCCTGTCCTTCTCAGTCCTGCAGGCTGGCCCTTTTGGCAGCGTGACTCTTGTGTTGTGAAACTGCTGTTCTGTGTGCCTTTAGAGTCTACGCGTGGCTGTTCTAACCCAAAATAGCAAACCCTTTGTGGGGAAGGAGCTGCTGAGGGTGAAGTTCTGCGAGGGCACAGAAGTGTCTGTTTCTTCATCACTGCGTGCTCAGTGCTTTACACACAGGCGGCAGTACCCACACTTCTTAGATAAACAACATTCCCCTATTGGCAAGATCTTTAAATGATCTAATTCAGTCTTTACACACAGTTGCTTAACAAGTGCCTTATGTGAATCAAGCATCTACTCCAACTCACGGAATGCTAGGCTCCTTTGCGCGTCTCTTAGTCTCCGGAACTACTTAATGAGAGGTGTGTTGGGGATAGTGCAGTGTTTTAAAACTTCCACTAGTCTTTATATTTTAAAAGAAACAACTTTAATTTTTAAATAGCTTGTATTTTCTTGGCAAATAACTACTTTATACCATGCATATAAATCTTTAAAGCTATTTAACCGCATTTATTATGAGAGGTGCTGTGTAAATTTATTTTTCCCCATTGTAATTGGTAACCCACAGTGGTATGTTATCTGGCCAGTTGACTATTACAGGTTTTCAATAGTATCATTTCTTAAAAGGGTAAGAAGTTCCTGCCTTATTATACATTCAGGGTTTCTCCCTTTTGATTCCTTTCTGTTTACTCAACAGCCAAACCAGATCTCCCTGGAAGAGAACATCCTGGTCTCCCGTTACATTAACAACCCCCTGCTCATAGATGGTGAGTTGTGATCAACTCTTGACTAAATTGGGCTGGACCTTGCTCAGCTTTGTTGTAACCTTTTCATAGTCTTCTCTAGTAAATCTTTTAAAGCTAGTCTGACATTTTTGGTACCCGTGGTTCCAGAGATAAGGATGGTTCTTTACCTTTTGAAACTGAAATTAGGTCACACAGGCACAGGAACACATACACACATACACATACACATACATACATACACACACACACACACACACACACACACACACACACACACACACTCACTCACTCATATACACACACTAGAGACTGGTTGTAAGATCTGAAACAAATAACTGAAATATCTGAAAACTATTCTATTTACCACTCTATTGGTAACACCCTATGGGTATTACACTCACGTGGTGGGACCTGGGAGAATGGAGCCAATAAATGAGGCTCACCAAAGTCTCATGCAGTAGCCAGCTTCATTCAGACATCAGACAGTTTAACTTTGAAGGTTAAGAGGAATCACATGAGTAAAGTGTACAAGCACAGAGGCAAGCTGCACATGGCAAAAGCCTGTCTTTCCTTAGAGGCATAGAAACAAATACTAATAGCCAGCTGTAAGGAGCAATCTGAAGTAAACTCACCCAGTCTGCTACACCTGGGAGAGGAACGAGAGCATGATCTAAGAACATGTCCGTGCTGTTGAAGAGACTGAGGTCCCAAGACGCTCGGTTTCTTGGCGTTCTCTCCCAAGCGCTCAGATATCTCCTCACACAACTCCATTCTTGGACTGTGTTTGGACCATGCTCTGGCATCACGCTGTATGCATTTAGCGACTCTACTACATAGCACGGTCTGAGCAATTCTGTAGTCTCAAAATGCAAGGTGTGTGTAGTGTGTGCTTTATGTGAAGAGATTACGCATTCTTTCCTAGCTCTTGGTTGTGCTGTCCTGTTCTTTGCAACAAGATGAACTTAGGTTTTCTTGTGACTCCTAACCTTCTTCCTAGATTTCAAATTTGATGTGCGCCTCTATGTGCTCGTGACTTCCTATGACCCCCTTGTCATCTATCTCTATGAGGAAGGACTGGCCCGGTAAGAGGCTTTCGGAGGTGGAGGGGTTGGGTGCGTGTGTGAGAGTGGATCTGTATAAAGGGTTTCCAAGACCAGGCTGCTGCTTTCTGTTCGGCTCAACCCAGGGAAATGGAGCGTGCCCAGGTGGCCTTCAGTGACAGGAAGCTTCACTGGCAGGGCTCTACAGAGTGTGTGGAGACACAGATGCGCCTCAGGTATAGGGGCCACAGGGTAGTTTCATGTCATGTGAGAGCCCTAGGGTGGTTAAAAAAAAAAGGAAGGTTTTCTTTTGTTTTTGTTTTTTTTGTTTTGTTTTGTTCAGAGTAGATCTAGAAGGGAAAATAACAAAAAGCCACAGTTAATTTACTTGTCGTACACCAGGTCCTTATATGAATCCTCACCATAGCAATGCCTGCTGCCTTTTTGCACCAGCAGAATAGGTTTGTATAAGTGTGTGTGTGTGTGTGTGTGTGTGTGTGTGTGTGTGTGTGTGTGTCTGAGTTCTTCTAATGGGGTAGTGGGTGGGGATTGCAACTAATTGAATGGTCATGTGTTCTCATATTCATGGGCTAGTCACGGCCCTCACCCCTTAATATATATATAAGCCATATACTTTGCTATGGTTGTGAATACAGTTGTCGCGGGTGCTTAGTAGGTTATAAGGTAGGGCCTGTCAACAGAATTAAGTTAAATTTGTAATAATATGGAGAGTTCTCTTCCATACCCACAAAGACTTACAGGTAACAGTTTTCATAAATCCTTTAAATTATTTAAACTTTTCTATGTATTCCTTCTCCTTACTTGAATCAGTCTGCTGGTTTGCTCTGCATTTCTCCTGTGCCATGGCCTGTGATGGGATAGTGCATAGCAGTCTAGAGGGTGCTTTGCATCTGTGCACAGACATAATAAGCTGAAAGTTACAGGCTGTGCATGTTTCTGATTTTAGAAAATTCATTTTGAAAATGGAGACTCCATGAATAAAATAAGGGTGACTATTTGTGCCTATGAGATGAAGAAAGCAGATGAACCCCTGTCCTTCTGAACTTCAACTTCTCCAGCACCTGCTTACTGATAGGGCTTTGACCGCACTGTGGCAGCTGAGTTTTCTTTGGAGTCAAGTGAGCCATGCCTTCCTTTCACCTCTAGGTGGCAATGACAGCTTTCAGAAGTACTGTCATATTCTTTACTAAGATTTATGAGTTGGAGCCCTGGGAACACTGGAGGCTACTGACACTCCATAGTCCTGGCCTCTTGTCCCTTGAAAACTGAGAAGGGGAAAAAGAAAACGTTTCCCAGTTGTTGAATAAAGGCCTAGACCAGGCATCTCACGTGAACAATTAGCTCTAATTGGGTTGTCAGAGGGAAGAAGACATTTTCTGTAGCATTTATGGATATGAACTTCTGTATTTTGAAGTATTCATAGAAAGAGGAGTATAGAAGCTTAGCTTCCATATTGTTTGGAACACACAGAAGGTAAGATATTCCTACTTTTTCTAGGGACTAGGGCGCTGAGAAGCGTGGTTGTGTAGTTGGAGGCTTTGGGGCTTTCTGTCCCTAGGCCAGAGCGTCTTCATTTCCTTCGACTCATCTGCACCCCAGCTTGTACAGTTGCCCTGCTCCGTCTTCTGGAAGGGAGAAGGTTATTTATGACACTGGTTCCCAAGGGTCTCCTGACAGTGTATTCGGTATCATACTCTAAAGATGTTTCACCTGCGATATTAGTAGCCCCACTGTGAGTAAACCTGTACACAGTTTTCACATCTTTATGGTCCAGAGCACAAAGTGAGAGCAGTACTTGCATTCGTTACAGTTTGCCACAGATGAGCAAATACTCTGGCTGGCTACATGTTAATTAGATGTCAGAACTACTGAATTAGTGACACTTGTCTTGCTTCCAGCTGGAAGTAACTTGTACACACGTACACACACACACACACACACACACACACACACACACACACACATTTATATGGCCAGAGGATGCTTTTCCTCACTGTTAGGAAACCAGCTTTTTAAATAGTCCACATTGAGGCAAAAATAGAAAAGAAACAATTTCAGGTCTTTGGTGGGTTTACCTGAAACTTAGGTGGATGTGAAATCCTTATCGAAAGCATACGCATGGCTTTCTCTCCAGCCATTGCCCCAGACATACAAGGCACACTGCTCTGTGCAGGTTCTTCAGTGTGCCTAAACAGTCACTGTTTATTTTGGCATTCACTTGCTTTCCAGCCCTCAGAGTGCGCCCAGCTGTGTCATTATATTCAGCATCCGTCTGCAGCTCCTCCGCACCTGCAGCTTCTGCTAATCTTGGGTCACGTGTGTTTTGTGTAGACATAACTGAAGGTAATCAGTTTGGGATGAGATCACCAGGTTGCTTTACTTTGGGACTAGAAGGAAAACCATAATCTTTCCTAAAGAGACAGACCTGGAGGCAAAAATAATTAGTTTCCTTCTTTAGGCTTTTATACCCTGTCATTTCTGTTGGGAGCTTCAAATTAATGCTAGGAGGCTGAAGGTTCACTTGATGAAGCTCATTGCGTTGTGAAATAGGTTGTTTTGTGTCAATTCCTTTCTCCTTTAATTCCGTCACAGAAAAAGAACTTAGTTTCATTATAGGTTAATGTTTTATTTGTCTTTGTTTTGATCATACGAAGTGCAGATGTCTCACTGTTTAATTATGTGTAGAGGGTTTGCCTGCATATATGTTGGTATACTAAGTGTGTGCAGTGCATGCAGAGGCCAGAGGAAGGCACGATCCTCTTGAACTTAGAGATGATCTAAGCTGTCGTGTGGGTTCTGGGCACTGAACCCAGATCCTTTGCAAAAGTAACAAGTGCTGTTAGCCACTGACCAGATTTCTAGTTCCTTCTCACTTTTTCTTTGAGATACTAAAATGAAGTTGCTTATCTTGAGGCAGTAGTCTCATGGTCCTGGTAGTTATGCTGCTCTGTATGCTGCTGTGGTTTTCTCGTAGAACCCCATGCAGGCCCTGCTATAAAATCCCCATGCAGATTGCTGCTGTAGAACCCCATGCAGGCCCTGCTGCAAAATCCTCATGCAGGTTGCTGCTGTAAAATACCCTTACAGGTCCCTGCTGTAGAATCCTCACACTATTTTTCACTTGTAGAAAGGAGAGATTTTGTTTCCAAAGATAGGGGTATTGTCCTCATCAAAATGGTGGTGATCCATTTTTTAGTATCAGAAGTAGAGTTCACAAAGACTTTGTTCTGGATGTTACAACTGTAGGGGCATCCAATCTGGGATATAAATGATTTGAGAAATTCCCTTTTGAGACAAAGTTAATAGTTAAATTTGCACTGAAACAGGATTTTTTTTTTAAATTAAAAAGATACTGAGTTGTAAACAAGTGACTCAAGGAATTGTAGCACCAGTTTATGAAAGTGTCCGTGGGGGCTCTGAGGCTTACACCCACTCAGAGAAGTGGAGGAAGATGCTGAAAAGGCCTTTTCTAGTGCAGCCTTCTTTTCAGCTTTGCCACCCCCCCCCCCCCACACACACAGCCATATTACCCAGTGGAAATGCAGAAAAGACCCCAGATCATTTTGTAATGCCTTTCTTTCCTCTGCCACCTCCAGGCCCTCCTTCAGTAGCCTTGCTTGCTAATTAACACTGGCTCCAGGGGGATATTTACCTTTTCTGTGCTGGATTCCTGTGGTTTTGAAAGAATTCAGGTACTTGCTGATTGCCAAGGAATTTAGATTACCTCACAGGCTGCACAGTGTCCAGAATCTGCCACAACAGCAAGTGGGGGAAGAGAGAGCAACAATGGGGAGAAGCCCCTCCTGGCCTCACTGTCACTCTCCCTGGCAGGCCCTTGCTGTTTGTGAAGTTTGAGTCATTCCTGGCTCCCAGGACAGAGGATCAGGCTGGTAATCCCCTCCCAGACGCTGCAGGGCGCTGCCCAGGCACTGCAGCATTTTGGCAGTATCCCTGCTGCAGCTGGTTGACAGCAGATCAGAGCTCTTGGGCCTCTTGTTCTCCTCCATAAGATTTTTCTAGGTCAGGCCAGGATGAAACCCAGTGGCTTCTGGCAAGGGTGGCTGAGCTGGTCTCACTGCCCAGGCTTCTCCACGCAGGACGGCTTATACGTGCTAAAGATAGCCCATGTGCCACTACAGCAATCTCCTTTCTTTGTGCATTTGTTCTGAATGTAGAAAATGTATCTACCAAACTGAGTACCTAACTCTTTCCATGTAGGCTCCGTGACTGACTGTAAGAATAGATGCTGTCAGGTTCTTCAGGCCACAGCACAGTGTGTACACGGGAGGGCAGTTCCTAAGAGCTCACTGCCTTTGTGTTTACTTCCCCCGTTGCTTCTGCGTTGGTAAACGTCTTGAAACAAGCAGTTAAGGTGCACTTTCCAGCAGTATTCACAAGTGCCCACCACAGATGCTTCTTGATTTACATTGAGTTATGTTCCAGCATAGCCATCATCAGTTTGCTATCATCCAGGGGTCTTGATCATTTTGTTTTTTTCTTTTCCTCTGCCAGTTAAAGAATTAAAAGGCAGGGGGAAAAACAAACAAACAAACAAAGAAACAAAAACCCACTTCAAATATCAAGTGCAACAAGTAGCAGCAGGAAAAATCTTAGGCTCAGCTCACAAAATGAGAGCAAAGAAAGGCTTTTAATGGGGTGATGAACCACGGCAAGGCGCTTACAGAGAAAGACCTGACCAGCAGAGTGGAGATTTGGAAGCCAAAGCCTGTGGCTTTGAGGGGGTCTTCCTCCCTGAATTTAGGGTTGGCCAGTTGGAACATAGACAGGGAAGCTGATAGGTCCACAAACTTGGGGTAACTGTGTTCCAATCTGGCCTTGAACTTGTAGGACCTTGAATTTGTCAAACCTGTCCACTGACTGTATGGCTCTAGTGGTTGGAGGGAAAGCCTGCAGGGCTTTAGGCCTTTGTGTCTGGTCAGAAATGTGAGGAAGAAGCTAGAAGTTTGTTATCTTTGTTTCCTAGTCATGACTCCTTTTCCTGTTTGTCTGCCTATCAAGGGTTAACTCTAGTCCCTCAGTTGAAAATGCATTTTAAAAAGATTTTATTATTTTCATTTTATACACATAAGTGTTTTGCTTGTGTGTGTGGAGTTACACGCGGTTTAGAGCTGCCACGTGGTTACTGAGAATTGAACCCAGGTCTCCTGGAAGAGCAGCCAGTGAGCTCTTAATTTCTGAGCTCTTAATCTCTTCAGCCTACAAAAAGGCATTTAACACACCTCACCCAGCAGAAACGTTAGCTTAGCAATATGGTTTACTGTTTCCCATCAGTTGTCACCCTCTTGATGGTGTGGGCGACTGGCTACAGCTTGCTGTACTGCTCAGGGTAACAAGATAGTACCAGTGCATATTGCTAGTGTGAGAACGATCTGCATTCAGAACTCACAGTGTGGTTTCTTCACACAGGCAGAAAGCTTGTGAATCAAGTGTTGGGAGTTGGAGCCTGTTTCATGTCTTAACCCTGAAGCCCTTTCTTCACAGCCTCAGCTCTGCCGTTCAGAGACACCATGACTACTTACTGCCCTGCCTCCAAGGAGGAGCATCAGCAAACAGAAAGCATAGCTTTAAGACTTCGTTTTCAAAATAGAGACAATCCATATTTGTTTTCAGATTGATTAAACGATGGGCCCACAGTTCTCCTGTTACCAGGGAGCTGTGAAATAAAAGAGTCCAGAGTTCAGATTATCTAAGTAATTAAGATCCCCAGGTTTTCTTGCCACAAATGTCAAGGTATAAAATTCTCTTGTGTGGGCTTTCTTAAATCTCAGATTTTTAAAAATTACATTTATCTGTCTGTTTCTGTGCTCAGGCATCACAGTTCACATATGAAAATCAGAGAACAGTTATGGGGACTGGTTCTCTTCTCCTTCTGTGTTGGTGACAGAGCTGTAACTTGGATCTTCAGGCTTGGTGACAAGTGCCTTTTCCTCTTGAGCCGTCTTGAGGGCTTGGTGTACTTTTCTTTCTCCCTTTTTGAGTAACACTCACATCTTTTTAATTGAAAATAATTTTTTTCACATGCTATGTTTCTGATCACTGTTTTCCGTCTTTCATCTCCCAGATCCTCCCCACCTCCTACCTATCCAATTCCATGATTCTTTCTCTCTCTTTAGAAAACAAACAAGCAAATTAAGAAAACCAAAACAACAACAAAAAACCCCAAAACTAGTATTAAGCAACACCAACAAAGAAAAAAGCACAAGAAACACATATACAAAGCCCATAAAAACACAAAATTGGAAGGACATACTATATAAGCATAAGATTAGTAAGGCAAAAAAGTGTTCAAATGAAGCAATCTAAGATATCTCTCCTCCCCCTAAAAAATCTTCAAAAACCCTGTTGAGTATGTTTTGTATGGCCATGTGCTGGGCATGGGGCCTGCTCTTAAGTGTGTTGATATACCATGAGACCCCATTGGAGGGCCCAACCCTCTTAAATGTTGATGTCCTTAGGAGATTTTTTTACTTCGTTCATTATGTGACTTTCAGCTAAATTAGGATGAGCTTACTTAGGAAATAATTGATTCATCTAGCTTGGTTATAGAGACATTTTGATGAAACTTTCAGGCCTGGACCAGATGAAGTGTAGTGGTGTATGGAGGGCTAATACACTGGTTCTCAACCTATGGGATTGACGACCCTTTTGCAGGGGGACACATATCAGGTATTTATGTTATGACTCATAACAGTAGCAAAATTACAGTTATGAAGTAGTAATGAAATAAGAGGAACTGTATTAAAGGGTTGCAGCATTAGGGATGTTCAGAACCACTGCTCTAATGAAATGGTCACAAATCCTAAGTGTTTCCCAGTGGACACTGAAAGTGGCAAAGCAGCCTTTCTTGTCTGAAGGCATTTGTGCTGTGCAGTGCTCCAAAGTCACCAATAGTGTTCTTCTAAGCGTCACAAGAAACCTACTCATTTCCTTTAAGACTTTCAATTTTGAAGCCATCTGGACTTGTGAAGAAGCTATCTGAGAAGTGTGATGAGCCAGCCTTTACCTGCCAAGACACCCCATTTAGCTCTGCCAAATTGTTTACCAACATTCTTTTTAACCAAAGGACCCAATCAAGGATGGCATTTTGTTGTCAAGTCTCCTCAGACTCCCGCAGCCTGGAGCAGTTCCTCAGTGGTTCTGTGACTTCATGACCTCAGCATTTTGGAAAATGACAGGCCAGTCATTTTGCAAATTGTCCTTCAATTTGAGTTTGCCTGTATTTTCTCACGATTAAACTTTGCTTATTCATTTGGGGTCGGAATCCCACAGACTCGATGATAAATTCTCATTTTGGTATATTTGATGGTGCATGCTAATTGTTTAGTATTTGACTAGTGGTAGCGACTCTGAGAGTCCTTCATTGTGAAGTGGCTTTGTCTTCCCTCTGTGATCACCAAGAATTATGAGGAGGTAGTTGGAAACCATGTAATACTCATCCCTCATTTTTTTTTTTAAGGTTTATTTACTTATTAAGTATACATGTTTTGCCTGCATGTTCACCTGCATGCCAGAAGAGGGCACCAAATCTCACTATAGATGGCTGTGAGCCACCATGTGGTTGCTGGGAACTGAACTCAGGACTTTTGGAAAAGAAGGCTCTTAACCACTGAGCCATCTCTCCAGCCCTTCAGCAAATCTTTTATATCTATTGGTGTTTCTTGCTTGGTGAGTTATTTCATCAATGCCCACTTGATGATGATTTTCAAATCTCGCCATCCTTGTATTTGTATAAGTTGGCATTTTACTTTAAGAAAAGATTTTTTCTTCCTATTATATATTCATTTGTTTATTAATGCAGAGTAAAGGATTTCTATTTTATTTAATGGACCCCTTTATTATACTGTTTTATTTTCATGCTCTGGTTGGGACAGTGTTGGCCCCTTTACCCTAGTTTTTGTGTCCTTTTGTCATGTGTCTATCGTTCTTTGAATATAAAATGTTTTAGGCTCATCTTGCTCTGACCCAGCCCTGGGTCAGTCAATCTCCAAGGAGCACTGGGTACGTGGCTATGGGATTGCATTTAGAATCGAGGGCTTGGATACTTAATGATCTCATTGCTCTGGGGCTTGCAATAGACAGACCTAGGAGGCATGTATGTGTGTCTCTTTTCTCATATGGACATCCACATTCATTCTGTATCTGTTGATCAAGAAATGGGGTTATATTAGCATTTACAGTTCTACTTCAAAGTTCAGAGTATAAACTGGCTTTTGTCTTTTGCATATTTTTTCTTTCCATTCCAACAAAGAAAAAGCTATCTCCCAATATCTTTAACATATTAATTTTTTATTTTATTTGTCTTTTGAGACAGGGTTTCTCTGTGTAGCTCTTGTCCTGTAACTTAATATGTACATCAGGCTGGCCTCAAACTCAAAGATTCACCTGCCTCTGCCTCTGGAAGTGTTGGGTTAAAGGCATGTGCCACTAACCCCGGGCTTTAACACATTTGTTTAGTTAGTTTTCTGGTTTGTAGCTAATCTCTTGCCCTTGCTGAGCTACTCCCCACTCAGATGCTCTCCATTCTGTGGATTTAGATCCCATAGGGTTATTGTTCTGCCTAGATAACCTCCTGTACTTCCTAGGGCTTGCTTCTCAGCCCATACACTGTTTCCTCCCGAGGCGGAAAGAAGTTAACTAGTTAAGTCATTAAAGTTATTAAAAGCAAAAACACCAAACCTTTGTAGGTACCAGATCTGAGAGTTGTGTGACTTCTTGCCTAGACAGTAAGGAGACACTGGTGATCACAGGTAAATGTGGCTGTTTAACCAGACTCGCAAGAGCTGTACGATCTAACAGGCTAAGCTCAGCTTTCTCTTGTATGGTCTCTTTGCATTGTTCTTTGGGCTGAGGAACAGCAGAGTTAGTGCTTTGCCCTGTCAGGGGCATTTGCTCTTACCCTTCTCTTCACCCTAATTCTTTCACCTTGTTTCCTAGACCCTGGAGAGGCCCACTATGGCATTCGTAATAACTGTACGTGCTGGGCTTTAGAATCAGGTGCTGTAGTGAAAGGAAGAGGAGGAAGAAGAGGAGGCAAGTCCGCAGAGTTAGACGAGAGGAGACACCTTCCCTGACCAGAACTTTCTCTCCCCCACACTTCATCCTTATGACAAGGAGATGGTGACAAGGGATCTGTCACCATGGGTTAATGTCTTTTGGAGGGAGGCCGTCTTGGATCTTGCCTGGTCACTCAGAGAGAATTCAGAGAGTGACTCTTCTTGCTCTGAGAATCACTTACTGTATGAAGATTGGGATGTAAAGGCAAAATTCATTTGCCAGCATATGATGACAGAGAATTAAAATGGTAACTCCTAGAAGTTTCTGGAAGCTTTAAGGTCTTTCTCAAGCATAGACACAATGCTTGTCTAGCTCTCTCAAGCCATATATGCCTGGTCAAAATTTTCTCATTATCCACATCCTTTTTCCTGGCCTTATGTTTGTTTATTTTGCTTTCTTGTGTTTATTTGTTTTTCTTTGGCTCTTGTATTTTTCTGGTATAGAGAATTAGGGAGTGGAGGTGGTTGGGTTGGGGAAAAGAAATAGAGAAAAGGAAAAAATTTAAATGCTGACTTTTAATGCGGTAAAAATCATGTTGACTTCATAGTCTGGGTAAGCATATATAAACCGTTTGTAAATCATATGAAAATAAACTTGTGGCCTTCTAGGTTTCTTCACACACTTGGATATGTGTTTTGGGGAAGCACTTACAGGCTGGGTGATACACCACCAGCAGTGTATGAGTAAGGCTTGGTGTTCACTGTCACCATTGTCTTGAGAGGCCTTTTTGATGCCACACATCACTGGGCACTTTTCTCTTTTCCTGCTCGCTGCCTGCAGAGGCCCATTTCATGCTTTGGTCTTGTAGTCTAGGACATAAGGTTGCTGCCCTATTTGTTGTAGGCTCTAGGTCAAATCCTGTCTTTTGCTCTCATTCCAAATTCAGAAAGCCTCCTGTACTGGGCCCTACTGATGTTGTGCTTCCTCTCAGTAGTGCTGTGTGGGCCTTCCTGAGCCATGAGTGAGTGCTGTTCCAGTGTTAGTGTGTTCCACTTTCCCCTTTTCCTGTCTCTTATATAACATTGCTCCAGTCACTGTGTGGACCCAGAGTAGATGTTCCTTGAAACGTCATAGCATCCTACGTATAGTTGCCCTGCTTGTGAATTACGTATTGTGAATTTTCATTCTTCCCATTGATAAAAGAGATAAGAGAAGCAGCATCTAAGAATGGTGAAGCCATGGGGTTTTGGAGTTTGAATCTCGGATAAGTTTTTCAACCTTTTTTATTTTTATTTTTTAAGGCAGGGAGGGTCTCACTGCAGCCCTGGCTAACCTGGAACTCTCTGTGTAGACCAGACAGATCTTTGCCTCCTGAGTGCTGGGGTTAAAGGTGTTTTGTTTTGTTTTTTAACCATACCTGGCCAAGTTATTCAGTCTTTATGGACCATATTTAGCTTTTTATCTATTTAAAATGGATCAATTTCATAGAGTCACTTTTTGGATTGACTTGATATGTGGTGATGTATAGAAAACACTTTTCACAGCAGTTGTTACTTAGCAGAGATCAGTATTCACTAGATAATATTGTCACCCCCTCCTTGTAAGATAATGAAATATCCTCCATGTTATCGCCATCTGCACAATCTTTAGTCACACTGAAACTGTTCCTGCTATTTAACCCATGTTCTTGTTGTCAGGTTTGCAACTGTGCGGTATGATCAAGGATCCAAGAATATTCGGAACCAGTTCATGCACCTCACAAACTACAGTGTGAATAAGAAGAGTGGAGACTATGTGAGGTACTGGCTGGGTTTGGGCTGGAAGTCAGCCTCAGCTATGAGTGGTGAGACGTGCAAAGTTGACATGTTGCACTGGAACATAACCTTAGGGATACCTAGATGATACTGGAAGGGCACCTTAAAATATTAATTTATGTAAATGAGTGTTTTGGCTGTGTGTGTACCATGTATGTTCCTAGTGTTCATGGGAGCCAGAAGAGGGTAGCAGATCCCCCTGGAACTGGAGTTATCGATGGTTGGTAGCCTCCGAATGGATGTTGAGAATTGAATACAGGTCCTCTGGAAGAACAGTGAGTGCTCTTGTAGTGAGAGCCATCTCCAGCGCCTCAAGTATCAGTTTTGAGGCATTGCTGCTATTGCTGCTGCTTCTCCATAGTATACCCGGACAGAGGGTCATCTTAGTAATCAAAGTATTTCTTTACCATTTGTCTTTCCCTACTTAACTTAGTGGTAAGACTTTCAGCTTGGAAATTACATCTAAAGCTTAAAATTATTTGTATCCTTTGACACTGCAGTCCTATTTCTAGGAATTTAACCTTAAGGATGTATGTATAGAATCAGTTAATCACTACACATCTTATGTATTGTTTGATGGCAAGGCACACTGAGACAGTCCCTGTAGCCAACACCCAGTGAAATGAGTGTACTAGCTAAAGCTGTTATTTCTGCTGAGGAAGGAGAGAAAGATATGTCCTGAAATGTTAATTCCTTAACTACAAAATGTAAGATTAGGATGGTCAGTTTCTAGGTTTTTCTCCTTTGCTTTTATGTATCTTCTGAATTTTTCTAAAATACACTACTATGATCAGAAAAGAAGGGAAAAACTAAAGAAAGGAATGAGGCCATCTCACAAGAAGCAGGAAGCAGCACCAACGTGTGGGAACGTTATCTGGGTTCTGTTTTCTTTCATCCTGGTAATTTTATAATTTTGCCAGAAAGTGGAAAAATAGAAAAGAAACCAAATAGTCCCTTTCTATTCAGACTAAAAATAAGTTTCCGCTAGCTCCAAGGAAGGGAGGAAGGAACCTGGAAGTGTCAGGTGGTAGCTGAAGTGAAAGAGGTATCACTGAGTGTCCTGTGACGAGCGTTCAGGCTGCTTAAAGCTGCCATGCCCCTCCTTTAGATGGACAGGGATAGTTAACTGGAGAGGGTGTGAAGGACTGAGAAGTTAGCGACAAAGCAGAAGTGCCCGGCTGCAGGACGACACCCAGGGGAGCCTACCGCATCCACCACTTTGTTGTAGTAGGCTGCCTTGTGTTGTCAGTGGTACTTGAGAAGTTTGGGAAAGTAGCTGTCACAATGAGAGACAGGAGGCTTGGTCAGTGTGACAAAGCTAGTCTGTGCAGTTAGCTCCTTAAAATACAGTAGTAAATTAGCTTACTAACCTGTCCCAATTCAGTTCTGGTCTGAATGGCATCTGAGGTGAATGCCTCAGAGACATTCACTCAAAGACTAGATATGTTACATCCCATTGTTAATTTATTATAGCCATTCTTAAACTCGCTCACATTTTACCTGCCTTTCTTCACTTATTGATGTGGAAGAATTAGTTCTCCTCTTTACCCTCTTCATAAAATCAAGCTCTGTTTGCTTTTCCTCTTAAGAATTGATAGAAACAGTGTCTTAAGAAGAACCAGAGAGAAGTCAGCAAAGTGATTATTTTTCCAAAAAAACTCAAATCCCAGAGAAAGGCAGGCCTCTTGGCACATGTGACCTCAATTCTTTTTTTTTTTTTTAAGTTGTGATGATCCAGAAGTGGAGGATTATGGGAACAAGTGGAGCATGAGTGCCATGCTTAGGTACCTGAAACAAGAAGGCAAGGATACAACCGGTGAGTATCAGATATTTTCTTTTTAGACTCTATTTTAAATTTTTTTCTATTATTTATCTGGTGTGTGTGTGTGTGTGTGTGTGTGTGCGCGCGCATGCGCGTGCGTGCAAGTACCTATAGAGGCCAGAAGAAGTTATCAGATCTCCTGAAGTTGGAATATAGGAGGTTGTGAGCTGTTCCACGTGGGTGCTGGGAACCAAATGCAGGTCCTCTACAAGAGCAGCAAGTGCTCTTCTTAACTGCCAAGGCATCTCTCCAGCCCTTTGATTTCACCCCTTTGCACTGTTATTATACTGTTGTTTCTTACCAGAGCCTCTTGATAATGTTACTGAGAAGCCCCATGGGTGACTGCTCTTGTTCTTTTTTTCTGTGGTATATAGTAGAGAACAGATTCCTATGACCCCCAAGTCTCTGTTCTTGTTTCTAGTTTGGAAAGTATCACTTTTCTCTTTAGTCCTCAGTGAACTTATCTTTCTTGAATGCTGTACTGCTAACTAAGATGTCTTGGTGTTTTGTATACCGCACTGCCTATCTCTGTATTGGCTCTGAGTTCAAATTTTCTAAGTTAAACTCTTCATTCTTGTTGCTGAGTTGGAGAATGCAGAATGGAATTTGAGTATGAGGTTGGAGTAAAACAGAACGCTTGCTGAGCCTTGAGCAGCCTGGGAAGCGGTGTGCAAGCAGCCTCTGTTCATGCTCAGGGAGATGGTGCTAGGAGAGGGAGAAAGAAGAGAAAGGCTCATTCTGTGGCCTGTGCTTTCTGTCACAGGCCACCTGCACCCATGTCCATCTCCGCATGGCATGCCTGCCCTGTAGCACCTATTTTGAAGATTGCCATTTAGATGCATTTTGAATAAGCATACATGCTTTTATATGCACTGTGACCTATAGTCTGCTCCTACTAATACATGCGTTGTAGTGTTTCTGTTTTCATTACAAA
Organism: Acomys percivali; assembly: GCA_907169655.1. Classification (NCBI taxonomy): domain Eukaryota; kingdom Metazoa; phylum Chordata; class Mammalia; order Rodentia; family Muridae; genus Acomys; species Acomys percivali. The sequence continues at coordinate 178,763,212 of OU015742.1, forward strand.
AGATTGTTTTTGCAGCACTGATGGCCCATGTGGAAGACCTGATCATTAAGACAATAATCTCTGCTGAACTAGCTATCGCCACTGCCTGTAAAACCTTTGTTCCACACCGCAGCAGTTGTTTTGGTAAGGAGCTGCCAGAGGCTTGTGTTTTGTGAGGAGGGTCTTGGGATCCTCAGATAGTGGGGCTTAGTGATACTATAGGACTCAGGGGCACATCCTAGCTTTGCTTTTATAATCTCACAGAGTAGATGCAAATCCTACCAAGAGGCCAGTGGTGAATTTTCATTAGCATCTCTGGAGGAGTAACTTGCTTTCTGTGTGGGGAATAGGGGTTGAAACTGAAGTATAGGTCTCTCTGTCAGAGTAGACTCAGAAAAAGTCTGCAATCGGCTGTACAGGAATCCAGCTCTAACAAATATATTCCAGAACTCTCTCTGGCAGCCAGACTGGGAACAGATCCAAGAAGCTCTGGCTGGTACCAGTGTGTGCTTTCTCCCATTTTCCGATGACTCCTCCTTTTCGTTTTATTCTTCTTCCTAGTAGGTTCTTCCCCCTCCTCCTCCCTCCCCCTCCTCTTCCCATCCCCCTCCTCCTCCCTTCCCCCTCCTCCTCCCTCTCCCCTCCTCCTCCCTCCCCCT
>OU015742.1:178763949-178782080 GCA_907169655.1 Acomys percivali
CTTCTCCCTTCCCCCTCCTCCTCCCTTCCCCCTCCTCCTCCCTTCCCCCTCCTCCTCCCTTCCCCCCCTCCTCCTCCCTTCCCCCTCCTCCTCCCTTCCCCCCCTCCTGCTTGTTTTCTCCCTCTCCTCTCCTCCCTTCTGTTTCTCTCTGTCTTTTTTAATTGTACAGAGAAAGTGGAACAAGCAGTTCACAAACTGGATCAGAAAACCTGTGACCTTATTTATGCCCTACTAGCTGTGTTTGTCACACCAAGGTTTCCTGTGTGCATCTGCTTTATCCACGGATAGGAACTTAGTAAATTGCCAGTATGAAAGTCCATCAGGCCAGGATGGCTTTGAGGACATGCTGGACATTCAAAACCACACAGGGTGACCAATACAGCGATGCTAGTGCCAGCGTGGTATGGAGTGATACACAGGATAAGGACAGAAGTGGTGCTGCATGCTTGGGGCTTACAGAGCAGGGAAATAAAGAACATGGTTCGTAGAGCTTATGCTGCCTGAATATGTAACCCCTTTCACACCCGCTTCTGGTTGGATGTTTTTCAGGAAGCTACCCCAATTCCCATTTTCTAGACTGTAAGTGACAGCTTGATGGTATCTTCCTCCTAAGTGGACCGTGAAGAGCCAGTGAGACAGTGCAAACAAAGAAAGCACTTGGCACCATGTCTGGCCCTTTAGACCATGTATTTGACTGATGCTCAAGTAGGGGAGCTGTTGAGCAGAATGCAGATAAGTCAGGATCTAGAAGTACAGAGTGAAGAAAAGGCCGTAGTGTCTTTTAAAAAGCAGATCTCGTGGAAGGGAAGTGCGCCAGTGTCCACAGGTTCTGTGTCTGCCTTTTACAACTCGCCCGACCCTGCTTCTTCTCTGAAGTCTTGCTGAGCACAGGGCACTGTCGTGTCACCCACATGCTACCCTGTGCTGCTTAATGGTACTTTTCCTTTCGTATGTGTAGATGTTTCTCCAAAGCCTCTTTGAGTGTCTTTTTTAGTTCCTCATAGTGCCCGCCTTCCTATCTCATCCTGTGTGCAAATCCGAGCTCTGGGGACCTGTTCTAATTCTTCCCTTTGTGCCTGAACTGCCTCCACTTTTACCTAGTAGGTCACCCGCATTCTTGCAGGCAAAGCCAAGCATCACATCTTTGTGGTCTTCTTTCTAACCCTCCCCATGAGGGTTGGACTCACACCCTGGAGCTCTAGCACTGTCTTGATGTCTCTGCAGGGTCTCCGGCAAGTCCTCTGATGTCATTTATGTGTGTCTCTCTCTTAGTGGAGTGGAAGCTCTTTGATGATGACTGCCACGATGTCACTGCTGGCTCTGTCCCTCTCATCCAGAGCAGTACCTTTGCTCACATAGAATGTTGGGAAACTTGTTGAATGCATGCTTGATGCTTGTTTCATTGCTTCTTGGTCGCCCAGCAGTCGGCTTTCCAGTCGATCTGATTTGTAAGGCTTGCAACTCTTAGAATTGTTGCAGTTTATTTGAGGATGGAAGTGGGAGCTAACAATGTGACTCCAACTGTTGAAACCTTTTAAGATTAAATATGTTTCCTTTCTTCTTCTGCTTGCCTATGTTGCTAAATTTCTCATGGCCTTTGGTATTAAAAAAAAAAAAAAATCCTTTGTTCTTAGTAGCTAACCCTGAAGGCATTTCTGGATATTTCTTTTTCTGTCTTAGTCCGTCACCTGATTGTTTGTTGGAAGCTTAGGAATGGATTCTCAGAACTCAGTGTGGAAGAAGGGCAGCAGCTTTCTCTGACTCAGAGGAGTATCCCAAGGCCCATTACACAGGGTCTCATGTCCCTTCCCTGCCTGGGTCCAGCTCCAACAAACTCAAGCGTCTGGAGTTTTGTAAGTTGTTGACTGTCTCCTTGGCTTCTGTGGTTCTGATTCCACTTCCTGTCAGCCCTGGGGTTCTGTGAGCTTCATTAACCTCCCCGTGAGATAGGATTTGTCTGTCTGTGTGGGTCTCTTTGCCTCCCTCTGACTCTTAGCCTCCCCTGGGGGTTGTGTTATAAGCTTTGTATGTGTGTCAGCATAAACAGGAATTCAAAGCTCCCTGGAAGTTTTGGCTTAAATGAGCATTCATACTTTTAGGGGAAACAAAGAATGTAGAGATGGGGCTCCCTATATGCCTTTGGTGGTAATTTCTGGGCTTTACCAGGAGCATTCTGCTATCGGGGGTTGCTATCCTGTAGTTTCTCTGCACCTGGCCACCTGTACTGTTTCCAGGTCCCTTCAGCATTCCCAGGTAGTGCTTCATTTACACATGTAACTCTTTTCCAGTACTGGTTGTGTGCTGAGCAGAGAGGAATATTGCAGCAGCACATTACTGTCAACACGTTGTCTTCTGAGCATCAGTTTGCTCTAGGATGCTGCTGTACTCATGGGCCTGCACTGTGTTCTTACTACTTGTATACCAATCGTGATAGGCTGTCTGAAACTTAGCCATTTAATGCTATTTAGCAAACTTACACATCCAGAAGGACCCAGTGAGTAGTTTGTCATGACATGGAGATGGAGACCTTGAGAACACACCATCGTCTCTGGTTTTAGAGCTAGTGAGTGAAAGAACTTGAATGAAAAAGACTCAGCCTGAAAAACAGGGGCCTCAGAGGATGAGTCTTGGCAATCTCCCATCTTGATCACAGGACTTCAATTATATGATTTTTGGATGCGTTCCCCAATAAAACATGTTTCTAATAGTCAAATTGTACTGACTTCTTAAACTGTGAAAATGTGGTACAATGTGAACTAATACGCTTCAGTGACAACTCCTATGTGCTAAGGAAATTGGCACTGTGAAATTACTATGGGAGCAACTTTTTTTTTTTTTGACCATTTGAAGAAAAACAGCCAAAACCAACAGGATGTTAAGCTGTCTTTCAAAGGATGTTAGCTGACTGTGGTTTACTCGTCTGTGAGAGTTTAATCTTCTTTTTGTGAGAGTAGCTGAAGTGATGGGCCCTGACCCTGATCCTCTCCAGGGTGAGATTGAGTGGACCAGACACGGACCTGACTAGCTTAGTCTTGTTTGGATCTGAGACCAGTGTCATGTCTGCCGAGAAGCAGATATGCCGAGGACACCTCCCGAGTGAAATCTGGTTTAGTTTTTTGTTACCTCTGCTCTTGACCATTTTCCAGGATAAGGCCATGTCCATAAGTGATTGTCAGAGGAATGCACGAAGGTAGCATGCTTTCTCCATTATGCAAACCTCTTCACTAACAGTAAAAGAGTGGAAGGCAGGGGCAGTTTTCAAGGTAAGCCCCTCTTCGGTTTATCCCTCTGTTCAGTTTAGACGGGGAGGGACCTTTACTGTAGAAGGAACATAGGTGCTACGAGGCTACTGTTTTTCTTCAGCAGTGTGTTGGTACTTACCACCAACCATATACTGCAAAACCCTCAGTCTCTGACAAGGGGAAAGAGTGGACAAGTTTAAGTAAGTTGTCTTGGGTCCTGTGGCTAGTAAATAGCCAGGCCAAGTTTGAGACCAGTTATCTGGCCCTTTCTCCACCCACATAAAGACTACTCTGATGAGTCTACTACTTTTGGCATGCCTCACATCCTGGATTCTCCTGTGCTGTCCTGTAACTAGATCTCAGGAACAATGACATCATCTTTTCTAGCAGATCAGGCTTGGAAAAGAACACTATTTCTACTGAGTCCACAGCGCTCAGTTCTAGATGCTCTTTTTAGACCTACCATTATAGACAGTAGCTAGATGGCATAGTGATTTCAGGGGCGAGATTAAAAAAAAAAAAGTCCGCACTGGGTTTTTTCTGCTTACTCGGGTCATTTTTCCTGTGTGATCTTGATCTATGTTTCCCCAGAATTCTTTTAGGACTCATTATAAAGACTTTCATTTTGCTTATAAGCTCTAGTCCTAGACTGAGGTGAAAAGCATTTTCGTTATAGAAGAGGATCTCGTTGACAGTGGGCACTGGTCAGGGTCAGCACTTGCTGTTGCCTGGGACTGCAGCTTCAGCGGGGCTCTTACTTCTGGGATGCCATAGTACGTTGTCTCCAACAAGAGTGGTGTGGTGTGTTTAATGATCTCCTAGGTCTTGGTGAGACCATTTTTCCCCACTTATTACCCCCCTCAAAAACCATCTTTTACCAGATTTTTTCCCTTAGTGTATCTTTAATAAGATACACTAAGATCCTTAACAAGAATTTCTCTTTATTTTTGGCAGGTGGTTCTTCTGTTACTGCTATGCCAGCTCTTGGCAGTGAACTAAATAAATTTATTTTCTTTCTTAAAAAATGAATTCTTGTTATTTTTATTGTATTTGACTTATAGCTTTGTCATGACTATGTAGTAGGCCAGGAGAGAGCAGCTGTCTATTGGTTTTTACCTATACATAATTTTCTTTTTCCCTTCCTCAGTGGCTCTTAATTATTGTGTGTCTCTGTTTGTGTTTATGTGTCTACACATGCGCACATATGTGTGAAACCCAGATATCCATGTCTGGTGACTTCCTTAGATACTGTCCACTTTGATGATGATGATGATTTGAAGAAGTCTTTCACTGAATCTGGGGTTCACTGCTTCAGCTAGCCTGCAAGCCCCAGCTGTCCTTTGAGCTACACATTCTCAGTACAAGGTTCAGGGATGCTGGCTATCGTGCCCATCTTCTTACGTGGCTGCTGGGGATCTAAACTCAAGCTCTTGAAAAGCATTTTACTGAACCATCCTCCTTGCCTTTGTCAACACCTGTCCTAAATGTGTGATGGAGTACAGAACCTCTGCTTAGGTTTCTGTTGCTGTGATAAATACCATGACCAAAGGCAGCTTGGGGAAGACAGGGTTCACAGAGCCTCACTTCCACATCAGAGTCTGTCACTGAAGGACATTAGAGGGGAGCTCAAGGCAGGAAGTGAAGCACAAGCCCTGAAGGAGCATTGCTTACTGCCTTGCTCCTCAGGTTCTCCTCAGCCTGTTTTCTTACACAGCCAAGACTACCTGTCCACCCTACCACCACACTACCCTCACATCAGTCACCATTCAAGAAAATGCACCGCTGGCTCGCCTACAGACCAGTCTTTTGAGGAACATTTTCTAAGTTGAGGTTACCTCTTCCAAAATGACTTTAGCTTTTGACATGTTAGCAAACAAACTAGCACGCTTGCTACAAAATGATAAATGAGATGTGGCCCTTGTCCTCCAAAGAAGGATACAGATAGGAAGTGATAAAAGGCAGTTAGCATAGTAGAGTAACTGTGTATAAAACTCTTGGAATATGCAAATGTCACCACCAGTTTGCCTGGAGGAGCCAGGGAAATAGACCCTAACACAAGAAATATGATATGCAAACTATAGAGTATTAGTATTTAAACTCCTAGACAGAAGCTCACCACCCCCCCAGGGCCCCCCCCCCCACAGCTAGGGAAATGGTCCAGGAGAAAGAGGTGCATGGACTAGGATACAGTTACCATGTGACCAGGTATTCCATTTGTAGGTATTTACTTAGGAGAAATGAAACTTTATGTCCACATAATTCTTAGCTGCAAATGTTATCTATATTTGTAATGGTCCCAAATTGGAAACAGCCAAACAGCCACCAACTGCTAAATGGATAATTGTGTATGTCCATATTATGGAATACCAACTTCTTTGTAGTTAAAAGGAATAAATACACTTTTGATACACGTAACAGCATAGGTAAGTTTCAAAAGACAGTACTGTGTGAGGGAAACTTCTCTGAAAAGACTATAGACCATACATATTTCATTTACTTGACTTTCTGGAAAAGGAAAAGAAGTAAACAAAAATCCCATTGGTGGTTGTTGAAAGGTGAGAAAGGTGAGGATTGACCACAAAGAGGTACAAGTGTACATCTCTGATAAGAGTTTTCTGTATCATGATTGGGTTTGGGTTTAAACAGCTGTACGCTTTTCAAGATTCACTCTAAAAGAGTGAATTTTATTATGTATATGTTAACTCTATACATGTACCTTAAAAGGAAGTACTGATAGATGTATCTCAAAAACATGGTAAATATAATACAGGAAGCTAGACTCAAATGAGCATGATAGCCATTTATATGAAATTCTAGAGTAGGTAGAATAAATTGATGGTGGAAGAATTAAAAATCATGGTTGTCAGGGATGAGGCAGGAACGAGATATCTACCAGGAAGAGGCTTAAGGGATGTTCCTGGGTGATGGAAGTGTTGTGTGTCCCTCCATAGGAGTGTGGCCTACATGGATGTGACCAAATCTATATCTTTACGGCCCATCCATCTCATCATATCTAAATCATACCTCACAAGGCAGTAGAAATGGTTGGTTGGATTAAAGAGACGAGGGCTGTCAGTATTGTTTTGAGCTGGTTGTTTCAAGAGTTTGATCTGATGCACAAGCTATCTTTTCACCCCACTCTCCATCACTGAGCCCAACCGTATTAAGGTGCGTTGGACCTGCACTCTGCTGCCATAACTGTCACACAGCAGCATGCATTGCTTTCCCCATTCTCACATGGTTGTAGGTTCAAGCCTGGTATAAGGGTATTAGATTGAGGCCTGGTTGACTGTAGGGCTTGGCACACTCCATAGTTGGTTCTGTTCCAGCAGCTTTTATCACAGGGTAAGAGTTAGTTTAGTACTGTGAATGTGATTTTCTCACTTTAAGATTTTTCTTTTCCCAGACTATTGTTTTAAAGACTTTTAGCCAAATGTGAGCTCTTAAAATTTGCCTCTGATGCAGTGAATGTTAAGTATGATGGCTTAAAACACGATGTGGAGTGTTTAAATAGTGACTCTCATTAATTGTTGATCCATCTAACCTGCCTTTTTTGTGGCGGATTCTTTCTACATCCTGTATGTGCATCAGTCATTATTGTCACTGCGTTCTTTATGCTGTTATTAAATGCTACTGTACGAAAGAGATGAAGCCTATGCTACTGCTCTTAAACACTGAGGGAGTATTTTCTCATATCGGGATAGTGTATCTTATATAATGCTATAGAACTTCTAGATTGTATATTGTCTATTGTCTCCCTCCCTCCCTCCCCTTTCCCTTCATTCTCTCATTCACTTTCTCTGTCCTTTCCTCTTCTCCCTCCCTCTGTTCTTCCCTCCTTCCTTCTTCCTTTTTTTGTCTTGAGGTATAGCCCAAACTCACATTCAACTCATGGTCTTTCTGCCTCATTCTCCCAAATACTGTGATTGCAGATGTATGCCAACATGACTGCTCAGGTTTTTCCTTTTAAGTATCTTATTTAGAGCTATATGACAAAATCTTTTTCTCAGATTAAGGAGAAGATTAGGGTTGTTGTTGAAGACTAGGCAAGCTATTGAGAAGATGCCGTGCCTGTAAAAGCCTGGGAGCCAGTTGAAGGTCCTTCCTTTTCTTTACCTCTTAAAGTAAGATTTATATAGTTACATGAAAGTGTGTGCAGCCCCAAACTTTTATTGTTTTTTAAATTTGTTTTGCAAATTAAATGGAATCCTATATAATTAGCTGCTATGGAAGCTGACATATTCATGAAAACAGTAGCATGTCCAGGTCTAGATGAATGTGACGGTATACCCTGAGGCAGGAGGATCATGAGTTAGTGGTTGGCCTGGGTTTCACAAGGCCTACCTTGAGCAAACAAATAAAAAAGAGTGTGCATGTCTATTGAAGTAGGCCGTAGCCTATTACTGAATATCCAGTTACTGGCACTGACTATTGGAAAGAGTAAGGGAGCTTGGAGGATTGTCTTACATTCAGGTGACAGCACCACGCCACGGTAGGGGCCAGACTGGCTGCTGGGCCGTTAGAGCCTGTCCTGGGTTTCTTGGTGCTGCATTCTAGCTTCAGACTTCTGTGTTTTAGAGTATATATTTCTAGTTTTTTAAAAAAGATCAGAGAGTGAAAAATATCCTCTTGAAACAAGGAAGTTTGTGCCGGAATACATTTCTAGAAAACCCTTGCTTATTTTCTTTGTGTGAGTTCTGAGATAGCGATTTTTCTCTTGGAGAAGAGATGCAAGGGAGAGTTTGGGTTGAGTGACCCTTGGGATGATGCCGGAGTGGGGAGAACTCCCACTTGGGAATGTGGATACTGAGGACTGTGTAACTCCTGATGCATGGATCTCAGCAGCCATCCCTGAAACTTTACATTAAAACTAGAGATCCTAGGAGAAGAGATGCATTTTGGGTATTAGCTTGTTTTTTGCCATAATTGGGGAGGTGGAGGAAGAAAAATCAACAAAGGATCCAGAATTCATGGAGAGTGGATCTCTGGCCCCTTTCTTTCTTGAGTAATGCTAGTGGTACAGGCAGCTTGCCACAGCCTGCTTCCCTGCATGCCCGTGTCCTCTGTATCAGGCGGAGTGCTTTACCTTCATCTTCAAAAGGAAATTGAACCTACAGGCGAGGGGAATGAGCAGGTATACTTTATATTTGGACGTCTTTGGAGCTGGTTGGCAAAAGCAAGAAAAGGTGACAGAAAGGTCGTGGAGCTGTGCCTTCCACAGATGTTTTGGTTTTCATAGTGTGGCGGGAGGTGGTAGAGGAGGCCAAGGCAGAGCAAGCCTGATGTGGCTTTGGTGACAGATGTTCTTGCTTTATTCCTCCCCTCGCTTTCGTGGGGTCGTGTGTGTTAAGTGTCACTGTGTAGAACTCAGCAATAGCAATAGCCTGTTGGGCTTCAGGGTTTTCCTCTAGCTGTCCTTTGAAGGAAGCCAGCTTTTCTGGAACGTCAAGTTCTTTGCTTACCGCTTATGCTCAGTCAGTTTCTAGGCCTCGGACGGGAGTTGAATGACTTCATGTTCTCTTCACGTGGAAAATGATCTTGCATGTTGTGTTGTATTTTCAGAACTGTATGGCTTTGATGTGCTCATAGATAATACTCTGAAGCCATGGTTGCTGGAAGTGAATCTCTCTCCTTCTTTGGCCTGGTAAGTCAGTTCTGTCAACCAAAAAAGATGAACCTGCACATGATACTGAAGTGTGTTCTGTTGTCTTTTTTTTTTTTTTTTCTATTTTTGGTTGGAGGGGGTTATTTTTTTCTCTTGTGGTACAAGACTTTTCTTTTACACAGTGATGACTAGACTTTTAAAAATTAGATGGTTTATGGTATGTCATCACCCCCATGGGAGTCAGGGACCCCTAGCTTGTCAGCCAGTTTACAATACATGTTTGTCATTTATTTGGCTTTTCAAAGATAATTCTTACTTTGATTTTTAACATTTTTAAAGTGATAAGTCTATTTTTTAAAAAAAATTTATGTCATTTTACTTTGGGCAACATGTAAGAAAACTCATTTTTTTAAATTTAATTAATTTATTCAGATTACATCTCAATTGTTATCGCATCCCTTGTATTGTCCCGTTCCTCCCTCCCAACTCTATTATTTTTAAAGTTATTATTTCATCTTACTTGCATTACTAAACCACTTGAAACACAAACAAGTTACTTCTTTACACTGCAAAGAGCAGTAGTCTTGAGAAAATTTTCTGACAGACATCCCAAACTACAAACAGAGTTGAGCAGATTTTACTACTCATTAGAGAACATGAATATGAAAATAATGTCAAGTACTTAACTTCTTCATTGCCCCTCTGTGCACTAACAGCATGGTTGGGATTTCCACCCACTGAGCTGTACACTCCTCTGTAGCATTGAAGCTGCAACAGCCTGAGCAGACCAAATTAAAACCAGCACCAGCACCAGCTACCTCTTCATCCAAGCCAAGGTCGTCAGGTTTTTGGTCTTTTTTTTTTTTTTTTCTTCCCTATTAAGTAAATTATACTTGAGGAAGATGGACACTTTACCCTTGAGTCCATGACCATCCCTCAGCGGAGCATCTTGCTGTAGTCAGACTCTGCTGTACAGATTTTATCCTTCTTAGCCCTCCCTGCATCCCCCAGCTGTGTAGGAGTTCAGCTACAGACATACCCTCAGATGTTGCACTGCCATTGCTCCATGGACTAACCCAGAGGAGTGCGCATGTACTATAGCAATGTAAAACGGGGCTAAGACACTGTAGAGCAGTCTTTTTGTTCAGTTCTGTGGCTTGGTGCAATCTTAGATTTGAATAAAGTAAAATAAGATAGGTTATGTAGAAGGGAAGTATACATTTTAAATACCAAAAAAAGATGCTGCTTATGTCCGCAGCAACAGAATTTCTATCAGCTATGTGCTTTTCAAAACAGAGGGCCCTAGAGGTTTCTGCCAGAGACCACCCAGCTGCTGAGCTTTTAAGGATGAGAGAGATTGGCAGAGTGCCAAGTCCTGCAATAAAGACATGTTGTCTACTTGGTGCAGTGGGGACTTGGCTCACCTCAGGTGTGAGGTGTGCAGCTGGGCGGTGCCTTCAGCTGTTAAGCACTACACTTTGTCAAGTCAACCCTTTACGCATTGCCCACTGAAGTACAGGGGCCAATGTTAAACATCCCAGAGGGCCACAGTGGGGCCAACAGCAAGAGGAGTATGGCTCGAGGAGGAAAGGAGCACCTAAGCTCCAGGGTAGGCCGCTCCACACGAAGGCCTCTTGTTTTCGGTTCACACTGTTTCAGTGTCCATATAGGCTCTTGCTTCCTGGTATGGTGAGCTGTTGGTAGGGCTTGCTTGGATCTTTTGCCCTATTTATAAGCCTGCAAGCTTAAGGAGATTGAATTAGCACAGAAAATGAAAACTTTTAAAAATTGCCAAGTGGCCAGAATGTCTTGTCTTGTGAATGTGATGAAGTACTAAGACATAATTCAAATGGAGAGCACTTATAAAATTATGCGAACAGTGACAGGCCGAGCCTTGAAACCACACTGTGATAGCGAAGCAATAGCTCTAGTTTGCTCAAAAACTTGAATTGCACAAGATCTGGAGTAAAAGATTCCATGTCAGGGAGTCAGTGTGTTGGTGCTGGGCATGCCTTACAGAGGAGGGGTTTATAAGCACACGGCTTATATTTCTCTTACTTTCCACCCAGATTTCTCTCCCCTTTCCTGTGGATGTGGTGTACTGTATGTCCCTTCTCTGCTGTCTGGAGGCTTTGCTGTAGTGGGACCTGTGGCAAGCTCTTCCCTTAACCTACAGCGTTCAATTGCTCTTTTCTTTCTCTGTTCCCTAGTGATGCTCCTCTGGACCTAAAGATTAAAGCCAGTATGATCTCAGATATGTTCACTGTTGTAGGTGAGTAGCAGTGTGTGCTGCACTGGGCTCTCACAGAAAATTAGCCAGAGCTTCCATCTGCCAGGCTCTGTAGATGCTGCCAACTGGCAGTTCCTAAGCCATGCTGAATGTTTTGTACTAAAAAATTATATTTTCAGGGAAGTGTTTATATGTCTCTACTCCCCCTGGCTCCATCCTGTCCTGGGGCTGAACCACAACTAAGGCTGAGACCTGGGGCATGAGGATTGTGAGCCGAGGCAGGGAATTAAGCAAGAGCTACAGAGAGCCGCTGGAGAAGCCCTGTTACAAAGGAGACCGGCTCTGTTTCTCCTACACAGTCTCTCCTGGTTTCAACATGATCCCTTTTGCAGTGTTATAGCCAAAGCAGCCCTAGGAAGAAATCCCCTTTTTAGTAGATAAGCCAGAACTTTGAAGTGGAGATGGGCAGTCAGGTGGGTATGATGTGGATTTATTATTGGGTTTTTGAATTTCCCCCCAAAAGACACAGTGAAATGCATTTGATATGAACCCTTGTACCAGCAGAAGTTGTAAAACTTAGCTACTCTCTTCTTTTTGCTTGAGAATCTAGTTCTTCTTATGAAAGAAGTGAAACTAGTGGAAATAGAGTTTCTTAAGCTGTAGATAATTAGTCATAAAGCCAAATGCAGAGATTAGCGGTAGGCCATCTTCTGTATTCCCAGTAGGTAACAGAACACAATACACTTGCTATTATATTTTTCTAGTCAGCCCCCCAGGAAAGCTACTTTAAAACACACCAACAAACAAACTGGTATGAACAGCTATGTGTTTCAAAAAGATGGTTTGCTCATTTGTTTGAGACTCATCAGAATGCCATATCTCTGTCAATCAGGGTTACGTATAGCTCCTCTGTCAGCATCATCCTCTTTGGCATGAATCTAAAGGTGCTTGAACCAAACCAAACAGGCTGATCTCTTAGAGAAGGATAGCTCCTAACACTGCTCAATCCTCCTTCAGGATTTGTGTGCCAAGATCCTGCCCAGCGGACATCCAACCGGTCAGTTTATCCCACCTTTGAGTCTTCCAGGAGGAACCCTTTTCAGAAACCTCAGGTAAGCAAATTCAGAAGCTGGAGGCCCAGAGAAGGCTTACTGGGGAACAGCAGCTGAATGAAAGTGAGGGGCTGAAGCACTGCGCCTGTGAGGTCACTTAGGGCGGGAGGAATGGGGATGTGCTCAGCAGTGGCCGGCAACTTCCCAACAAACTCACTGCCTGGGCTAATGGTGACTCTGCTCTTCTCATTGCTTCTCCTCCTCTCTTTCAAACTCAACCACTTCTCCCCTCAGATTGACATGCTCATAAAGAAAGCAGAAGGGAGCCTGCTAATTCTTAAGTATGACAAGGCTTTTTCTAATCACACTCGTCTTATAAAGATGCTCCACTGAAACAGTGTACCTTCTCTCCTCTTCCAGCAGACCCTCAGTGGTCATGAGCTCTGCACAAAGTCCAAATAAGTACCCAAAGAAGCTACTCAGGGACACTATGTGGTTTGGGGTCTGCTCAGTCCGTCGCCTCATCAGTCTATGTTTCAGTAATGCCGTTTAGTGTTTCTTTCTAAAGAGGCTCTACCTGTCTTCTCTGCCTGTCTGGCTTGATTCCCTGCCTACTAAGGCTTTGGAGCCATTTCTTGTGGTCCAGCCTATCTTTCAGGACCTCCAGTGTCACTTCACCACAGTTTCCTTGTTTTTCACTGCACTGTTTTGTACTCATTGATTATGGCTTTTAACTTGTCCTGTGCTTCTCCTCTTCCTCTTTCCCTCTTCCCCTCCACTTCTTTCCATCATCTTTCCTCTACTTCATCCCTCCATTCTTCCTTCTTCCAGACACTCTTCTTCCATTCTTCCTCTTTGCCCATCTGCTCACTGATGTCTTTTAGAGCAGTGCTTTCTCAGATACCTTGACGTTTGAACAGGGTTTTCACTGTCCGATACCCCTCAGGCCTGCAGGCAGATAATGTGAAGAAAGACAGTAAGGGCAGGCACAACACAGTGATGTGACAGGCTGCCTAAAGCCTAGCGAACAGGCGACAGACTGATGAGTGTGGTCTAGTTGGTCACTGCCACACTCCAGTGTGGGTCAGTGGGGCTGAGAGCCTCCTGTTGTCCAGAGAAAGCAGAAATGGTTTTTTGTTTGCTTGTTTTTAAAAAAATATTGGCAACTAGCTCATTGAAAACCAAACCAAACCACTGCAAACCAAACATAACGTGTCTTTGAGCTGGAGTGGGTCCATGGCTCTCCATTTGTGAGCCCTGCTCTGGGGTGATTCCCTGGTGGGGCGGGGGTGCTGTGGAACAGGGTGTACTGTATTAAAGAGCTATTGCCACAAATTAGAATTACATCAGAGTCATATGTGCTCAGAGCATCATCACAGATCAAAGGGATCTCTGTAATTTTAATAAGAAAATGTAGAGAATTATTAACCTGTCCTTAGTGTGGAAGCATAGGCAGTTGCATTCCTGTGCTAATTGTTCCCTGCAAGCATCCCTGGAAGGAGCTCAGACGTAGAGCTGTGAATGCTTCTGACACTTCTGATATGATTTCTTCCAGGCTTTTCTTCTAGGGATACCAGCATTCCAATCTTAAAAGGATGAATCCCTTTTCTTAACTTGATGATTAGCTTTTATTGGCAAATCACCAAAAATCTACTCGGTGTTTTTTCTGTTTACCAGTGGTGTAATGGTCCAATGTCATCCATAAGCAGCCTCAGGATATCATGTATAAAGTCCTGTGGAGGAGCTCTTTGTACTGTGTGAGGTAGGATTGTTCGGCAGGCTGGGTCACTTCAACATCTGACAGAGTGAGAAGGTGAGGTTGGAAACCAAAGAGTAGCAAGAAAGCAACGTTTAAGAAAACTGCTCTCGCTTTTCAATCAAAGGCAGGACTCCTTTTTGTTTTTCAAGACAGGGTTTCTCTGTAACCCTGGCAGTCCTGAACTCGCTTTTGTAGACCAGGTTGGCCTCGAACTCACAGAGATTCACCTGCCTCTGCCTCCAAAAGCGTTGAGACTAAAGGCCTGTGCTACCATGTCAGGCTCAAGGGCAAGACACTTGCATATGGTCTGTGCTTTTTAATATCTTAGATCCAGGAGATGGAGAGCCATAGGCCTGTTAGGAGAAGGTAAGGCTTTATTCCATTTTTTTTGTCTCTTATAGCATCCAGTGTCTGCCTAGGTTCAGTCATCAAAAATCACACAGGTAAGTTCTGGCTCATTTGGAGACTTGACTTAATTTTATTCCCATTTCTCAAACAGAAAGTCTTTTAGCTTTGGGCTTTCATGGTATGTATATTGTGTACCATTTGTGCAAAGAAACGCGCCGATATCTGAGAACACCTCAGTTTCGGAAGGGATTAAGCTGTGATAAAGGCAGTTAGGTTGAAATAATGGAGAGAGCTTATCCATCATTTTGACCAAAATATTCTGGAATGAAATTATTACAATCCAAGGGGAATTTTGTCTGTTTGGTATCTTAGGAAACATATCACTCCTAGCACTACACTACACTTTTTTTACATTGAATGTTGAGCTTATGTGTGTTTATTTCAGAGGTGATACTTGGTATGTGTAGCAATTTGTGACTGGATTTAGGAACCTGCTGTACTTAGACAATGGACAAATGGATCAAGCTTTGCTCCTTTACTTGTCCCTATAGGAAGTTTCCAAATGGGCTGCCATTTTATTGTGTGTTTCTCAGGTTGGGGCTCTGGCCCCATTTCGCTGCAGTGAGGTAGATTGGAGTTCATTGGTGTCAGCCCAGTTGGTGCCCAGCAGGAAGCTCTGCAGCAGGTATCCCTACAACTGTCTTTTCTGGTGCAGTTAGTGGTAAGCCGGAAGCCTGGATGTTAGCTTTCAGTAAAGTGATTTATATGTGAAGAGAAGCCCTCAGGGTGTCGAGTGTCGTGCTTGATAACTGCTTCATATAGTTCTATAATGTGTATTAGTGTCATGATGGTAGAATTCAAAACTGTAGGATGTAGCGTTTCATATTTAGTAATTGTCTGTTATTTGCTGTTTATAGAAAAACCCCTAAACCAACTAACCAACCAACCAAAAACCAACCAACCAAAGAGCTTATATTCTAAATAGCCCTTGAACTAATTCTCGTGATTTCTCAAGAGCTTGGCGAACATCACATGGCCTTCTGGTTTGGTTCAGTCAGTATCTTTATATGTAATTCCAATCTTGATTTCCCTGTATCGTTTTCAGTTCCTCTGTAGGTACCTGCATCGTGTGCGTTACTTGTGGGTTTTGTGGTTGTTGTTTTGCTTTGGTTTTTGTAGTCTTGGTGAACAAGGCTTCTTTCCAGTTATATATCTAAACCTGCAATTAAACATGATGCAAATATTGAGCCAGCTTTATAAATGTTGAATTTTCTGATTTTACCTCTTTTTGCCACTGGTTTTCTAGAAATGAAGCCCTTAGTGTCTCCCAAATATCATATCAAGAGAGGGAGGGAAGGACAGACATTTCTGAGTATGTAGGCGTCTCTGTGGCTGTCAGGTTATAAACTCTCTAGTATAGTTTTCTTTGTGTGCCTTTTCATTTTGACTCTGTCATCTCCATTTCCTCCCTCGAATGTAGTTGAAATTTTCATCTGCTATAAGATGGACTGCGTGATTGTGGTGGTGCCATGGAAAGCAGTGAACTTAAGACTGAGAGGGACCTGGACTCAAGGTCAGTCCCTGCCAGCACCTGGCTGCTGGAGCTCAGGGAGATTCCTGAAGCCTCTGGGACGAATGTGTACGTGTGTGGAATTCTTGTGAGAAAGAAAGTATAAACCACTGGAGAATGTTTAAACTAGTGTCTCCTCAGGGTTTACCCTCAGAAGGCCTAGTTTCCTTCAGAGTTCTGACTCTTCTAGATCTGATATTACTTTAATATTCATCAACCCATAGTTATATTTTCTATATATGTCATCTTCCACAAATGTTTTATATTTTCTTCTCTTTTCAGACATTAGCGAAGATTCTAAATAATGTTTCATCCATGTCTTGATTTGCTGCCATTTATGGGATACTCTAGTTACATTTTTAACACTTTAAAACTTTTGCCATATATTGTATTTATTATATTATGTCAATAACTCCCAGAATGGAAATAAAATTTAGAATAAATATCGTATTAAATTTTCTCCAATGCTTCTGTAAAATCCAAAGACTAATATTAAAACCTTCCTATATCTGCTGTACTCCTTGCCATCTTTTAAAAAAAATGATACATAGTTTTTTTCTTAAGAGTCAAACTTGTAGAGCATATTTAAAATCAGTAAGGCAGGCAGGCCAGGCGTGGTGTCACATGCTTTTAATCCCAGCACTCGGGAGGCAGAGGCAGGCAGATCTCTGTGAGTTTGAGGCCTACCTGGTCTACAAAGTGAGGCCAGGACAGTCAGGGCTACACAGAGAGACCCTGTCTCAGGGGTGGCGTGGGGGCGGGGGAGAGTAATCAAATAAATAAAGCAGTCTCCATTTTGTCATGCTTTGTGAGCCAATTAAACTCCAAGTACATGTGCATCATTCACATTTGTCTGTTGTTTTCTAGGCATCTGAGTCAGCCTTACTGGGCAGCAGTTCCCCAGAGTGCACAATTTTGAAGATGGGCACCTCTCTTATTTTTTCTGTTTTCTAGTGCTTCAAGGGTTTTCAGATATAACTGCAAGTGATTGGGCTGTTTGTTGTGGTGGGTTTTCCCCCTCCTCCTCATCTTCTTCCTCCTCCTCCTTCCTCCCTCTCCTCCTCCTCTTCTTTGTCTTCCTCCTCCTTGTGTTGCTCTTTCTCCTTGTTTTCCTCTTCCTCCTTTTCCTCTTCCTCCTCCTTCCTCCCCTCCTCTTCCTCCTTGTCTTCCTCTTCCTTCTCCTCCTTTCTCCTCCTCCTTTTCCTCCTTCTTTCTTGCTTTAAAGCCCTTAAAAGCAAGACACATTCTATCAGACCTGCTATTTTATATCAGTCCAGATTTTAGGTAGCTCATCTGATTTCCTTGTAACACAAGCCTGCTTAACTTTTATTGTATTTTTGTCTTACTTTCAAAGTTGCTTGTAAGAACCATTACATCTTTTAGAAGCCATCTTTTGGTTTAGTCTACCCATATTTAATAATAATGTGACTTTTTTTATTTCTTCTGTTTGAAGAAGAAATTCATTTTACTTTTACTTTTTCATTTTACTTTTTCAACATTTATCTCTATGTTCTCTGTAGCCAGTCATAGCACATGTTAGTTCAACTGTTCTAGCGTCCTTTGTCTTTATTGTGGCGTTCCAAACTTTGTATATGAAACTGCAGGTTCTTGTTATTTACATTTGCCCCTTGTGTCATATTTTCTGCCCCTCAATTATGTAATTCACCTTTTTTCTGAGTCTCTATTTTGTCAGGTTTCTGCCGGCCTTTGCTAGGCTGAGAGAGAAATTTTGGAATCAGTATGTGCTTCTTACTGTTTGAGTTGGGGCCTGAGTTCCTTTGTCTGGGGGCCATTTTGCATTCTCATTTGGTTCCTCCTTAAACAATAATGCAGAGATATGAGAACATTTCTTCTCTGAGTAGATTCTAAATCCAAAGTTGTGTTTCTGATCATTTAAGAGCTTGGTGCATGATTAATGGCAGACTGCTTACCTAGGTGCTAAGTTGGCAGTTTAAGATTCATCTGGGTACCTTGTCACCTCCCAGAGGTGGTGACCTCTCTGTTCAGTTTTGGGTAGTCAGTCGGCCTGTTAGAGTATGTAATTTACCATATCTACCTCACAGTGTAGCAGAAGGGCTGTGGGTTAAAATCACAGCATGGATGGTTTTCCTTAAAGGGTTGTTGTTGTTGTTGTTGTCATTTTTAAATAGGATGAACCTACAGCCTTTTGCATGCTAGACAAGCACTTTACCAACTGTGTCCCCAGCTTTGCCTTGATTTGATATTTGTGATACGTTTACAGATCACTCTGGTTCCCCTACCCCCGTGTGTGTCTGTGTCTCTCTCTCTCTCTCTCTCTCTCTCTCTCTCTCTCTCTCTCTCTCT
>OU015742.1:178782090-178814992 GCA_907169655.1 Acomys percivali
TCTCTCTCTCTCTCTCTCTCTCTCTCTCTCTCTCTCTCTCTCTCTCTCTGTTTCTGTCTCTGCCTCTGTCTCTATGGTAAGAAAAGAACCATGGGTACACAGAAGTGAAGGAAGCAGCTCTTGAAAGTGATTGCAGAGAAACTTAAAGAGCTTTAGGCTATTAATTCATTGTTTAACAGGAGCACCATTAATTAGTGCTGAGAAAGACTCTATCTCAACATTTAGGGCCCACCATGCTAAAAAAAGAAGCAACGTCGGAAGTGGTCACTAACATTGTTTAGTACTGACTTATCCTATGTTCCTAGACAGTGATGCATTCCGGGAATCAGCAGCCTGCATCACTTTAGCAACCTAATGCAGGTTTAGTTCATCAGTGCCTTTACATAGCAGTCTGTCTAGTCTATACATCTGATGGACATCTTCATTTGCATGCTGGCATTTGAGTGTCATTTTATTATTTGAGGTGACTTTTAAGTACCCTGAGCAGCAAGGTGTGGTGACACGCATATAGTGTCAGTGCTTGGAAGGCTGAGGCAGGAGGAGGATCAATCTAGTTCAGGCTAGTCTGAGATACTCTCTCAGGAAAACCAAGGCCTGGGCATGTACTCAGTAGTAGAGAAGTGGCACACCAAGGCCGTGGTTCTGCCCGCTGACTGCCCCCGCGTTGAGTAGACACAGCCTTAGACAGCACCAGACAAGACAGCTCCGTGCTTTTGCAGTTCTCATTGCCAGCAGCTTTGTGTGCCCTTGCCAGTGGAGCGATGCCTGCATGGGCGAGCTAGGTGAGCTTGCTGGCTGGCCTGTTTTCTCAGACACCAAGTAGTGTGGGGACACAGAGAAACGTCCTCAAGCCACTTGTTTACTTTTTCAGTTCCTCTTTACCAAATAATCATCACACTTTAAAGACTTACAAAACTGACATGTTCTTATTTGAATCACACTTTTACATGTTGATAGCATAACTAGCACATACTACTATTCAATTTATTCCCAAAGACTGAAGGGAATTAAAATGCTTTCTAGAATTCTTCTGTAGTTTTAAATTCTGAATATATGGGCTGTATGCTAGCACAACCACTCACTTGTTTAACAGATATATATGGATTTACTTCTAGATGTTGAAGATACCACAGTATATGCTAGACAAATAAATGTTGATTTAATAATTTTTTCATTATATAGGTATCATGGAGTTTTGCCTATGATAAAGTCTAGTTTTATAATTCTTGTGCTTCTTTTGCAGATGAGTGTATAATTAGTTTCCTTATGTTCAAAGGGAACGCCGTACTACTGTACCACCACGTGACTTTAAGAGAAGTTTTATTTCTTACAGTTCTAGTCTCTGGGATCTTGAAGACCCAAGATTACAGTTCAGGCGGTGGTAGTGCACACCTTTAATCCCAGCCCTGACAGGCAGAGGCAGGGGCAGGGGCAGGGGCAGGGGCGTGGGGAGGCAGGGAGGTGGAGAGGCAGAGGAGAGGCAGAGAGGCAGAGGCAGGGGCAGGCTGATCTCTGTGAGTCAAGGCCAGCCTGGTCTATAGAGCCAGGTTCCAAGACAGCCAGTGCTACACAAAGAAACCTGTGTTGAAAACTAAAACAAACCAACAAACCCAAGATTCCAGCAAGGTAGAGTTCCTTTTCAGGCCTAACCTTGCAGGTGGCTGGCCTCTCATTACCTACTCAAAGTGTATCTATTTATACACATTGGCTCTCTGGCACTAATCCTATTAGACTAAGGCACCACACATATGACTTCATCTAACTCTAAGTGCCTCTGAAAGGCCCCCTTTCCAAATACCATCAGTTGGGTCCTCATTTTGGAGACCCACTAACAGCCATGGTGCAAGTACTGGTTGCTCACAGTTGGCCTGCCTCTTGATGGAAGTTTCTTCCGGGTATCTAGAAAGATAATTGTGCCTATAGTTTTTCAATTATTTCTTCCTTTTCCTCCGTGGCATTTCATCTGTCATTTTGTGACAGTCCTTTCATCTGTATTTTCACACTTCAGGCTTTTTGAATTCCAGCACTTGCTGCTTTCCTGCTGTGTATCCTCAGAATCACAGAGTGTGGTCCTCAGAATCCCTGAGAGTGTGGTCCTCAGGCTTCTGCTGCTCTGTGATGACCATGGCCTCAGGACTGCCTCCCTAGAGCACAGGGCAGTCAGCCCTCATCCAGCCCTGATGCCAGCAGCCACAGTGCTGCCTCAGTGGGAGCACTTCCGCCAGTGCTGCGTCTTAAATTCACTGATGATTCTGCTCTCAGTATTTCCTTTCAGTTTCTAAGAAATTCCACAACACCCAGCTTTTTCTTGTGTGGCATGAATACAAAATGTATTCCTTGCTTTCTTGTCTCAAGTCTCCCACTTCCTCTCCCAGTGCTGAAGAGAATGTAATTACTTACTGGAATAAATATACATTCTCCTTTCTGTGGAGCTGCTTTTGTTTTTTCCCCTGCCCTGAAAATACTGAATATACCTTAAAACCAAGACTAAGTCTGCAATTCAGGAGACTCAGCCTCTCTCTTGTTCCTGCTTGTGTCTGGTCTTTAAGCAGTTTTCTACTGTTTCTTCTCTTGACTTGAATTCACTAGCCTTTCTCTGTTTCCTGGGGTTTTGGGTTAAATGGGCTGTAGACTGGAGCATCTGCAGGTTTGCGCTGTACTGATGCTGAGAGAGTGGGCGTGGGAACTGTCATGGAGTTGCTCTCTCAGCTCTGCTTTGCTGTCCCTCCTCCTAGCGTTCCCGTCCACTCTCTGCCAGTGATGCAGAAATGAGAAACCTCGTGGCCTCAGCCCGGGAGAAGGTACCTGGAAAGTTAGGCGGTTCCGTGCTTGGTCTGTCAATGGAGGAGGTAAAGATGATTTTATTTCAGGCCTTTGTGGGTTAACAAAGGGCTCAGTACAAATTAGTGAGTGATTCATAATACTCATGATAAATTCATGTCTTGCTCTGACTGGACAAAGACCTAATAGGAGACATTTCTCCTCAGAAGCATCCTAAGTTATTAATTCTTCCACACAAGCTTTTGTCGTTTTCTTTGTTTGTAACCTTGCCTTTGACTTATAGCCATGCAGATTTTAGGTTTCAAAGGAGGTACTCCTACCTTACTCTGTTCTCTCTTCCTCCACTTAGATCAAAGTTTTACGGAGGGTAAAGGAGGAGAATGATCGGAGAGGAGGATTTATTCGCATATTTCCTACATCCGAGACATGGGAAATATATGGGTGAGGTGACTACCTTTTTTTTTTCTAAAGTTATACCTCAGGTTTATAGAGTTAGCTTGATTGTCATTGCTTCCAACGTGGTGCCGCCTTTCTTACTTTATTTAAAGTAATAATTAATCCGCAAACCAGGCATAATTTTAAATTCCAGACTCAGGAAGTGGAGGCAGGAGGTTTACCCTTTGCTGCCTAGTGAGTCTGAGGCCTCCCGGGCTCCTTGAGACTCAGACTGCAAAGAGAGGGGAAGAAGACAAATCACTAGTAGTAACAAATCCCAGAGCCCGCCCATCAGTGGCCTGTGTATTGAGGCTCCGTCCCCATTTTTAATTCCGTTTCCCTCCTAACCATTCATCTGTCCTTAATTTTGTTTTCTTTCTTTTTGTTGTATTTTAGATTCAGGGTTCCTCTGTGTATGTAGCCATGGCTACCCAGAAACTTGCTCTATAGAACAAGCTGTCCTCAAACTCACAGAGATCCACCTGCCTCTGCCGAGCGCTGAGATTAAAGGGATGCGCCACCACACCCAGCTTTATTTTTATATTTTTTCATCATCTCGATTTGAAAACTTGTTTATCCTCACTGTATGTGCCTAAATAATGCATTGTTCATTCCTGCTAAGCGCTCAGATCTAATTTCTAGACAGTAAATACAATGCCTGTATTTGAAGTGTGCACTTTGATGGTGAGTTTTGGCAAGTTAAACACCAATTTAACTACTCCACACCCATTACATATGAGACTTCCATATGTCTTTTATGACCCATGACAGTCACCCTTCACTGTAATCCCAGGCCTCAGGTATCAGCAGAGCAGCATTCTGTCACTCTGTGTTTTCCAGGAGCATTTATACATGTGCAGTCACATAGTAGGTAATCTCCACACTTGGCTTTTTTTTTTTAAAGAGTATTTTTGAGTTTCATGTGTGTTGCCATATGAAGCAGCAGTCCATTTTCATTCCTGTGTAATGTTTGATTGTGAGACTATATCACAGTTTTTTTTATCCATTCTCCTACTGTGGACCAGGTGTGTCAATGTTTGGCTGTTTTGAAGAAAACCCCTAGAGTGTCCATGGGTTGTTCCTTTGTTGAAGGTGTTTAGACGTTTTTGTTTTTGTTTTTGTTTTTGTTTTTCTCTGATTTTTTTTTCTTGAGTTTTTTGTAATTGTTTGAGATCCAACATTAGCGAAGACACTAATGTGAAGAAGTGAAGAAGCCAGGTCCTGGACTCTGCTTCTTCTTTCTCAAACTGAAGACTTTATTACTAATTGAAACTCTTCCTGTTTTATTCATCTGTTTGGATTTTTATTTGTTCATAATTAAATCCTAATATGTTCCATGTGCATAGGCGCTTAGTCATTTCTTCTAGATCATTAAGTTTGTTGGCATGTAATTGTTCATAGTAGTTTCTTATGATCCTTAGAAGTAAAAAAAAAAAAATGTGTTTGTGTATCTCTCTGTGGGTATGTGCATGTGAATGTCCATGCCTGTAGAGGCCAAAGGGGGGCTGTCTGTCTCCTATAGCTAGAGTTACAGGTGACTGCAGGTTGCCTGATGTGGGAGTTAGGGACCAAGCTGGGGTTGTGTGGAAGAACAGTAAGTGCTCTTAACTGTTGGGCCATTTCTCTAGCTCCAGAATTCCCCAATATAATGTCTCCCTTTTTATCCTCTTTTTTTCTTTTTAAGTCTTACTTTGTTTTGTTTTTACATTACTCTACATAAAGGTTTATTGATACTATCTTTTAAAAAATCATCTTGGGGCTAAAGAAATTGCTCTGCGGTTAAGAGCACTTGTTGCTCTTACAGAGGAGCCAGGTTCAGTTCCCAGTGCCCACATGATGGTTCACAGCTATCCGTAGCTTCAGTCCTGCGGGACCCAGTGCCCTCTTTTGACCTCAGTGGGCACTCCACATGTGTGTGGTGGGCATACATACATGTAGGCAAAACACACGTAAAATAAAAGGAATATATTGATAAAAATAAAAAAACCACTTATACTCATTGGGAAGAGGAAGGGCTTCAGAGGGGAAGGCTGGAGGGTAAGAGGGAAAGGAGTGTGGATGTAATCACAGTGTGCTGTGCACATGCGTGAAGCTGTTACAGAGGAAAGACAAGTTAAGCCCAAGCTAAAAGACAATACACGAAATACTGTATGATTTTGCTATGGGGTCTTCATAACCATACTACTTTTCCATCCATCTTGTATTATTGTTGGTAGGCATTTTGCTGTAAGTCCCACCTTGTTATTTTTTCTGGAAGACTCAGTTATTATATAAGGAAATTTAAGTCTTCATTTATACATAAATTGCCATTTTCCATATCCATCCATCAGGGTTTGCATCTGAAGAACTTCTTTCAGGATTTAATGAATCCCCACACAGTTCTGATGGCAACAACTTGTCCATTTCTGCTATTCTGGTTCTCTACAGATGTTTTTGTTTGAAAGATTTATTTGATAAGTAGTAGAATTCTATTTTTTTGGTTTTGGTTTTGGTTTTGGCCTTGAACTCACAGAGATCTGCCTGCTTCTGCCTCCCTGAGTGATGGGATTACAGGCGTGCACCACTGCACCTGGCTTTAGATTGACACTCTTCTCCAGTACTTACAAAACAAATCTTTCCATTGTCTCCTGGTGTGGCTGCCTACCCACCCTCACTCTCTCCCTCCCTCCCTCCTTCCCTCCCTTCCTCCCTCCCTCCCTCCCTCCCTCCCTTCCTTCCTTTCCACCTTTCTTTCTTTCGTTTTGAGACAGAGTTTCTCTGTGTAGCCCTGGCTATCCTGGAACTTGCATTATAGACCAGGTTGGTCTCAGACTCAGAGAGCTACTGCCTCTGCCTCCGGAGTGCTGAGGTTACAGGCGTGTGCCACCACACTCTGCTTGTGATTATTCTTTTGAGCACAGAGCTATCTTCTCCTTCAGCTTGCTTCTGAGGGTGTGGGTATAGGTTTGTGTAAGTGTGCATGTGGGTGTGTTTCCACACTTTTTATTAATTTTTATTTTTTTACATATACTTTTATATTATTACACATATATACAATAAAAACAATAGCAGAAGAACCATGACAAAAATCAGGAATTATATAAATGTTACATTCTTAGTGTTTTGGCTATTTGTATTTGGCAACCTAGAAGAAAACATCTTTCCTGTCTTGGTGCATCTAAAATTCTGAATGTAAATCAATATCTATCATATCTTATCATTACTAACTTAAAACTATTTAGACCTAAAGACGTCTTAACTCCAAAACAACTAAGCTTAATTGTTAAACTAACCTATCTAGTCTTCAACCCCATTAGAGACTTGAGAAGGAATAAAATTGATTACCTGAGTATACAGGGAGTGTAGGTTAGTAGCTTCCCAAATGAGAAGATGACAGAGACAGTTTGCTACCTAAGCAGTCACCCAAAACTCTATAACATAGGAGCATCATCTTCAGCCTTCTGGCACAATATATCTGGCAGACATATTTGTGAGACAGGAACTATTGAGGACTTGTTTACCCTGTCTTGGCAGAGTTTGGTTGTCCACTCTGCCTGCATCCAAGCTTGCCCTTTTTTAGGGAGAATTCTGTCTGTTGTAGAAACAAGGACATTTTTGCCCAGTGGCTTATTTGCCATATTTGAAGTCATCTCCATAAAGAGGTTCTTTGATGCTCACCATCCTCTTTTAGGTAGGCTGGGTGTTGCCAGGCATTAACCTGTCTCATTGTCAGTGAATCTTTAAAATAATAAAAACCTTTTTAAATGCCATCTTCTGTAGGTCTCTGAGGTTTTTGAAGACCTTATCTAACTATTTTACCTTATCTTTCTATAGAATCATATCTATCTGTTATACCTAAGATGTATATCCTTGTGATAAAAATAGACTAGTAATTGATATGACCGTGAGTTGATCAATGAACACTTAATTTATGTAACTTACTATTCCTAAACAGCCTGTAATAGCACTTTTAAAGTATTGGAGGTAAACCTTGTATTATAATTGAGTTATATGGTACAATACCACATATTAGAGTAGAAATATAATGTGTGAAGAATAATCTTTTACATTTGAATTCTATACCACTGTATCTAAAATTAAACTTATTTTTGCTTCTATATACAAAATTCCATACTAGTGAATTAAAAATAACCTTGTGAGTGACAATTAAAGCATTAAGATGAAGTGTAGATTCAATAATCTACTTTTTGTTCTATCTTCCTTATGTATTTCTATATTACTCTTTCTTTCTTTTCAACCCCTATCTCCAAACCTAAGCATGGAAGATAAAGGAAAAGAGAGACATCCCTGAGTCCAACTTTGTTTTCTCTTTAAATAAGACCAATAATAACTTATAACCAACTCTCATTGAAAATAACCCTCTACAGCCCAAGAAAGCAACCAGAAACCTACCCGACCTTCCTTAAAGGAAATGGGGTATCATTCTCTTAAGGTTTCTTCCAGCTGATTTGGGACAAATAATACCTTTGTAAGGGCCCAACTAATATTGGGGAAATGATTAAACAAGCTAGGAATAGCATTTGTGGTCTAGTTGCTAAATGTTGAGAAATCCCAAGCTTACTTGTAGTCCTGTGTGGGATAGTCTGAAATGCTGGACCAATTGGGCTTGGAAGCTTTCTTAGAAGGTGTCCTGGGAGCTGTCCTGTTCTGATGAGGAACGGCAACTGAAATAACTTGGTGCTGGAACATGAAGGATACAGGGTGTCAGTGTCCAGCATGCTGAGAGTAATGAATCCTGTCAGGTCTGATCCAGCGTCAGTGTCAGGTTCTTTTGTTCTGAAAACATACGCTGGTTCTCTGCTCTTTGTATGAGCAGGTGTTTCCACACGTCTATACTAGCATGCAGAGGCCAGAGACCAGTGCAAGCTATCTTTCTTGATAGCTCTCCACCTTATTTTATCAGTATATTATGGGCAGGAGCTATGGTTGTGTGTATGCCAATATTTGTATGGATGTTGAAGGATGACTTGCAGGAATTGGTTTTTTTCCTTCTACCATGTGGTTCCTAGAGTAGACCTCAAGTCCACCAAGTGTGATAAGCCTTAACCTGCTGACCCATCTCTCTGGCCTGTTTGTTTGCATTTGAGACAGGAGCTCTTCGGATGGGCCAGGCTGCCTGGACAGTGAGCTCTGGGTGTTCACCATTGCACAAGCCTTTTTTCCGTGAGTGGTGGGGGTCCACACCCATGTTCCCATGTTTACACCACAGGCGCTTTACCACCTGAGCCACCTCTACAACCTCAAGATTGTTTTAATGGCTGTTCTGTCTTTTAAGGACATTTTTCATTTTGTCTGCAGCATCCTAACTTCTATTAATTCTAGTGAACATTTTATTTCCAGTATTGATTTATTTTGTATGTAGAATTTCTATTGGTATTTTTTTCCATCTTGATTCCCTCTTTTTCATTTCCTGTAGATACTTACGCATGCATTGTAATAATTTTAGTAAATATTCTTTCTAAGAAACTCATATCTGGCATTTCCGAGTCCATTGACTGGCATTTCTTCGGTTTATGGCAGTGGTTCTCAACTTTCCTAACCCTGAGACCTTCATGTTGTGGTGACCCCAAACAATAAAACTATTTTCATTGTTACTTCATAACTGTAATTTTGCTACTGTTGTGAATTGTAATATAAATATCTGATATGCAGGCTATCCGATATGGGACCCCTATGAAAGCAGTCATGACCCACCATTTGAGAACCACTGTTTTTTGGATACACTACTCATATTTATATGTACAGTAAATTTTGACTAGACACTGTATGTGTACACTGAATTTTCATTGTTTTGATTTCCTGGCTCTCTTTAAACCCTGCTAAAGTTTCTATTTGACATAGTTTTATCAGGCTGCCTTCTGTACGTTGTTATGACAAAGTTAGGGTTCTTTAATATAAGCCCAGCATATGTCTACCTCAAAAGACACGTTTAGGTGTCTGTGAAGTGACCCAGCTGTCGAGAAGATTTCTGTGTCCTGGCAGCTGGCACTCAATTGACAGCCCCAGTGGACTGTGGGAAGTGCTTGAGTTACATTTAGTCTTGTTCTTTATTCTGACTGTTGCTTTTTGCTTAGCCCAGAGAACTTTTACCCTCTGCCTGAGCAGATTGCTATGTTCCCCAAAACTCGAGGGACGTCTTATCATTATCATGCATAGCCTGTGCCTTTTCAGTATATTGCTCTGAAAATTCTAGATGGTTTTTATATCTTTAATCTAGTCTTTTCATCTTAGAGAACTTGAATCCCCCTGCATGCTCTAGAAATCACCTGTAGGAAGAAAGGCAGAGAAATTATAAGACTTAATTCTGTTGTTTCGCACTAATAGTAATTGCCCCCTACCGCCATTTGTTCAGTGTCTGAAAACAGTTATTTCTGTATCTTGTACACTTTTCTGGCTGTGCTAGGAGAGCAAGGCCTGTAGCAGTTATCCTTTCGTGTGTAGAAGAACTGTTTCATTGCATTTGAACATTTTCCAGACAGAAAATGTGTGCGCCTTGTAATCCTGCTCTTTTCCTTAAGCAGCGCATTACTAAGATTCATGTAGCTACAGTTCATTCCTTTTTAATACCCCTTTCCCTTTAAACTCTGTGTTGAAACTCATATTAATTTCACATTCTTCTGTTGGTGGACATTGGCCTTCCTTCTGGTCTGTAACTGTCAAGGATAGCTGTGCTGTTGGCATTCTTGAATGTGTCTCCTGGGTGTGTATCTAGGAATGAATTGCATCAGGCAGCTTTTCTGGAAGAGGTGTTCTCAGAGACAGCATGTGACACGTCTCTTGGGAAGAGCAGAGCAGGTCAGACAAGGAAATCAGTCTACGCAGAGTGCGCCTATCAAGGAAGGCTTTGTGCAGCGGGGTGGGCTTGAGCAGCCATTGTCCTGAGAAGGTTTCTATTTAGAGGCAAATGATACATCAGAGATGTGGCATGAGAAAACTCTGAAGAGACCCTGGTCTTGCAGAGTCAGCATTCAACAGTTGTGTTGAAAGCATATGAATGAATTAGTGACACAGATTTTCCAGTTTCTGACCGCCCCACCCCACCCCTGCCTCCAAGAGTAAACTAGTAAACTGCATGGAAACACTGGATGCTCCCACTTTGGGGACATTTGGATGAAAATTTCCCACTTACGTCCTTTATGCTGTTCCCTCCAGTTTCTGTTGTTGTCTCATCTGTTCATATGATTTCTTGGTTGTTGTGGTTGTTTTGGTTTTTCAAGACAGGGTTTCTCTGTGTAGTCTTGGCTGTCCTGGACTCCGTAGACCTGGCCTCGAACTCGCAGAGATCAGCCTGCCTCTGCCTCCCCAAGTGCTGGATTAAAGGCGTGCGCCACTGCACCTGGCATTGTTGTTGTTGTTTTAACCTTTCATTTTGATATTTTGAATGTAGTATATCACCCCTTATTAATCTAAAAGGAAGTTCTGTCTTTCTGTTTTCTATGTTAGGTCCTCTTTATTTTTTGTTTTATTCTACTTATTCTACTTGTTTATCATTTTAATACGAACATCTATCTCTTCAATTGGCACTTTAGAAAAAGCGTGTAAGCATTCTGTCCATTTTGTAATTGGTTTGTGGTTTTAGTTCTACATTTTTTCTCTTGAACTAAACTTAAGAAATAATTTGATCTCTTTCTTTGTCCTTCAGGTCCTACCTTGAACACAAAACCTCCATGAACTATATGCTGGCGACACGCCTATTCCAGGACAGGTAAGAATTTGCCAGCTTAAACATTTAGAACTAGAGAGCAAGCATAAGAGAGAAATGTATGTGAAAGATGGGGCAGCGGCTTCATCCAAGCCTCCGCGCAGGGCCTGTGAGAGGAAGGCCTTTGAGAAATCCCAGTAGAAGGGCCCGTTTTCCAGCAGGTGTTAACAGCTCTCAGCATTTGTAATATTTGTGGAAGCCAAAAATTAAGTCATAAAAATCTTTTGAGCACTCTTACCAGATGCCCTATGTTTTCTTCTTTTTTTCTTTTTAAAGAGCCTTACTCAGCACCTTTTTGCATACTGTTTTTTTTTTTTTCTTTTTTTCATTTCAAAACTCCTTTCCTTTTCCTCTCCTCTCCTTTTGTTTTTCCTCCTCCCTCCTCCTCTCTTCCCTTATTTAGCAAAGGTTTACTTTGGCTCACAGTTTGAGAGGGCAGTTCTTCCTGTCAGGGACCCACAGAGGCAGGAGCATGGTGCATCTGCACTCAAGAAACAGAGATGAATGCTCTGGGCACAGTTTTCAATGGTGTAATCATCTGGTTTTCAAAACAAAAGTTACCAGATCAGAAAACATGGAGGGTCCATAAATGGCAGAGCAAACTCACAGGCACAGATGGCAGCTTGTAAGCTCAGTGCCAGGAAGTTGGGAAACGGAGTTACCAGACATGGGAATCCAGATGGCCCAACCACCAGGTCCAGCTTACCCTCATTGACGCTTGTAGCCTGTGTAGTATAGCCACATTGCACAACAGTTCACTAATTGATTATTTTAATGAAAGACTTTGGTTATTTAAGATTGTCTTATTTTCTGAGGGAGTCTTAAAATAGATAACAATATTTCAGCCATTTCTTACAGTTTCTTGGTTATTATAGGAGATTACATTTGTATGTTTCATCTGTTTATTTGTGGTAAATAGTGTTGAATAACCACACACATAGCTTTTGATGGTCCTCCGATTTGCTTGGAAGACAGCCCCAGATCTTTGCATATGAACTGGAATGTGGACGGAGGACCTTGCCAAGGTCTCTTTATCTGTGCAGGGCAGAGCCTTCAGCAAGATGTGTCCTGCTTTGTCAGTCTTCTGTGCTCTGGCTTTATACCACACACCCCAGTCATTTAAATCTTTCAGTGGAAATAGTTTCCCTTCTCCCTCTGTCTCTTTGTGGAATTTTTATTGATTCATTTTGTCTTTATTCTCTTATTTCCCTTTTTATTATTTTTATCTCATTTCTTAGCTTTACATCCAGTGAGCTGTATCTGTAACATTCACTATAGTTGTGACAGGAAGAAAGTATAGGTTCTTTTGAAAATGAGAATTATAATAAGCCATTATTATGCTGGGCCTGGTGCCTCATCCCTTTAGTCTTAGCACTCTGAACGGAGAGGCAGGCGGATCTCGGTGCGTTTGAGGCCAGCCTGCTTTCTAGGTGAGATGGGGGTACATAGTAAGACCTTGTCTTTAAAACAACAACAACAAAATTCATTATTGTGCATTTTCCTAAATTTACATGGATAAAATGCTACATATAATTAGAATATATCATCCGAGTTAGTATATTTCTGTTATTTCTACAGGTTCCAGCTAAGAGCTCTTGTTTATAAACTTCCTGGAATTTTTATTAAGAAGACATAAATGTCCCCGTTTAGCAAAGGAATACCTTTAGGATGTACTCTTAGTACCCTCTTAAAGCCTTGTGTCCACATTTCCATAGTAACCGTAGCCCAATCAGGACACATTTTCTTGCTATTTCATACTTTTGTATCCTTCTAAATGCCTCTTTGCTTGTGATGCCTTCCATCCATCCCTAACTCGCTCTAGCTAAATCTTTCATCCTTCAGTCAGCCTTGCATTCCTGGACTGGACCAAAAGTTCCTGCGTACTGACTTATACTTTCCCCGTTGGTCCTTTGAGCAGGTGCTTTGCTGTGTTCATTTTTGTTGATGTTCAGAACCTACCACTTGGTAGAAAAATATTCTTTGAAAGAAATGAAATTGCGTCCAAACCCTAACATCTTCCACTAAATTTCTCCTCTCAGTCTGAATTGGTGTTCTCCTCACACGTTAAATTGTTATTGTCGATTACAAACTCACTTTTTGTAGGTTGTGCTTGTCCGCCCTCCACTCCTTCTTCCACTCTTCCCGTTACTCATCCAGCCTTGGCAAACAGTGTAGGTTCCTACTGTGTGGCAACAGTTTGAATTCTGGCTGCAAATTAATAACCCAGGGGGCTCTCATAAGTGATATTTATACCTCGTTTCCATCCCTGGTGGAAAGTGAAGGTACCTATTAAAGGCTGCCCAAGTGATCGTACTTAGAAGCCATGATTGCAGATCCTGGAGATGACCATTGCTGGGCTAAGAGTGAGTCACCCTGAGTTTTCTGACACACGCATACTGGGATGTTGGCAGGGATGGGAGGTACAGGAAAAGAAAAAAAACATCCTGGTGAAGATTTAATTCTTTCACTTGAGATTTTTCTGTAAATATTATGTGTACTGCTTTTGCCTTTTAAAAAGCACCACAGTGGACATACTGTGTGTCTCATTAACATGACAGTTTTGAAATGACAAATATCTGATTGAAGAAGTTACCGGAATGAGGGTGGGCTAGGAAGCATGCATAGTAACAAGAGGCTAACAGTGGTGGCCTCATGCTGAACTGTGGATAGGCTCCACTATCTTTGGTGGATACATGAACCTTACAGCGGTGGTAAGATTGTGTTGAACTAAATGCTGGAAGGAGTACAAGTCAGTCTGTGGGACACCCCCACCCCATGTGGTAAGTGTAGAAGTGGAATGACGAGGAAGTATTTTTAAAGGAAAAGCAAAAGCCTGTGTAATAGACACAGTTGACACTTAGCTTGGGAACATCGCCTTTAAAAAAAAAAAAAGGTTTCTTTTCTTTCTTAGTTGTGGAAAGTCTATTTTCAGTGAATAGTCTTTTTGGAACCCCATGAGAGTGAGATGTGATTTCCTATTCTGGAATAGTCCAGTGAAAGTAGAAAGTTCTGTAGTCTAATCTAAGGCCTGGAATCCAGTGTAGACCTTTCAAGCCCTGACCCAACCACCATCACCACCACCACCACCACCACCACCACACACACAGACACACACAGACACACACAGACACACACACACACACACAACAGTGGGAATAATAACTAGCTTCTCCACATTGTCATGGGGATTAATTATAATTTGCTTTATAAGTAGATTGGACAAGTGTTAAGTCATTATTCTCAGTTTTCTATGCAGTCTCTTTGCCTCCTCCCCGTTGTCAAATCGGTCCTCCTATCTCAGGGTAGTGTACTTTTCTCTGAGAATGTTCTGCTCCTCCCAAAGATGCCCAGTCTGCCCGAGATGTCGAGTCTCTAATAATGCATTTTGTGAATGCATTCCTTGTGTGTGTAGACTCTGGAGTGACGGGGTGGGCGGTGTTCTCT
This sequence comes from Acomys percivali, assembly GCA_907169655.1. Taxonomy (NCBI): domain Eukaryota; kingdom Metazoa; phylum Chordata; class Mammalia; order Rodentia; family Muridae; genus Acomys; species Acomys percivali. The sequence continues at coordinate 178,796,453 of OU015742.1, forward strand.
AATCCTGTTGTCCTTTCTACATCTGCAGGGGAAACCCAAGAAGAAGCTTGCTGACAGGAAGAGCACGGTAACTAATTATTCAAACTTGACAAATTCTTTCCATCTGCACAATGTGTAGCCATGCACAGCCCGAACTCCATGCCTTATGTAACTATTTTCAGTTGGACTCATCATGAGCAGCAGCAATCTATGCATGCTTTCTATTGAAAAAGTGTTCTGTGGCCACATATTACAAAATAGGTGTAAGATTTAAGTTACTAAAATTATATGTGCATCATTTTAACTGATAATAATAGGTGAAAGAGACCAGAGTATTAAAGAGATTACCAAGACCATTGCTATGTTATATTCGTGGTTATGTTACGGCTTCGGCATACCAGAGGCTGGACCTCCTGGAAGCCAGCACACAGATAGCTTTCATTTGAGCAGAGCAGAAAATAGCCAGAGGAGAGACCAACCTGCCTTTGCCTCAGTCAAGACTGCAGCTGCCACAGAGACTTCTCAGCCTACACACAGCTGCAGGTTACAGAGAGTTCAAGCGTTTACATGTGTCTGTTCTGTGCTGTGCTCTTCAGAAAGCAATAGAACAAGAAAGACAGCATAGCTGCTTGCATCCAGCTTTCTGTTTTTCATTTATGAGTCAATTAAACCTTGCTTTCTCATGCAGAAACTTGAGTTACTGTTTGTGTGTTTCTCTGTGTATAATGTGTGGGCCCTTCTGCCATGACACGTGTGTGGGGTCAGGGAAGACCTTTGTTGAGTTGGTCCTCATCCTTCTCCTTCACCTGGGCTCTGGGGATTAAGACCTCAGGTTACCAGGCTTATATAGCAAGTGCATCTACCCACCGAGCAATCCCGTACTAACCACACCAGGCTTTCTGAAACATAAATTTAGCTTTTCTTTTAAGGAAGTCGTTATGCTTGCCTTTAAAGGAAAACTGAAATTAAATTATCAGTAGCTTATTTTCAGACGAAAGTCACAATTTATAAGTTTTCTGTAGTGTTCTGTCAGGGAAAGGACTTCCTAGGAATATTGCTGTCAATTTGGAAGTTGGAGAAAAAAATATGATGATGATGACGACGACGACGACGACGACGACTACTACTGCTACTACTACTACTACTACTGAGACATAAAGAATGTTTAAAAGCTGAGTGTGGTCCCTGGTACATGGATCCTACATAGGAGGCTAACGTAGGGGTGTATGGTGGCCACAGAGCTTTATTTAGGCTAGGCTAGGCTAGGCTGTAGTATAGAAACCCTGTCTCTAAAAGCTAAAATTCAGTGACCTTCAAGTTTTAGCTGTTGTTATATATTAACGTTCATATGGGGCTGGAGAGATGGCTCAGTGGTTAAGAGCACTGGCTGTTATTCCAGAGGTCCTGAGTTCAATTCCCAGCAACCACATGGTGGCTCACAACTATCTATAATGTGATCTGGTGCCCTCTTCTGGTCTGCAGGCAGAACATTGTATACAAATAAATTAAAAAGGAAAAAAAGATTTTAAAAATTCATGTGGGTATTTTGATAGTCTAAAGGATTAAGCAGATTAAAAACTGTGCTGTGATATTGTATGCTGGAGTATGAAACAAATGCCACTAGATTTCAAAGGATGATATATAGCCATATTCTTGGAAAATCTTCAAATATTTGGCTAGAAGCAACACATTTCTAATAATTATGTGTATCAGGAAGGACATCACAAAGGAAATTGGAAAATATTTTGAAATCATTAATAATATAACAAAGTATATGATTTTTAGCTAAAGTGGTGTCTTGGGGATAGCTGTAGCTCTGAGTCCTTATGTTACAAATCGAGCACTGAAGTGGGCATGGTGGATGTGCCTGCACTGCTGCTTGGGACCCTAAGTGGGACCCTGAGGCAGCAGCCTTGGCCTAAGATACCAAGACCTTATCTCAAAATAAAAAGAAACCAGGCAAGAAGGAAAAGGAGGAGGGTGCACTCTGAAGACTGCCAGAGTCCATCCTAAGAAACTGCACAGAGCAAAGCAGAGTGACTAAAAGTAAGTAGAAGTGAGGAAGGAGGAAAAGGTATAAGGCAGTTAAACAAAGCAAACAGTCAAGAAAATTAACAAAGCCAATGGAAAAGAGAACAATTAAGTGCCAATTCAGGTAAAGAGGGATGGCCTACATGTAGCTCGATAGATAACATGGATTCTGTGAAGGGATGTTAAGGAAAGGTTACTCTGTCATTCTGACAACTGAGTTAAAGTGACTAAGCCCCTTGTTGAGGAAAGTGTTGGTGTAGACTGAGCAAAGATGAAGTAGAAATTTTGCAGGGCTTTGAATCTAGTCAGAATATTGGGTTTGTTACAAAAGACTTCGTAGAAAGCGAGCTCCAGGCTTCTTGGTTTCTATAGTCAGTAAGAGACCCTGCCTCAATAAGTAAGAGAGTAATAGAAGACATAAGAGTGTTCTCTTCTGGCCTTTGAATGCACACATGTCCTCATGCACCTGTATACACACGGACACATATACATATTCACTGTATATACAACACGTATAGAAGGAGGAGGAGGCAGAGGAAGAAGAAGAAGGAAGAAGAAGATCATCATCCCAAGACATCTGTGAAGTTATACAACCTATCAGTGCACTTAGTAACATTCTGGGACACAGGATCAATGTGCTAATGTCTTCATGTTTTAATATATTAACGGCAGTAAGTACTTGGAAAGAAACTTGAATTGCATTTATAATCACATTTGAAAATATGAAGTACTCAGTAGTAAGTTCAGTAGTTGTACACTAGAAGCTAATAAATATTATTGATTGGGACTAGGAAAACCTAGGTGAAGGGAGAGAGATGCCTTACTCATGTATTGGCGGACTTAATATTTGTTAAAATATTCATTTTTCTCGGATAGTTAAAGATCCAGTACAATTTCCGTCATTGGTATAGTAGATTTTTAAGAAACTGAACAACATTTGAAACTTATGGGGAAAAAAGAAAGTAAGAAAAAGGGCTAGGTGGTGGTAGCACACGCCTGTAATCCCAGCACTTGGGAAACAGAGGCAGGCAGATCTCTGATTCCGAGGCCAGCCTGGTCTACAGAGCAAATTCCATGACAGCTAGGACTATATAGAGAAACCCTATCTTGAGGTGGGGTTGGGGAAACCTTATGGAAGTGCAAAGGTCCTAGAAAATCCAAAGTAATTTTGAATAAAACCCAGAGTACCTGGTTTAAATCCTCTAATGCTTCAGTAATTATGATAGTGGCAAACTGACCAATGAAACAGGAGAGAAAGACCAGAAAAACAGACTCATATCTGTGGTCATTTGATTTTGAACAAAAACTCTAATGTAACTTAAGTGGGAAAGATTATTTTAAACAAATATAGCTAGAATAGTTGAGAAAAATTCTTTAAAACATGAACATCACTCCTTGTTTTGCAGTGAGGTGAAGATTCTTCATGACTATAAACATAAAAGCTATTGGTAGATGTTGTGAAAAGTAAAGGATGCTTTGTCTTTGGGATTGGCAGATGTTTTTAGATATGACACAGAAAACAATGAACAAAAATAAGTTATATTCAAAATCAGTAACTTGCCATCAAGGACTAGTCAATAGGCAAGCCTTAGCCCAAAGATGTTTATTTACAAATGACAAACCATAAAGAACTCTTCAACTCATTGGTGATTAGATGGTGAGAATATAGCTCAGTTGTACAGGACATGCGTAGCACTCAAGGGGCCTGGATTCATTTCCTGCACTCCCTATCAAATATTCATTTGATATCTAAAACGGCAGTCAGTGCTGTGGGTAAAACAGTGATGAACAAATATGTCAAAAGGAAGCTAACATCCACAGCCAACATGCTCACGGTCACAGAACTGCATAGTAAAGCCTTCAGTAATGCTACTGAACACCCAGCAGCATGGCTGAACTTAGAGTCTGCAGACCACATGCTAGCAAAGAAATGGAACTAACAGTGTTGACAAACTGTCATCATCACTGGAAACTGGGACAAGCTCTTTACACATCCAGACAGGCAGTTTGTCAGCCACGCACATCCCACCCTGTTTTTACCTAGAATAAAAAATATATACAATCACAGCATGAGTTTTACATATATGCTCATGGTAGCTTTATGTATAATGTAAAGAAGCTCGGGTTCCATCTGGAGAGGAGATAAATTAGACTGTTTAGACAGTGACCTCCTACTCAGCAATAAAAATGGATGAACACAGAATACACACGCGTAGATGGATCTCAGGAATCTTAAGCACATGCTGATTGAAAGAAGCCTTACCCAGAAGAGATTCTGCTTTCTGGGTCTGTGTGAAGTTTCAAAGCAGGCAAAAGAACATGGTGAAAAACCCAGAACACTGTGGCTTTTAAGATGTTAGGAAACGATTGGCTGGGAAGGGGTGTGAGAGCTTCAGGTATTAATGTTAGACTTGGGCATCTAGAATTATGTGTGCACACCACTATATGTAAAGTTTAGGTTACAAAACTAGAAAATAGTTATTAATGTCTGTCTTTTAAAGGTTTGTTTTCAGTCATGTGTCTGTATGTGCACATGTGCATGCAGTACCCACAGAGGCCAGAAGAGGGTATCTGATCTAGAGCTAGAATTACAGGCAGGTAACCTAGGTTATGGGAACTGAACTTGGGTTCTCTGCAAGAGCAGCTCTTAAAGTGCTATGCTGTTCTTTAACTCACAGTTAGTGATTTCTAGTAATTATATGCGTATACAAATGTTTAGGATTGTCTCCATTACAAAATTGCTTTAAAATTTCCATGGATTGACAGATAGCTAAGGAATATATGCATACACACACACATATATATAACTACATATGATAAATTCATCATACAAAGTACATATTGAGTATCTGCTGTATAATCCTAGAAGTTTCAGTTTGTTTAAATATTCTTAAAATATTAGAAATAAATGAAGTAAATGTAATAAATGTAAATAACATTTATAATTTATCTCTTGAGAATTGAAGTACTAATTAGCCAGTATTCATGACACATCAGCTCTGTGCTGGGCCATCTTCCTCACCATGGTTAATGCCAATCAACCTGGGGAGAAGCCTGAGATTGATATGTCCTGAGTTACTGTACCCTGCAGCTTGTACCAGTCAGTGTGCAGCTGTCTCTCGTGTTCTTTCCTCATGGTTGCTGTTTACTAGTTTCTCTAGAGAGTTTCTTAGTAACTTCTCCATATCACTTAACTCTTAGGTTTCATGGTGTGGGCAGCCTTTTTATTGAAAATTGTCCTACACCATTTTTTTCTCTAAAGAATCATGCTCTTAGCAGTGTAAATAGGAATATTCTTTTTAATGCAATAAACGTTAGTTCATGAGCATAAACAGTGGTCTTTATTAAGATATCAACTTCCACTCATTTAATTAAGGTGACTAAAACATTATCTCAAGCAAGGTTAATTTTTTTTTTTTTATTTTTTTTCAAGACAAGGTTTCTCTGTACTGGTGGAACTAGCACTGTAGACCAGGCTGACCTTGAACTCACAGAGATCCTCCTGCCTCTGCCTCCCGAGTGTTGGGATTTACTGCCTGGCTCCAGGTTAAGTTTTTAAAAGATGTGTCTTTGGAAAGATAGAAATACCACATTTGATATCGTATTTGACTACACAGTTACCACATTTGACAAGTAGCCAGATATTTTTAAATAAATGATGCTTTTCAGTCTGAGTTATTTATTATTTAATTGGCATTTTCAGAGCTCTGTGCAGTTCAGTCTTTGGGAGTATCATATTAGATAAGTTTGAACATTTCTTAGTTGTAGTTACTTGGGATGCCAAGGCAGGAGGATCACTTGAACCCAAAAGTTGTCAGTCAGACTGGGCACCATAGTGATATCTTGCATCAGAAATGGTGGTGAGATGTTCAGAAAATAAAGGCCCTGTGTTTTGTCCACTCCTTGTCTGGACTGGGCCCCATATCACTCATGTTTCTAATCTGTGATTCGTCTTATGACACCCGGCATGGTATTGCCAGCCCCCTTCCCTATCCCACTTCTCACTCAGAACCTGCTGGGCTTGGGACTTGTCTTCTGTCTGCTGCCAGCTCATGTCTGTGCCTCTGACTCTAATTTCTGACTGTACTCAACACCTGAAGGGATTCTGCCCCTCTCTCATCTCTTTGTGGAGTGATATAGGTCCACAGAAGGTCATGAGCTGTAGCATATCCCCATACTGTGGAGTATTAGACTGGGGAGACCTGCACAGCCTCTGTAGCTTTGCAGAGACTCTTCACTGTGAGTCATAGTCCCCTAGACACCACTGCCCTATTCTCAGGCCATCATCGGTTCTCCTCCACTGCCACCTCTGTCAAATTTGTATGTATTAACTATTGTGTGCGTTCAAAAGGATGTTTAAATACTAATGAGAAAATTGTAACTTTAATAAAATGTATTTTATATCTCAGGTATTAAAATATTACTGCTATCTCCCAGTCCTTCTGAAGGTCTAATGGTTTGGGTGACACTTTACAGTCCCTGCAGTAAAGTAATAGCCAATATTATTAGATGCTTACAGGTATTTAAGTGTTGCCTTCACATACGTTTTTATTCAGAGCATTTAATAAGTTCAGGGAAGTCATTAATAAAGTCTTAGTGTTAACTAGTAATTCCACTTACCTGGGAACTCTAACTGCTTTAGAGGTCACGAAGTCTGTTGTCCTAGTCTTGGAATAGAGAGTCGGACTTCACTGCCTTTTGTATCTGAGGCTGGCCTCAAGCTTGTTGTATAGCTACAGATGACTGTGACCTTAAGATTCTCCGGCCTCTCCATCCTGAGTGCTAGTAGTACAGGCATATCTCAGCACACACAGTTTAAGCAAGAGTACTGTCTGATGTTGTGCCTGCTGTGTATTCCTGCAGAGTGACTACTGATGGAGCTCCAGAACTGAAGGTGGAGAGCACGAACTCCAAGGCCAAGCTCCACGCTGCTCTTTATGAGAGGAAGCTTCTGTCTCTGGAGGTGCGAAAACGTAGACGACGGAGTGGCAGATTGAGGGCAATGAGACCAAAATACCCAGGTACCTGCCAGTGAGCATTCAACAACGAGCTGTGGGTCTGGGTCCCGGCAGAGCCACTTAGCCATTGTCTTCCTTTCTACCTACTGAGTCAGAACTGATCACATAAGGTTAGTTTTGCTCTAGGTACTCTTTCCCTGCGTGGAAACGTAATTTTGAAAGGATTATAAATTTTTAGATGTCCAATTCCTTAATACTTGCATTGAAGACTGCCCAAAGTGAAGTGCATATTTTAGCTCCTGCTCTCATCCCACCATCAGACAAATACTTGATACTTTAGAAATGATGGGCGTGCAGGTTAACAGGTTCTGAGCAGTGCTGCAGGGACCGATGGCTTCGTAATCCCAGTTGATTATTTTGAGATTGCCAGGTGGCATGAGTATTTCAGATTAAGGAGTTTCTGTCCTAGATCCTCCAACATTGCAGATGTATTTTCAACAGATCGATTGATAGCACCCCCACTAACCTCTGTGGAGCACCTGGGCAGCTCACTAGTCACTCGGGTTTCACTGATGAATTTATGAAAAAAAGAGAGCTATGATTCCTAACACAGCAGCAAACGTAGACTTGTAGGATATTCCCCATCTCTTTTACCTCCATGGAGGGGGTTTGCTTCCATTTTTGCTTTTTAAATGCCCCTGCGATGCTAGAGAAAGTACTCAGCGAAGGGTATTTTGCGGTAGGGATTGCCTTGTGTCGGGAGAGCCATGGGGTATGATGGGAGCTATCAACGCTAATGGTGATCACTAAGAGAGCTGTTCCAAGTATAAGATGAGAGAGTCATGTGTCCTGTTGTTAGTTAGACTTAGAAATGGGCTTTTACTAAAAAAGAGAAAAGAAAGGTGTTGGGAGAGAGGACATTTTAATCCTTTTTTCAGCAACATTAGTGATTCTTCGCATTTAGTGATTGCCCAGCCAGCTGAAATGAATATTAAAACTGAGACAGAGAGTGAAGAGGAGGAAGAAGATGGTCTAGACAATGACGACGAAGAGCAGGAAGCGTCCCAGGAGGAGTCTGCAGGGTCTCTCGGAGAAAGTCAAGCCAAGTACACACCTTCATTGACTGTTATAGTAGAAAATTCACCCAGAGAAAGTGCCATGAAAGTGGCTGAGTGGACTAATAAAGGTGAACAGTGCTGCAAAATTGAGACTCAAGAGCCAGAGTCTAAATTTAATCTGATGCAGATTCTCCAGGATAATGGAAACCTAAGGTGGGTACCCTTGAGAGTGATGGCGGTTGGTCAAGCTGTTTATCACTGACTTGTAATGAATGCCAGGTAGTATGTAGTGGCTTCACAGTCCCTCTGATAGTCACAGAAGTCCTGAGAACTAATGATTGGCTAAACATGTCTGTTATCACAGGCTTCGTAGGCCCAACAGATGATTGGTTGGCATTCATCTCACTACGAGTCCAGAGTGACCAGAATGAGCTCAAGCAGCTCAGGGTTAGTGTGTGAGCTGCTTCAGGAGCTGGGGCTCTGACCCCATGAGGACAGAGAAAAAGAAGGCCAGGGAGGGATAACATGTGGGGTGACCTTTGAACCAGCCTTGACTGGGAAGTGTTGAGAGTGCCGAGTAGGTAGAAGTAAGGGGCACAGAAATGGGGTAGTGTAGTCATTCCCTCCAGTTCATCAGCACACATTACTGAGTACTTGCTCAGTGCCTGGAGTATGCTAGACCATAGAGCATTGCTGCAGGGAGCAAAGCAGGAGTGGGGAGCCCATAGTCTGCTGGGAAGACAGACAGTAAGCAAACATGGTATTCCAGGCACTAGAGAAGGCTTTGAGGATAGTGAAATGGTGTCATGGCGGGCAGAGGGTCACTCAAACTGATAACCATACATGGAGAGGTGAGCTTTGCAGTGAGTTTGTATGAGGAATCAGTTCTGTGTCTGACTGCCAGGAGGCAGGTGATCCCAGGCAAAACAAAACACAGGCCACTGAAATGGCAGGCTGGGAGGCTAGAGAGGCCAGGAAGGTGTGGTAAGGAATTAGACTTCCCCAAGATGGAGGCTGCTAGATTGTGCATAAGGCATTAGGGGAACCAGGCTTTGTTTCTGTGTGGTTTTGAAGTAGCTACATGATAGAGTCAGGCCTGGTTTTAGAAAGCAATTTTTGCTTTTGCTCGCATTGTGAGAGAGCAGGTGATAAGAGAAGAAACGCAACGCAGAAGGGGGCAGTTAGAATTGTCCAAACCTGGAAGATAGAAGTGTTGGCCAGAGAGTGATGTTACAGGAATGGCGAGAACAAGGGGAGCTTAGGCTATTTGTGAGGTAAGAGTGGCAGACCAAAGCTCTGCATTGGCTAGTGTGGTGACACCAGCAATGGGCAAAAACAAAAAGAAAAGCTGCAACTGATAAGTCACGGTTCATAGTTCAAGCTTTACAGTGGACATTACTATTACTGTTAGTTCAGATTACCTCAGTGTGATGAGGAGAAAGACCAGAGAGGAACATAGGTAGGTCAGAACAAAGACCAAGAGGGAACAGTTCAGATACAGGCTTCAGAGTGGGCGGAAGTAACCCTGCCAGCGGCAGAAGGAGGGTGTCAGGTCTGCGTAGAGTGCCTAAGGCACTAATGTTGCATGGAGAAATAAAGGGACACTCCTGAATTGATGGGTGGAGAAGCAGTTGTAAGCCAAGGAAATAAAAGAGCAAATGTGAAGTTACTGTTCCCGCGGACTTGGCAGCGAAAGGAAGGTGAGACCACATCATGGAGAGGGAAATTTGTTTTTAAAGATAGGGAATCTGGAGCCTATTTATGGACTTAAGAGGAAGGAGTTGATGACCAGAGGATTAAGACATAGAAATGGACATATTGACAGAGAAGGGTCCTAAAAGAAAGGTGGGAAGAGGCCAGCTCTTGTTCTAAGGCATAAGGTGGGAAAGCCGAGTTGCCTGGGTGCCGTGGCCTGTGCTTCCAGAGGCCAGATCTCATACTTTGGCCAGGAGGTGCCGAGTGAGTTCAGGTTTGGGAGGGGGCTGTGGAGAATGAGCATAGTTCATTAATGAATTCAGGCTGTGTGAACTCATTTCCGGAATCTGCACTCTGGTCTCTGGATTGAACTAACTGGCTACTTGACTGAGGGCAAGTCAGAGAGTCAGAGACCTTTTCCAGGCTTCAGTCTTCTTTGTCAAGCCAAGGGGCAGGGTCAGATCAGGATTTCTGAAACTATTTCCTGAAATGGGGTGGGAGGGCGTAGAGAATTGGAAATGGAAGACGGAAGTGTATCCTGAGCTCCTTTCCAGCAATAACATCCTCCTGCGCTGCTGTGCTTGAATAAGTACTTCTTGGTAACTCTTAGGGTCTTCACTTTTAGTGAGGAAACTGAGCTTGTAGGATGGATTGCTGTAAGTCAGTGGACTCCAGACTCTGGCCTATTGTCCCATAGGATGTTTCAGTGGTCCTAGGGCTCTGGGGAAGGCCAAAGCTGGGGTTGGAGACTGCACGCACCACCTCCTTGCATGACTTAGCTGCCGAGGATCTGTGTAGCAACCTTGTGGATTTTAAAGCCAGGTTGCTTTGATACAAATCATGCTTGTCTCATACCTCTGTCCAGGTCTCTGAGTAAGGGGCATGCCAGTGGCTGGTCAGTGCCTTTGAGATGCTCTCAGGTTAGCCTTCCAGTCTATAGACAGGAAAACCTCAGTGCAAACAAGGTACAGAAACAAAATAAGGATTGGAATTGCACTTACGATCAGTGTGAGGGCTTCCGTCAGCATAGTGGTGCTTATCTGTAGGTGGAAGTATCTGGAACGCTGTTGTTCTCTAGATGGGAGCAGGAATGTCTTGTTGGGAACATTTGGACATTTAAATTCATTGTTTCCTATTCACATTATACTCCCATGGTTGCTCCTGTTAGTAATAAGATTGTAACTGTATTTATAGCTCGCTTGCTGGAAACGCTTACAGATGAAAACTCAAGAGCAAGCAGACCTCCTGGCCTGACTCCTCTGCACTCCAGTCCCCCCAGACACACTCAGTCTAGATCCATTTTGGATCTTCAGTCGGCTTGAGATGAACCCTTCATCTTCACCTTAGGAAACACAAGCAGACAGTGTTCAGTGATTACGTGTGCGAGGATTGTGAACGGAGCTTGTGTTGGGCCCTAATCTTAGCTGATGTAATTTTGGCTTCAGTGTCAGGAGGCCGATCAGCTGAAGTAACTGAAATCTTGCCTGAAAGAAAACAGATCTGCCTCAGTTAGCTGCTGAAGTGAAAGTCGTCGCTGTGTCTCTGGTCTGCTGGCTTTCACACTGCAGCCTGAGGACAGTCCTTGTTGTGACCTAGACCACCATGCAGAAAACAGTCGTCCCTATGGGCTGTTTCACCATTTTCCCCACTGAGCCTCTGGGTTTGTCCCTGCCTGTCAGGTCATGTACACCAAGCTCTGTTGGACCACATTCACTGATCTGGGCCCCAGCCACTCCTATCGGGTAGTGGAGAAGTGCAAGACCGTAAAATAAAAGTTGGGCTCAAAAGTTTCTTTGTAGGACTCATTTAGTTCCTGCTTGAGGCCTTTTCACACTAGGAGTATTACTTATTCCTAATAAAATGCGTATTTATATACTAACTGATAAGTATGTCCTGGAGAGTGCCCACACCGCACCCCCTTTCCCTCTTTACTACAAATGTCCAGGTGGATACTGGCACTGGATTCTCCCAAGAGCGTTCTCCAAAGCTGAAAGAGAGAACATGATGGGCAGGACAAGTGATGTTCAGTTGTTGAGTATCCCTCCCCTCCCTCGCTAATAATGAGAAGAATTATCACTGATTCTTGTATGGGAAATAATTTAAAAACACATGTAGCGTTTGGGAGGGTTCTTTATTCAGTAGTGTCTACGTAACAGTTCTTATATTCTTAGCCATCTTAACAAAGGATCCTTAAAGTATGTGTTTGATCCTTGAAAGGTATGCAGCTGGTAGAGCTACCATTCTGTCTCATAATGATGTATTGTTTTGGATTTCTACAGCAAAGTGCAGGCCCGGTTAGCATTCTCTGCCTATCTTCAGCATGTGCAAGTCCGTCTGACGAAAGACAGTGGTGGTCAGACGCTCAGTCCCAGCTGGGCTGCCAAGGAGGATGAACAGATGGTGAGGCTCTGCTTGCTGGGACCTTTGACTTGTCGTTTTATTTCGCTCCTCCTCTCCTTCCGTCCCCAACTCAGCAATATATTCTGGTAAAAGAATCACTGCAGGACTCAGCAAATGTCTCAGCAGTTAAAAGTCTTGCTGTGCAAGCCTAGAGATCTGAGTTTGATTCCCAGAACCCATGTAAAGGTGAAAGGGCGGGAGCTAGTCTCTTTGAAAGTCAGAGCATCTTTGTAAGCTCTCGCAGAAAGTACCATTCCTCAGCTTAACTTCTTGCTTTGCTACTTGTAATTGTGTAATAATTTTAAGTTACCAGAATCAAATTAAATGACAATTATGATCTTGTATGAGTTATTTGAACACACCCATGATTTAATATTCTGGATCACAATAACAGAAATCATCAAGTTCTTTTGTAAGATCAGAGCTTGTAGAATAAGCCACAGCCTTTTTTATGACCCTTTAAAACTACAGCCATTACCAAAAGCAGGCGGATCTTTAGCTCTGAGGAGGATGTGTCCTTTGTCAGTTCTGACTTAGTTCTCTCTACACAATGCAAGGTGAATTTTTTAAAAACAATTTAAAAAAAAATGATGAATTTAAAGTAGCCAATATAACCTGGAGATAAACCTTGTGTGTCATGAATAATACTTCAGCCATCAATGGAAAATGTTAGATCTGCTCTTTCCAAATGGAAAATAAATTGAGCCTGCCTTTTTGAAAGTTGGTTTGCCTGCTCCAATTTAAAAACAACAACAATAAAAACGTTTTAGTGCAGTAGTTTAAACCATCCTATAGTAAAGACGGCAGTGAAATCTAACCATCTGTTATGAGGCTGTACCCTTTATGCTGGAGAAAATTGGAGGAGGAGGCAAAGAACAAAAATCAAATTAAAAATCATTTAGAAGAAAACAACCAAAAGCAAGCAAACAAACATAAACAGCAACCAACTAACCATTTCAGTTGCTGGCTGAGAATTCACCCAAGATGTGAGGCTTTCCTCAAGAATATATAAGATCATCACTGTAAAGCCGAGTAAACATTGTGTAAATTCCTTCTTGAAAGTCTACCCAAAGCTACCCTGCCATGGCTTGAGGGCCAGTGGCCTTGCTCATGAGGAGCGCAGGCACACCCTTCCCTCTCTGATCCAGGGGGTCTGTATCTGGCACCTCACCGCAAGTCCCAAGACACCCCCCCCACTTGAAAACAGTTTTATTATTTTATGGGCTATTGCCTCTGTGGGTTCTGTGGTTCCACAAAATCTCTGCATTTGTGCTGTTACAGATGATCCGATTGAGATCCTCAATTTCAAGTTCAATCCTTTGTCTCTATCTTAACTGAGGTGTAGTCTTTTGTTCTCTTAATGACTGTCATCGTGCATGTGCGTGCATGGGAGCGTGCATGCGTGCGTGTGTGCGTGTGTGTTTGTGTCCTCCAGATTCCTGTCCTGTCACCTCCACCTTTGCTCCTTGCACATGCATTTCCTGCGGCTGTCATTGTCTTTATGTGAAGGCTCTTGATGGCACCTCGGGGTCAGGGCCTGGTCTCTAGCTTCTGATCGCTTCTTGCCCAGCTTCTTTGGGAGTCTTTGACATTTAACCCTCTTCTTTCTGGCCTCGGTGGCATTGCTTTCTATTAGGTTTCTCTCTATACTGGTTTGTTTTGTTTTGTTGTATGTTCTTACTCTGTAGCCCAGGCTGGCCTCCAACTTGTCACCCTCTTACCTCAGCCTCCCAAGCACTAGGATTATAAGCATGTGCCATCACACCCAATTCTGCTTTTTTTCTGCCTTCTCACCTTTGATGAGATCATCTGCATCTGTGATTTGAGTTTGCACTGACATGAGTGCCTCATTTCCTAAGTGAGCACCTTATTAAAAGTAATATCCACCCTTTGAACTAGGACAGTTCAGTTAGTATACATATTAGGGTGTGTGTTTGTTACTGCTCTGTTACATAGTTACTTGCATCCACACTTGAGCTTTACTTTTTGGTTACCAGCACACTGAAGAAGAGAATGAGATCTTTTTCTTTTGTTTTTCTATAGTCCTTACACCTATCATGTGTGTAAAAATGTGTGACAACACCTCTCCTCACATCTCTTGTTGAGTCCCATCGCTGTTTGTCGTGTCTTCACATCTTTTGTTGAGTCTCATCATTGCTTGTCTTCTGATGTTTGGCACAATCCCCACTCTCGTCCTTCTCTTTCTCTTCAATTTATATAGGAGCTAGTGGTACGTTTCCTCAAGCGAGCATCAAGTAACCTCCAGCACTCGCTGAGGATGGTGTTGCCTAGTCGGCGGTTGGCACTTCTGGAGCGCAGAAGAATCCTTGCCCACCAGCTAAGTGACTTTATTGTCGTGTACAACAAGGTAAGTCATCACCTGATAATCTTGTATGCTGGCTCATCTCCCTGTTAGGAACAGGCCACTATGCTTTGGTCTGTTCTCTTGACAGCACCGTCCCCTTGGGTCTCTCAAGGACATTCTGACTAGGCTGAAAAACTGCTCATCATGAGGGCCAGTGCTATCCTTAACCCTTAGGAAAGTGCACGTTCTTATGTGCTCCAGTATACCTGAGAAAGGCCCTGCTGTGTAACTGTATATTGTGCCTACAGGCGGTAGTGAGTTGATCATTTGATTGTAAACTTAAACTGTGAATTTAAAATGGTGATTTGTATTTCCCTTTTGGGAGGATTAGATTTTCTTCTCTGAGATGTTTGAAACAGGGATATGACTTCACACCTATGTGATATACTATTTAATTATAATTTTTTCCAAAGTGTCTTATGTCTAAGGTTCTAGAATCCATTTTTTTAAATATTATTTTGGGGAGAAAAAGTGTGCCCACTGTGTAAGAAGAAAAGCTGAGTTCTGGAGGTTGACATGGCTTTTCTGAAATTACATGAAAAGGCTAGTGGACACGGTGTCAGCACACTAAACCTGTAGCCACAGTTTACTCCAGACCAGTTGCTATTTTTTTGTCTTACACAAGTCAGAACTCAGTCAGTCCTTCCTCTATGAATTGCAACAAAATAGTGTGTGTCTGTTGTCCAGACGCACTGTGGAGCTGCAGTTGTCATCCCAGATGTAGCTGTTAAAGGCTACAGCTCTATGAGCTGTGTTAGGGGAAAGTGATAACATAATTAAAAACTACATTCTACCACTGTAACTTGGGAATTTCAAAACATTGCATGAAATGATGGCCAAATGTATAGATGATGAAAGTACACAAAGAATTAAAGTCTTACTGTAAGGAGCCATTAGCCCAAGGTAACGGAAGCAGATGAAGCGCATTTATAGGCATCAGTTTGATTTTGTTGTTTTTCTCTGGGGTTG
Organism: Acomys percivali; assembly: GCA_907169655.1. Classification (NCBI taxonomy): domain Eukaryota; kingdom Metazoa; phylum Chordata; class Mammalia; order Rodentia; family Muridae; genus Acomys; species Acomys percivali. Next base: position 178,811,908 of record OU015742.1, read on the forward strand.
GACATGGGTAGGAAACAGAACAAATGGCTGAAAAGAAATCCAAGAAGAAACTAGAAGAGGAGGAGGAAGATGGGGTGAACGCAGAAAGCTTTCAGGGGTTCATCCGACAAGCAAGGTACAGGTCCCTGATTCTTAGTAACGCCATCCTTCCATCTGCTGAGCTGCCCATTGACTCACCAACAACAGCCCTTGTTCCTGCCACGTGGATACGAATAAGCTCAGCCCCAGAAGGCAGGAGTGTCTCCTCAGTTTGGCCTCTCCATATCTCACCCAGTTGTGTTGGTGTTGTCATGACTTCAGTTATCAAAACAGTGCTGCTTGGTGTCTGGGCCACAGTTCTAGACAGCCTTCAAAATACACTAGCCGGAGAGGACCAAGAGCCTCTTGGAAATGTGAAACTAGAGGCTTCCAGAGTACAGTGGGTCCAGATTTATTCCTGACCTACTGATGCTGTAGAGAGGACCAAATTTTGTCCACGTCAAGTAGGGTAAGGCGTTGGCAGTTTCTCAATACTGTGAGGGCTGTGCCCAATTTGTATAAAACAGAAAAAGGGCCTGATGCTTACGGTTGACCCTGAGAAGTTAACACTCTCTGTTTCACTCTGTTTTGATGTAAGCCAGCCAGGCCATTTGGCCCAATGACATCGTATTTCCAGAGGAAGAGAGAACAGAAACACTTAACTCTAACTTTTGTAGAAACTCAGAATGAAGGCCCTTTTTTTAAATTGGAGAGTTGATTCAGAGCTTAGAAGCATTGTCTGATTTTGCAGAAGATCTGGGTTCTATTCCCAGCACTACATGGTGGCTCCCAACCATTTCTAACTACTCCCAAGGGATCTGACACCCTCTTCTGAGCTCTGAGGGCATTCTACGTATGCATATGTACATATAGATAGACAGACAAAACAGCCATACATATAAAATAGTAAAATCTAAAAATCTATTTTTTTCAAATTAGAGAGTTGTGCAGAAACCACTGAACTAAAGGAAAAAGCAAGTCTAAGGTCCTTTAATTAGGCTAAGGTTTAAGGTTGTCCAAGTCACAATCAGTAGGCTATCCATGGAAAATCAACATTCCATTATTTGTGACATTAAATTAGGTAGTAGTTTATCAGTTGCTAACAGTGAGGTCTTTGGTTAACTCCTTGTACAGACTTCACCATCGCCTCAGTGCGTTGTGTTGTAGGTGTGCAGCAAACACATAATTTTGTAGGGTCTGCAGTTGTATATGCTATTTTGTGGACAGTCTGAAGTCATGAGTAATATGCTTGAGAAAACAGGTATAGAAAAGGAGCAAGAGACATCTTCGCACATCAGCCTTATAAAAACAGCAAAAACAACAGAGGGTGAGATGGCTCATGGTAAAGGCACTTGTGCTCAAGCCAGAGGCCTGAGTTCTGTTCCCAGGACCCATGTGGTGGAAGGAAAAATACAACTCCTGCAGGCTGTCCTTCCCAGCTGCACCATCGTATGGATGTACTCACACATAAAGTAAATAAAGTAATGGAGACCAATAGAAGCAGAGAAGGAACAGAGCCAGGCAACCCTCTGATCTCAGCACTTGGGAGGCAGAGGCAGGCAGATCTACAGACTGGTCTACAAAGTGAGTTCCAGGACAGACATTGCAGAAAAATCCTGTCTCAAAAAAACATAGATGATACTAAGAAAATTGTTAGGATCTTTTTTTTTTTTTTTTTTTTTTTTTTTTTTTTTGGTTTTTCGAGACAGGGTCTCTCTGTGTAGCCTTGGCTGTCCTGGACTCACTTTGTAGACCAGGTTGGCCTCAATTCACAGCGATCCACCAGCCTCTGCCTCCCAAGTGCTGGGACTAAAGGCGTGCGCCACCACCGCCCGGCTATAGTTAGGATCTTAATAAAAAATAATCTCAAACTTTCACACACATTAAAAAAAAAGACATATAACTAGATTCTAAATATAAACCATATATACTCTAAACTAATAGTGTTGAAGATGAAAATGCATTGGGTCGTATTTACTGTTGATTATAACAATTTCTGGGAACTGCGTGGTTGAGTAGGGTCTTATACGAAGTTAAGGAGAGTACAGAGGTTTTTTTCAACAGGCTGACAAACTCAAATGCCTGCAGGAAGGAGGCAGGAAGACCCAAATGAGGAAGTGGGCAGAGGATAAGACAGGTACTGAGCGGCTTAGAGTTGGGCCAGCTAGCCCTTACCTCCAGATACTCTGAGAAGCGCCAAATAAAACACTGCTGGAGAGAAGCAGGGCCCAGTGCAACTCTGGCTACTTACTAACACTACTTATCTTGTGCTGCTTTGCACCGTGGGATCCTCGGGTTTATAGTGATGCGTAGAGGTGCTTCCCTGAGTTCTCGTTAGTGTGGGCTGCTTCATCTCCTTAAAGGTTACCAAGCTCCAGGCATAAGAAAATGGCTACCCAAACATGGCTGTATGTGTTGAAAATCCTTGTGTTCACTTTTGAGCCCTTTGGCTAAGCTGCAGTGAAATCTCTGTGTGAATGTTTGCTGGGAGGCTCACCTCTGCTCTCCTATGCTTTCTGACACTTTACACTTTGTGGCTGTTCATAACAGATGTAATTTCAGTCATTGTAAGTGTCCACATGGCCAGGTAAGGTGGCTCGTGGCCCTGTGCGTGCAGATAGGTTGGGTATCTAGGAACAGGCAGATGAATTGCAAACTGCAGCCAGATGATAACTGCCTCCTGTGGCTATGAGGAAGCTTTTTCTTTGTGTGTGTGTGTGTGTGTGTGTGTGTGTGTGTGTGTGTGTGTGTGTTTGTGTGTGTGTGTGTGTTTGTGTAAGTTGGGGAGGGGTTAGCATACAAAAATAGGCCACTGGTAAACTCTGACCCAATCTGTGGTTTCAATTCCTTCTCATGAGTGTTGTTATTTCAGTAAAACTTTCTGTAGGTAACTACCTAACTCCTGAAATGTGTGCAGTGCAACTCAGGAACAGAGTCTGCTGATTTTATTTCATTTTAACTGATTCTAAATAGCTCCATGTAACTAGAGGCTGCTGCATCAGATCTAGAAAACGTGTGTTTGTGTGTGTGTGTGTGTGTGTGTGTGTGTGTGTGTGTGTGTGTGTGT